>VZRM01006070.1:564489-937961 GCA_013397955.1 Grantiella picta
TATATTTATATATTTATACTGTTGAATCAATACATATTAAATATATGATTCTATGAACTTGTGGCCTAGGATAGTTCTGCAACGCTTAATTTTGGTGAGACGGTTCCTACCTATCAGTTCCTACCAATCAAAGGTGTTTCAGCATCATTTATAGTTTCTATTTGATTTGGCAAGAAAAGAGCTTAACATGAGCACTGGCTGCTAAATGACCTGGCCTCAGATTATGGGTCTGTAACCAAAGAGTTCTGTAGGCAGGGGGAGGATTGGGGTTGTAGGGACTGAAGAATCAGGTAACAGAGAAACCTCTGTGAAAAATGTCATTGAATACCTGCTGTTTGATATTATTTAGGTATAAGTGGATAATGCTAATCAGGAAATATTTTACATATTTTATTAGATGCCTAAAACCAAAGGTGCAGGCAAAGGGCATTGATTTTTATTTTTCAAAATAGAACTAGTTTAAATGGAAAGTAAAATCAACCATATGTGCTTGCAAAAGACAGATGCATGACCACACATGATTTTCTTTTTCAGGTCAATAGATGAATTTTCAGGTGTTTCATACCTTCATGAATTTGACATGACAGGACGGGCCCATATTATCATAGAAAATGGCACAAAAAATTAGTGCAATTTTATATTATTTAAATGAACACAATATGGATTGAAGTTAGGACATTGGAAAAGAAAGGGACAGAAGAATTTAAAATTAGAATTAAACATTAACTAGACTTTCTCATCATTGTATAAGCACATAAATTGTAATTGAGTGAATGGAGAAGAATTAAGTAGTCATTTCTAATCCATGTTTGGGTAGAAAAGTAGGTGTTGTCATATACAAGGCAGAACTAACTCTGTTGGTATAATAGATATTTACCATTCAATAGTAGATCACTATTAACTATCAGTTAGTCTCACCCACTGTGAAACTGGGTAAAAGACTTTTCATTAACTCTGAGTAGCAAGTTAGGAGTTTTACATCTTCCCCTGTTTTCTGCCAATCTCAGTTTACTTAAACTTTCCTTTTAACTCAAATTTTCCACACTGTTGATCAATTCTCAACTGTCTCCAGTTAGTTCACATCTTTCTTTAAATACAGAGACCTAACACTTCCATAGCACTTCATTAAGCAATGTCTACACAGTTCAGCAGAAAGCATAACAAAATTTATTTTGCAGGCTGGATTCTTATTTGAATTTTCAGATATGCTTTGTTTGGGTTTGTTTGACTGGTGGTTTTTTGCATCTGTTTAACATTGCTGACAGATTCAGCTGGTTACTGTTAGTCCCACATCACATTCTTTAGTAGTTGCTCTCTTTCTTGTATTTGTCAGCTTGATTATTTCTTTCAGACATTACCTACCACTTGTTCTGATGACTTTCATCCAGGTTTTTGGGTTTTTTTTGGTTTTTTTTAAGAGTAGGCTATGTCCGTGATATATAACTATTGAAATTAGAATAGTTTGTTCTGCATTCTGCACTGGTTAATTTGGTTTCTAAAAAGGCACGTAATAACACATCAGCAACAGATGTGGTACAAAAAATAGATTTTTCTTTTGTGACTTTTGAGGTCACAAACCCAGTTTCAGCTGCACTCTCTACTATGCAGACAGGAAAATGTTTCTGTTTGCCAGAGCTCCTTAGTCTGATTTACATACTCTTTAGGTCTCCTTTGCTTATGAAAAAGAAGATTACCTTGCTGATTCCAGTGTTTGACCTGAGGTATCCTCTTGTGCACTAGTGCAGAAGTCAGCTCTTGGGGATCTTGATCATTAAATCAGACTTGGTTCCAAGAACAGCAAGATTTGGATAGCTAGATAGATTGAGAGTTTTTGGCAAAAAGATGCCCTGAAAACTGACAGCTGGAGCAAGCACTGCATAAGTGCTTCAGTAAACTTTGTGGGAAGGGGAGGAATAACTACCCTCTGAAGATACATCTTTTAATTTACCCAGTTTTTAGCATGGGGTAAAAAAGGGTGGCATGTCTGGGTTTCTGAGGGACCTTGGAGCAATACGTTCTCTTCCTTTAAAAATCCCTGCTACCATTTTTCAGGACATGGTAAGAGCTTTTTCCCATTTTCTTTATGTCTCAAGCAGATTAAAATTATGTGGAGAATCTGTAGTATGCACTTCTACTCATTAACCTCCCAAGTTGCCTCATAAGCACACAAACACATCATACTTTGAGGGGATTGTACAATGCTATTTATAATTCATGTTAAGTCTATAGTCTCAATCTTCAGAATCTTTGGAAATCTACCAGAGGTTAACAACCCTTGTAAGACCTCAGAACTCTTTTCTCATGACTAGTGAGGGTTAGATAAACCATAGTGGGGTTCTGTTATTTATCTATCTTTTATTTGTTTTATTTACTAATTTTTTGATTCACTCCCCTTGAACCTTTCAGGATGAAATAGTATTGCTCAAGTTGAGGAAAAAGAAATGCAAGCCAAGGTTAAAGAAAGAAACAGGAATATTTATAGCTCAGACAATTCTGTAATTGTTTTGTCTGGGTCAAAATGATCTACCAAAGCTTCCTTGGCAATGAAAACGTGAATGAAAAATTTTGGTCAAATCGGATTAAATTTATGCAATAGTGATAGAACTAAATCCTTCTGTCTGATAGACACATTCTTCTCTTTTGTGAATTGTTATTTTGCTTATTGTTTGCAATGCAGTAGTTCTTGGAGGTTCCAGTGGACATTATGGCCCATTCTGTCAGTTGAGGGTAAGAGACAGTCTTCTCTTGAAAGGTCCTGTAATGGAAACAAGCAGGCTCAGGAAAGGCTAGAAATGCGTAACGCACATGATGATTTGTAAATCCCTTGTGTCAAAGTGATTTTTTTTTTTTAGTCATTCCAGTTTTTATCCACTGGTGTATTGGGCTAGAGTTTATTTACTGCGTCTTACACAGTATATCAAATGTCAGATGGAGCAGTGGTGGGCATTAAATGAAAAAAAATAGATAAAGCAAAAGCAGAATCAGGTGAAGGTAGAGTGGGTGATGATGGTGAAATGATGCCTCTTTGGCCAGATAGGTAAGATCATTAGGGAACAGATAGAGAACTAGGTAGGGAGCATAATTTTCACAACCATATCACCTCCTGAATACCCCTCAGAAATGGTTTAGTGAAATACACTAATTTATGTGCTGTGTTAAAGCATCCAGGGCATAATTGAGCCTCTGTGTTCCCTGCTTTGTTACATCATCTATTGTTAGGTAGGGGAAAGAATTCAGACTTTAAGGAATAGATTATGTTTAATCTTGTAAAGTGGAAATGTATCTGTTGATTCAGAATCTCTGCATTAACCTTTAAAAACAATTAAAAAACTCCAATCCCAACTCTGTAAAAAAATCTTCTTTTCTGATGTGTGTAAAATGCTCAGAGCTAAAAGCTTTTCATTATTTCAGCCACAGAAAAAAGTTTCATGACTGGTCATGAAACAATTTCATGACTTCCAGCCATGAGAAAGAACTAAGGAAGTCTGTGTCTGAACCTAGCCCCCTTCTGATTCACAACAGCATTTTCCACATTCAGAGTTGCACCACATTTTGCTGTGTAGTTTCTTTTGCTGTTTCCAATTCCTATGCAAGAGGCATTCAAGGACACATATTGTGTTTTTTTCAAATGTTTGGGTTTGTAAGTTTAAAAAAAGGTTATTTGTAATAGAACAGTGTTCTATTGAGTTCTCTCAATACTGCAAAAATTTGGTCATGTCCACTATAATATTTTTCATGAGCTCCCTATTTGTGTCAGATTGCAATATGTATTCAAGTCCCTGACAATGTTTAAAGCCACTGGTGATTTTAAATGTTATTTCTATTGTGTAGGTTTATACCAAGTGTTTGTATAGTAAGTGTAATATCTACACATATATTGTCCTGAAATATGTTCTACTTCAGATAACTGTGCATTTCACCAATTTAGAGTCAGATGACAAATTCTGGACAGATTTTATCTGTGGGTTTTGTACTCTGTGAAAGATGCCATGGAGGAAACAATGGGCATGGATCCCTCATCATTCAGATCTTCTTTAACCACAAGCTTCAAGTCACTGCCTGTCTGCCTGCTCAATTGTGTTTATCAGCACTCAAAGGCCTAAAATAAAATTAAGTACCTTAGGCTGCTTTGTTCATGCATATGTGTCAGTTCGAGGGATTTAGAAACAATTAGTTCCTCCAAGGCAACCAAAGCCTGAAATCTAAATAAAACAAGACTGCTAACACACCTTTGCCAATAGAACCATCTGCCTTGATGCTTCTCTGTAAAGCTATGTGTTTGATTCCCAACTGTTTGCATTATTCATGTCTATGCTAGGGAGATTTTTAAACAATGCTGCAGAAATTGCCTGTGGCAGAGGAGTGTGAGACTCTCTAAGCTAGCTGTATGATCCAGAGCCCTATGAGGACTACCAGAAGCTGGGAAGTTGGTCTTGCATAGCCATGAAGTAAAAACATGTGTAGTTGAGGTTGCTTTGTCCTGAGAATTCCTTGTGAGAAAGATCTGCATATGGTACAGTTGCCCAGAATACAGGAATCCCTAAAGAAAGGCTAACGTGTTTGGCTGTCGGTTACACAGAAACAAAACAAAGAAAAACAAGCAAAGAAGGAAAAAAATAAAGCCCTTTTGGCAGGGGGGTAAATGAGTCATTGGGTAAAAATCCTGCAGCTGGATATCACTGTAGCTGAGACAGTTAATTACATACAAGGAGATGTCAGGATATAGCTCAGACAGCAAGAGGGAATGGAGCAGAGGTTTGGTCATGGCAGTCAGCTGGGAAGTGCTGAGCTTGCATGCACAGCCTGGGCACATATCCTGGCCAGAAGAATCCAGCCTGTGCCACGTGGGCATGGAGGCTGAAACCCCTCTGTGGACGTGGGCTCAAAGCAGATGTGCCTATTTAGAGATCTGAAAATTCCCAAGGTAAAGAGCTTGAATATGACATTTGGAATTAAGGCTAGCTCTGCTTTTAGATGTTCTAAGATGAAAACAAATACTCAGATATTCAATACCTAAGTGATCAAAAGCACAGAACTGAAAAACCTAGATCTTGCCTCTAAGTAGGAAGGAAGATCCATGTCTCCATTGTAATACAGCAGGGTTAAGACCAAGAAAGATATGAGTAAACCATTCTGGGCTATGCTCAATGAGGGTGGGATTCAGCTCCAGCTTTATTCAGGCTTCTGTATATGAACTAAAGTCTGAGCACTCACTGACCAGTCAATAAAATTAATGGGACACATATTGAATTATTAACTTGACCCTATGGCAGATACTTGTCAATAGATAATAGAACAACTTTTCAGACTTCATCAAGATCCATACAGCATCTTGTACATGGGTATTTAATAGATACCCCACCTGACCCCCAGGAAGGCAATAGTCCCCTGCAGGTTGTGTAACATCTTTGCTAGATCTATATGGATCCTTTGGATCCACACCTTGAATGTGTGGCTCTCTTAGCACATCTCCAATGAAGAAGCCTGTGTGGGGGCAGCAGAATAAAACCTTCTTGATTATTTAGACAAAACCACTGTTGATTATACTGCCTAAGAGCCAGCAAGGAGCAGAAGATGCTTTTGAGTAGATGCAGCAGATGTGAGACAGCTACTGACCAGAACATTCTGGTACTCTGTGTTTGGACGCCTAATGGTTTGATTAGCCTCTACCTCACTTCAGAAAGCATTGCAGCAATAGCATTTATTCAGAAAGTGATTAGGTTAGGGCTAAATATTAAATACTGTGCTTCAGTCATGCTCCTGAGGGCCAGCAGACCCTTTCCTGAATAGATTAACTTCTGTATTTAATGAAAGTTTTTTTTTTAATTTTCACCCCATTTTCTCCATCCTTGAGGAAATGAGAAGTTTGTCCCTTATGAGGCACATTAGATCATTTTCTTCTCCCTTCCCTTAAATCCACCTGTTAATTTCAAGATAGATAAAAATATTATTTAGCATAAAGCAAAGCTACAAGAACAAACATAGAACAAGCATATGGCTAGGCATTTTAGCCTTTGCTAAACACTATAAAAGTGTTACAAGGCAAAGCATAAATATTTATGTTTGCTTCTTCTTGCTGTTCTCCTGAAATTTGGCAGACCACATGGGACATGGCACAGTGGCAGCAGGAAGGAACTGTGGTGCAGGATGGCTGGAGCAGGATGGCTCATTAAAGGAAAAGAAAGGTCCAGCTGCCTGTCCTCTCAGCCGCTCAAGTTTGGTTTTTATTTACTTTACTATTGCCCTCCATTTGAGTCCACAGTCAAAAGTCCATGATGGAACTGCAACACCTGCCAAAGGTTAAATGACTACTCCAGTCCAATAACAAATGGTTTTATTTCCTTTTAGTTGTGTACTTCGTCTCTTAATCATAAATGCTTTTCTCCTCATACACATGCTTGCTATACATTCCCACCTTGGATATTACTACCCTTGGCCTTGCCTTTGTCCAGTTGGCATTTGCATTTTAAATACTTAAAATGTATGTCTTAGAGAATCCTATGATGTGGAAAGCAACAGGACATAAAGAGACTCCTGAACTAATAACAACCTCAGCTAAGATTTCCAGATGAAAAATAATAGCATGGTGCTGATTTTCCAGTTAGTGGTTGGCTGCTAATGGAACTTTTACTAGAGAAATCAAGGTTCCTCACCCATTAAAATAATAGTTGAGAAACTTGTAAGTGGTCTGAAACCCCTAGAAGAGGTTATTTTGATTGAAGTGCTTCAATTATGTTTGTAATGCTTTCAGTGCGTTTGCCCAAGAACCTTTCAAATTTGACAATAAAGACACAGAGAGTTAAATTCTGTCATCACTGCAGCTAGCATCAACCTCTTCTTGACTTTCCCTAGAGCTCAAATTTCACTCATAACTAGTCTGTTTTTTCCTATCTTGCTAACAAAAGTGATAACCCATTATGACTCCATAGGCGTATTTTCCCATCTCCAGAGCAGAGCATGTTCCCCTGAGTTTGTTCTGGGAGGCGCCATTCTGGGAACTGTTTTCCCTTCTGCCTGGAATGAGGACTCGGGATACTCATGTGCTACCATCAATCTGATGAAGCCCTTATGTGTGGTCCAGTCCAGGCTATGTATTGGATAAGGGGAAGAGACTCCAGACAGAGGAGTAAGTGGGCCAGGTGCCACATCTGATACTGTTTCCTCTTCATGAAAATCAGTATGAAAAAGCTACGTACATAGCTGTCCTGAATAGCCAGACATTTTTATTTCTCTTTCTGTTCTAGTGTTTAAAACTCATTTTTGCCTTGGTTCTTAAGTGGAAAACCTCCACATCAAACTTTCATGATATTATGGACCTTTCTTCTGCCATGCACTGTGCAGGAGCTGGCAAACAAGTCCAAATCTCCTGTCTGCTGGCTCATATCCTACAGCTGCAGGAAGTCTCAAACTTTTTACACAGAAAGAATTTCTAACTCCAAAATTATTTCCAGGAGCTCTCCAGTATGGGAACTGTCTAAAGGAAAGAAAACAGCAAGAACAGTTAAAAGAACAGCACTGCATATGGTCACAATCTATGTTCTGAGTAAAAAATAAATTCTTCTACAGTGCCAGATATAGTAATTCTGAGGTATAATATTTTTTTTAAATTCACGTATTTTACCAGCATTATCTGTGGTAAGAGGAATATCTGAAAGGCTCAGCTATCTCATGTATATGAGCAAGGCAGAGAGCTGCTCATGGTGTCACTTTCCTGGGAATTTGAAAGAGAAAAGTGGGCTAAAAGCGCATGATTTGTTCACATAATATTAGCTACTTATACTAACAACCTCATTTTTATTTTGCAGGGAAGATGATCCTTTTGCATATGCACCATGATGATCCATTTTAGAACCTGAATTCAAAGTTTAGCAACTGTAATGCAGTTATCATTACTTATTTATTGCACTCACTTTACTGCTCCATTTGGGCCCCTCACAGGGATGGGTTTGAGGTTATCACTCTGAAACATTACTGATGAGCATCAGAGGCACAGCAGCAACCTCCAGGGCAAATAATTCTTATCTTTTATTTCTACTCACCAGTCAATTTTGTCTGAGGTTTGTTTTTATTTTTTTTAAGTTCAGTATTTCTCCTATTTTCTTATTATTCACACATTTTCAATCCAAGCAGTCACCAGTGATATCTAAGAGACATCCTTGTGCAGTCAGAGAAAACTTTTATCTTCTATGCTCGGCACTGAGTCTCTAACACAGGTGTGTCACAAAGCCTTAAGAGGAAAGAAAGGGCATTAAGAGGCAAAGCAGAGCTCTGAGAGTATGGAAATAATTTTTCCTACTAATTTTCCTTTCATGATGTTTCATGTCTAAAAGCCAAAAAACGTGGTAAGAAGAAGAAACACAAAACAAAATCCAAATGCTATCTGTCCCAATCAAACAAGCCGCCAAACAAATAGAAATGAATTCCAAAATATTCCATACTATGCACTCTCCAATATCCAAAAACAATACTTTACCTCATGTTTCCATTACTTCCCTTTGCAACTTAGAACTGTGCTTGGCAACACACCTCTTTCTATTATTCCTGTCACAAAATTAATCAAATTGCCATTTGCAATGCAGTCACTCCTGCGTTTAAGCCTCACGTAGACAAACCTCTCTAAGATTTCAACAGTCTGACATGGGCAGTGCTGGCAAGAGAGCTGTGATACCACAGACGTCAGCTTGGGAATGCCTACCAAGTGTCTGGGATTTCCTGGGCATATTTATTTTTCAGCTTGAATCTTTTTTTGAAGTGGAAATGTAATACATGCATAGTCTGACTGGTAGCCTTTGCAGAGCAGATAGTTTTATCAGATGTTTCATCTGCAGACCCTAGGCATTCTCTCTGTCGTGTGTCCCAAGATTCCAGACTGCTGTGTGCCTTGCTTGGAAGCGCTGTTCCTGCGCGCTGCGGTGGAGTTCCATATGCAGCCAGCCGAGCTCTGTGCAACTGCACAGGTTCTGGGAAGTGCTGGCTGAACCTCTTGAACATCTCCTCATGTGGGCTGCACATGCAGCGGAAGTTAAATGCCTCCTGATCATGTCAAATTTATTACTCGTGCTCAGAAAAAAATGCATAGCAGGTCTGATTCTCATGGATGGGCTGCTCCCTTTGCTCTCTCCCGTTTTACTGTGTACAGGATAATACACTTCCCTAAAATTACATGGCCTTGGACTAACATAGAAGACAGAGGCTCAGGCATAATTCCCTGGGCAAAATGGGGCAATTGCATCTTTTCTGATAGCAAGCACAAAGCTGAGGGAGGACATCAGGACTCCAAGCTGCCAGTGCCTGGTGCAGCAGGCAGTTCAGGCAGTGAGCCCACAGGGTGACATGGGTCAGCTGCGTGGCCAGTGGGCATCAGGAAGCGCACCCAGAGCCCCAGGAGAACCTCTGCAAAAGCTGTGGCTATGAAAAGTCCTGGGATGAAAAGCAAAGCTGGAGAGAAGGATTCATGTTGAGAAAATACACTGAGTTAGAAAAGGGCTTTATTTTCAAACATTTGATTTTAACCTGATTTAATCTGGTGGTTTTGGTACACAAATGCTACAAGAAAGGTGGGACAGTTCTCCACAAAGTTTTGGATTCAGATTCTTGTCCAGGAAGCACAGATCATATATCAAGACACATAAACATTATTGTGTGCGGATTTCTGTGTAGGCAATCCAAAGCTAGGGAATCCAAAACCTGCCCAGGTGGTGAAGCAAATACCTAACAGTTTGCCCCTGACAGCTCAATGCTTGTCCTCTGGTTTCACTACTGTCAGCACCTGAGGTACTTTTTAAGATCCTTCTTCAGTCAATGGGAGGAGAGAAACTGAAAAAGACAGCAAGTCAGCCCTTGGCTGTTCTTACCTCTACCTCACAATAGATTTCAAAGGGAGTGAGAAGAAATGCTTAGGTTAGCTTTGCTATCTGAACCATAGGTGCTGGTAGCTGAAGTCAGATGGGATGAACATTTTAAGGATTTGTTATAGATTAACTACAGTAGGCAACTGAGCAGAGATCAAACAAACACTTACTCCTCTGTCCTTCCCCAGTGGGACAGGAGAATTTATAGGAAGAGTAAAACTAAGAAAACTCATGGTTTGAGATAGAGATAGGTAGTTAAGCAAGCGAAGAGAAAGAAAAAAGAAAACAAAACCAATGTTGCAAAGACAAACCATTCATCACCTCCCCCAAGTAAGAGTGATTTTCCAGCCAGTCTCCAAGCAATGCTTGCCATGCCAAAATCCCCCCACTTTGTTTTATTACTGAGCATGATCTTATATGCCATGGAATATCCCTTTTGTCAGTAAGGATCATCTGTTCGGCTTGCATCACTTCTCAATTTCTTGTGCATCCCAAATCTACTCACTGGGGTAAAGAGTTAACTCCAACCCAGACAGATCCAACGCAGGATTAAATTGAGAGAACCTCTGTCTGTGGTAAATTCTGAGTATGATACAGTAAAAATTAAATGTACAGGTGTGTTTCAAATTTAAATGGTGTTCTTACAGTGTCTGAAATCCTTACTCTGACAAATACAACATGGAGAGAAGTAAATGGGGAATAAATTTTAAAAAATTGTGTAAAATGTTTGTAACTGTAATTGAGCTATGAATACATTCCAGAAAAATATGTTTATTCTTCCTAGTGATTATGAATTTTATTGTAGTAGCCTTATTGTTTCTCAAACCTGACAATGCTGAGCCACTTCTAAGCAAGTACACCCAGTTTCTCCATAAATTAATCCTTTCCTAGTGCTTTGGGATGGTATTAATGTCAAAGTAGTGACAGCTGATAAAAAGATCAGAGAAAGTTCCTTTAGTCCTGACTATGCAGTGGATTTGCAGGGATTATATTAAAGTGAACAAAGGAAAGAAGGGTAGACATGTTTGTATGGAATTATCTTTGTACAGAAGCTGAGCTAGGCCCCTCTCCTTCATCTACTCTCTAGTAATAACATAATTGAGGAAGTGGAAGAATAGCCAGGGTGATTGTAGGAGAAGGGATGATATGATTAAAGGGAACTTCTTTCTCACAAAGTCTGTACATATTGTCATGGTCCCTATTAGCGCCAGGGACAATGCACTTTAGGCTACTGTGTACTCCTTTGGAATCTATTGGATGTAGGAATGAACCAGTTAACTCTGGAGACGAAGCTCAATTGCAGCACAGGGGATGAAGCAAAAGTATGAGAAGAGGGTTTTATCAATATTATTTAGAAGCAAATATAATTTTAGAGAATCAAGTTGCTTTAATTACTCATTTTTTGATTTTCATGCAGGTGAGATATTGTCCTGGTTACAGAGAGGGGGCAGAGTTTAGAGCTGGCAGAGTTTAGAGCTGTGTGTTTGTGACCACGCTGTTAGTCGGTACCAGATACATCATCTCTGGGGGTGTGGTTTTGTCAGGAAAAGCCTTTTATTGGAAGTTGGCCATTTTGTCTCACTTGAGAAGGTGTCAGCATTGGCCCATGTGGATTGGATCCCACTGCTGTCCCTCTCCTGGCAGGAAACATGAGCTGTGGCATATTGCCTTCCTAAATACTATGTAGCACAGCACAGGAATGTCTGTTATGTTGTTCTAGCTCCTGGTGGTGAATACCTTTTTGTGAGTAAAATACCTTGCCTCTTTTTTTTGTGTATTTTTGCTATAAATACTGATGATGTTACTGTGTATGTCTTGTTCCATTGCTTCGTGCTTTTAGTAAATTTTTATCTAACCCATAGTCTCTCCTTTTTCGTCATAGTCTCTCCTCTTTTTGTCCCTCCCTTACTAGAAGGGTTGGGGAAGGGGAGTGGCTTACTTGTAGTTTAATTTCCTGCTGATGTTAAAACCAGCACAGATACCATTACTAATTAAATAGTATGTGATCAGGAAAAAAGAAACAAATGTATATGAAGATGCTCACTTGTTTATGTGACAAATTGCTTAGAAAAATGTCAAATTATTTTCTTTGGTGTAAATTGGGCACAATTTCGTCATCTGTACTATTTTCCAAATTTTATAGTTGGCTCTGTGTTTAAAAAATGTAATATTCACCTTAAAATTGGAATTCTGAAGTATTTTAGCATGATCTTAATTCTTTGTCTCATTACTGTCCATTTTTCAGTTACATTCATGCGTCTCTTATCTATCTTTACACTCACATTGCAATAGCTTCCTTGACACTTTTCTAATATTCTGATATTACTATTACTTGCATTTTAAAACAGATGATTCAGTTCTTTAATGACACAAATTTTCACCTCAAAGTAATACAGGTTAATGAGAAGTTATGTCTTTCGATCCCGTAGAAAATGTAACAGAAAAGTTTCTGATGGTAAATTGTAATGTTAAAAAATGGAAAAGCTCAAATTGATAGCCAGATTTGGAAACCTAATAATTATGGCAAATTAGACCTAGAGTAAATCTGAACTTCATTGACAATAAGATAAACCAGGACTGGACCATTGTACTTCCCTATTTTATTATATGAGATCTTGTGATCACTAATTGCAATGTAAGGTTTCAATAATCAGTAATTCTAGCAAATTATCTTAAACCTTACAACAATTAGTGGGTATGATTCACATCTTAATGAGTTCAAACTCTAAAAAATGATGCATTCCTAGGAAAACAACAACCATAATTTTAAGTCTCTCACACTGTGTGATGTGCAAATGGGAAAACCCATTTCACATTTAACATAAAATTTTAGTAATGACAGACAGATTACATCTATGCCAGTGCCTTAATTTTTTGTTGGCAGAACACATTCAAGAGTCAGACTTTCACATGTCTTTGTAAGCTGTAGACATGCCACTGACAGTGAGTAAAGTTTCTCATTCTGTAGGGTTTTCTTTTAGGAGAACACAATCTGTGAGATAAAGTGCAATAAAACTCTAGAAAATGGACTAGAAACAAAACCCAAGGAAAATAATCCATTGCAATAGATCTTTTCAGTGTGGCTGCTTACGAAACCTCTTCTCATTGTTGAGTGAGCACTGTACCATATTGGATGCAGGGATTACATATAAAACCTTTGGATAGCATTATCACTGCTAGCTGTTGACATGATCTGTGGTACTCAGTAATTGCTGCAGTCCTGGCTTTGCACAGGCAGACTCAGTTCAGCTGTTCTTAGTTTGGAAAGCCTCTGATGAAACTAGGGTGTCTTTTCTGTCCTAAGAGAGATTTGCTTCTCCTTTCCATTGTGTTTGACCAGAACACATGCAGAACATGCATATTTTTTCATAAGATAAAGTTGTAATCTACTGTTTTTTTCATAAATTATATCTTTCTAGGAAGTTGTCTTGCGCGAAATCTAATTTTTAACGTTTTTGTTCCCAAGTCTTCTGATATTTTTGCTCTGTGATATTCCATTAAGCACTTGATTTATAAGTCTCACTCTATTTTACTCTTTTATTGTCTGAGTTACACCTTGCTCAAATGAGATTAGAGACTGCTTCATTATTCAGTTAATTGTTTGGAATTTGAAACTTTTCATTAAGTACTTGAAATCTTGATATGACATGGAGGGAACACACTCTAAGAAACCCATGGCAAATCCTGCAAAGGCTCTGTAGTGATGAGAAAGGATTTTACAGGCTTGGGATAAATAGATGTGGGAATTCTGTCTAGATATTTAGCCAACTTCTTAAAGGTGAATTAAAGGAAAACAGTTTTGTTGCATTGTTTTTGCTCTTTGCTTCTCTTCTCTTGGCAACTGCTCTGCACTTATCGTTATCAGATAAAACAGGATATGGTAAACCAAATCATATGTTCTTTGGCAATAAATCCTTTTAATGCTAGAGTTTTCTCAGGGCCTAAGTGATAACTCCGGATGTTGACTCATTTGATAAATGGTATCTCATGATCGTGACTGCAGCCTCCAAAACTCCTGGATAAAGTTATGTCCCATCCTGCTCTCTGCTGAAGAGAACAAAACTAAAAAGGGTCTGCTTGGGCAAGGCAAATGGTTGGCTCGAGTGTGGCATGTTGTTCAAGGCTCAGTCTCCTGAGAGAGATACCAGGACAGCTTTCCCCCATGCCAGACTGTGACACTATTCTCCAAGTAAAAGCCAAGGTGTAGCCTCTGCTGTCAGAGCAGCTGTGCCTAGGTGCTGCTTCTTGCCCAAGTGAGGCAGATTGCAGCCATTTCTGTTGGGCTACAACCTGTTGTACAATGTTGTTCTGTGAGTAGCAGGGCTGACAAATTCTGGTTTCTTATGGGCTTGGGTCCTTTAAGCTGCTCAAAAAGTGCTAATCCCAAACTTCTCCCACCAGTCACAGCACTTTTTAGGGCAGACCCAAGGAAGAAAGACAGACAGCAGCTGATATCCAGCTATGCACCTCCATATTTTGGCCACAGCTTGCATCTTCATTAATGAGTCAGCTCCTGGATCCAAGTATGTTCACTCAGGCCTACTAACATAAAAAATCAACAGGTACAGACAGACAGAGAATGATCCTTATCTTACTTAAATAAATATTAATAAACAAGTTCATTTTTATTGTAGGTGTTACTGATTTTAATGCTATATGTAAACAATTCCTATGGACCACAGAGAACCCCAGAACCCCTGTTCTTTGCAATGTTTCTTGTAGTTGGTAGCAGTTTATATGTGTACACTTGACTTCACAAAATCCACTTGTAGGACGTTTTCAGTGCTTTTTACTTGATGTGGAAACATATCTAAAGTTCAGTTATAAGACATACATCTACCTGTAGTTCTGGTTCCAAGAGCTACTTTCAGAAGGGCAAATTTAGTGGCTTACTCCTATTTACCAAAATAATGTGTTTAATGATGTGTCATTCTCTTTGATGTAGCCCATTGCAACGCTTTTGAGGCAGAATGGAAGGACACCAAGGAATATTTTTCTGAATAGCCAGAAAAGTATGTTTTTCTGTGTATTTTTTTTTTTTTTAATGTGAAAATAATGTAAGAAACTATGTTCAGGCACAATATTACACAGGGTTATCTGGTCTCCTTCTTATTTACTGTACCTCTGAACAACCAGAGATGGAAATTAATCTTGGTGATTTTCACATTCATCTAAGTTTACTGGGAAAGGTGAAGGCTTGTGTGACCCACTGATTTGAAAAGGAGACTGGGACCATACTTCTGCAGCTGGTGTTTCTTAGTTTAGCTGCTTCCCTGCCATGTGACTTTAGAGATCATTGGGGTTTGCTATTGCTGTTAATTCATTTTTATCAGCTGTAAAATTGTTTCTAGATATTTCCGAACAGAAGTATGTGCACTTAGTCTGCACCATAAATTGAATAGAGCCAAGAAATAGACATGGATATGGGAGTTCGTTTTTATCTACCGGCAAATTTTTAGAATAATCCTTCTAATGGGCTTGACTCAGTGGAATTAATGGTTTCCCAACAACTCCCAGGCACAGTTCAGGACCCAGCCATGAATTATTCTGCACACCTCCTGATTATGCATGAGATGTACCAAGGAGGCACAAAGCCTCAGATTCTCTGCATGTGTGCTATAGCCTGGGCACACAGATGTTTACTGTTCTCAGGTGAAAGCCCAAATTTATCAATTTCAGTTTTCTTTTTTTTCATGAAGAACTGTTCCAGATAGAAACACAGACGTATGTAAATGCAAGCTTTTGACACCACCACGTAGTGAGTTCAGGTGTCTTTGCTTCACTCTTAATCTGTGACTGTGTCAGTCATGGAAAAGAAAGATACTGGATAGGCCAGGAGACTTGAGATAACCCTGGCAGTTGGCAGTCCAGGTCTTTTAGTTGGGATTTCCTGAGATTTCGGAGACCTCAAGCAAAACATAGGGTACTTCACTGACTTTGCACTCGTTAGGAAGCCTAATTAGATACAGTGTAACAGAAATGGAACTCATAATTCATCTCCTAAATGAGATTTTCCGAAATACTGAAAGGAACCAGGTCCACAATTCTCATTGAAATCCAGTGGGGAATGACAAGCATCCAATTTACCTCAAGCAATGGGACAAGAGGGCAAGTTTAGATTAGATATTAGGAAGAAATTTTTAACCATGAGGGTGGTGAAGAACTGGAACAAGTTGCTAAAGAAGTTGTGGATGCCATGTCTCTGGAAGTGTTCCAGGCCATGTTGAATGATGCTTTGAGGAACTTGGTTTAGAGAGAGATATCCCTGCCCATGGCAGGGGGGATGGAGCTAGAGGATCTTTAAGGTCCCTTCTAACCCAAACCATTCTGTGATTTTATGTTTCTATGAAGAACTCTCAAAAATTCTGTTTTTGTAACTTTTATAGCCTTTCATACATATCATATTTGCAAACTCTCTGTGATTTCACTGCATAGGTACAAGTAGAGACCATAAAAACTATCCAGTATTGGATTTCTGAGCTATTTTTTGTTTCCTTTGTCACAAAAAATTATGGGAAACAGAAGATACAACAGACACAGTGCACTAGTAAGGGTACTGGAAAAAATTCTCACAACAGTACATACTGCCAAATGTTTTCATTGAAAACAATCTGCTGCAAACCTAATGAGATTTACTGCATTTGAAATGAATTAAAAAACTTCACGATTTTTTTCTCAGCTAGTTTTATGTAAAAGTGATGTGAATACTTGCCCCTGTAATAACACAACTAGAAAGGTGTCTCTGATAAATATTTTTAAAGCAGGAAACCTGCAATTGGTGTACATAACATGCCCAGCAAATGTGCAATTACAAGCTCTTGGCCTCATTACTAGAGGATTTAATTACATTTATGTTACATATGTATTTTTTCTCTGTCTGTTTTCCTAGGCATTTTTTGCATCCATCTGTCCAATCGCATCCTAAGGGACCCAGGGAGTGTGAGAGAATGAGAGACTGTTTTGTGTCTGTGTAAGCAGTTGTTCCACATCTACTCCTCTCTGCACCACACTGTAACTGAAAACCTATTCATTTAAGTCTTGAAATATATATTTCAAACTGCACTCATTAGAAATGAATCTCCTTTCCCTTCCTCAACCACATTCTTACAAAACTATTGAAGCTTGAATACTGAGTTCAGTCTTGGCAGGTCCCCACCCCCCTCCGAGGTCCAGGTTCAAGCCGTATTTGAGTTCTTTTGTGCTGACGCCTTCAAATTCAGCAGGGAAGTTCAAGAGAGGATAGATGAGCTCTTACACTGCTCAGGCTAGTCTCCATTTCAGAGCTGGAAGGTGACAAAAAGTGCAAAAGTGAAGTTGGTCCAGGAAGGTTTTGAACGGCAAGCCATAAATTATCATTCCCTTTTTTTCCATTCTTTCCCCCTTCTCAAGAGAAGGCATTTCCAGTAAAAGCTAAATTTGTCTCAGGAGTTGGCTCCGTTCTTTTCAGCACTGCTGAATGCTTCATTGCCAAGAGGGACCCCTAGTGTTTTTGTCAGGTTTCATCTCTTTCAGGCTTATGGGGTTGTGTGTGTAAAATACATATAAATGCAAAAATAATTATGTACACATTATATAAACATGCGTACAGATGGTGCAGGGTCAGATTTTTTTTTCTGCAATGGACTCAAATCATGCACCTAATCTCTGTCTGGGTCTGCAGGGCTGACTGTTTTCAAAGATGTACTACATCCTGGGTAAAGCCAATTTTATAATTTTATAATTTTTCAGTGATGATAGGCATGCTGCCCAGGTATACTGGGTTACACCACATGTCACAAACAGCAAAAGGTATTACCTTTTTCCTACTATACTGTGACATCTTTTTTAAGGGGATAAGAAGACAGATAACATAAATCAACAAAAGTCTCTGTGAAATATCCCCATTTGGTGTCAAGAAAGTCCTGTAGTCCAGTCGTAAGCTGGCTGGCAATTCCACCCAAGCCCACACAGGGGTGAGAGTCAGGGGCCTGATTTTCCCCCTACTCAGGGAGAAATGTTCACCTGGTGGGGGCTGCACTCTGCTCTCAAGCCTGACAACTTCAGACACTTGAAACATGCTTTTCCTAGTCTTACCGGGCACGGGTACAGCTCACCACACCAGGATAAGGATGGTGCAGACCTCCAGTGGGGAAGAGGAAAGTCAGATCTGCAGGCAGCACGGTGCCATCCTGCAGTCAAGCCACAGGATGCCTGGAGAGACACTGTCACCTTCCCCAGAGAGTGTCCTGTGAGAAGGTGACTGAAAGACTGATGGCCTGTACCTCCCATACAGATGCATTTCTACATTGCCAAGACATTTGGCTGCATCAGGTTTGGATGTAGTTTTTCTCTGTTATTCACTCCAGGAACGGAGCGAATCCATTCCACTCCCCAGCTGGGCAAAAATTGCTTTTACACGGAATCCTTAAATGTGTCTTATGTATTCTGATGAATAATTTTTTACTGAAGAAAATACCAATTGTTTGAAACAGAAATATGCAGAAAAATTAATTTTGACACTCAGGTTATGTTTCAAGTAGCCAGAAAATTTTGACCTTTTATAAGCAAAATAGTCTAATTTTCCAACTCAAAATGTTTTAGTAAAACAATGTCCACCAAAAGCAGTCAGAAAGAGTGAAATTCAGATAGGAAATTTCTCAAGAGTAGCCAAAAATAGTACTTGATATAATTAATTCAGATATTTGCTTAATATAAATTTTCAATATTTAGTCTTTTGCCTGTTCACCAGTCCCAGCATCTCCCCACATTCTCCTGCTTTGTTCTCTGAGGGGCTATGGTTAATGGCTTTTGTCCATATGAGATTCTGATGTGTGGTTTCTCCTAACTTAAATGGGAATTTTGCCAGTGTCTTGGTGAGATTTTTTTCAGATGTGTCAGTAGTTTTCTTAAGGTGAAGCCTATTTTCTAATCATGAGCATTGCCCAATTCTGAAATTCACCCTTAACTAAAGGAAAACAAAATATTAAAATAAATTTCCAACATGTAAGGTTTTACCTTGAGGATGGGAAAAGTGATACATTTTTTATTAACTTGACTACAAAACTTATCCCCTTTATCACATTGTCAATAAAACAAAGAAATGCACATGAATGCAAAGAAATGCACAATGCAAAAAGCTGACATTTCTGTATAAAACTTTCTACAGGACAAAACTCTATTGTCTCCTATTTTAGACATCATCTGCTAATGTGTATCTCCTGTAAGTAATAAGAATTTTGACGTAATTTCTAAAAGAATTTGCTAATTTCTTAACAAATGTCTTTTTCTCCTCAGATCAAAACTTTTTCCAGTGAAAAAAAGTCATTAATTGTCTTTTGACACAAAATAAATTAGAATAAAAAGGAATAATTAACTCATACCCAGTATAAAAGCACTTAATTCCCTATCAGAAAGCTTTCCTTGCTCATCATCCTGGTAGACAATAAACTCCTGCAACACTGTAAGACAGGAACTAACCCAATTTTCTATCCAAAACTTTGTTGAAGACTTTAAAGGAGTTTTTAAGCTTCCTAAACTCTGTTCTAAATGTTCTATAAGTCACATTGCTGGAAAAACAATCAATAAAAACCCCAACCAAACAACATTAGGACAAGACTTTTTTGCCATATATGCTGTAGCTCTTTCTGCAGGAAAGATGGCTCATCACTGGCAAAAACAATAACTGGCTCTGTTTCTCTTCTACAAGCCCTGCACTCCTCTCTTAATCTCTCTCACCCCTGGGATATTACAAAAATCCCTTTTATGCAGAATTTTTTTCTGTCTTGATCATGGCAGTTGCACACTTGTAGTTAAGGCAGGACATGTGAAACAAAGAAAAAATAAAAATCTTGTGACTGGCAAGAAATTTCAAAAGAGCAAAACATACGTCTAAGTTTTGCAAATTTATTAAATATTTCCTAGTCATTTACACAGAACACAGGTATCTCTCTGCTAACAAACTCACTAATCATTTTTTGAGAATGGCCTAAGTGAGTGGAGTGCCTGAAATGTTGGTGTTTGTCACATTCCTGTGGCAGTTTAGTACTAGGACAAAATTCTTGGACCAATGCATCACTAGCCCTTATACTTATTTGAAAACTTCTCTTGGTGGGTACATCCTTGATAATAAATTGAGCAGTAAATGGAAATTCTCGTTCTCCGTCCTTGCAGTCAAGTGGCACAATCTGGGCAGATCCACATCTCTCCAGATCCAAAACTGCATAGCTTCATGCAGGCTGGATAATAGGTCCCTGCTGATGCTAATGCCAACACCATTCTCATGGATTTGGGAGAAATCCAGGTCAAAACCATGCTGGGGCCTGTTCCAGTGCGAATTAATGGTTCAGAAGATTGTGTTTAACTTTCTGGTAATACTAATTCTCTTTAATTAATACAGACACAGCCCTCATGTCCTGAATTTTCTGTAAGCTTTCTCATAAAAATCACGGCTAGCTACCCAGGGGGAAAAGTTTATTCTCTGAGTAGAATCAGGCATCAGGTGCCAGCTGCTAGATGAAGAAGGGATAATTTCTTTTGCTTATCAGATGAATAGTTGACAGTGCACTAGGACTTTCTAACATGGCTAGGTCTTTGGGGAGAAGTGATAGAGCAGTGCATATCTAATGAGAAAGAACTATTAGTTCTTTGCTGCAATAACTATGCAATATTTTTCCCCAATCTTTAAAACTCCTGCACTTGGTTTGCAAAGATGCTTTGGAAGTCCTAAAATCTCTAGGCATGTGTAAAAAATAGAGGAGTATGCCATGTCAGCCTGAAGGAAAGAGGTACATAATGAGAATTTTTCAATTCCCCTAAGCAGCATAATTAGCTAATGTCAGCAATTCGGTTCCAGATATAATGGGAGCATAATCGGATTCACTTTAAAAACATTTATGCCCTCAAGTAAAGTTCTTGAGGATTTTATCTATACTGTAGTGTTCTTCTGCTTCAACCTTTGTGTTGCATTTAATTTCTTTTTATTTCCTTCCAACAGAAGTGTGTTGATCAAACAACCAATCTATTTTCACAGGAACATATTTAATGTAGAGCGTGGCTATGCTTTCACCTTTCAAGGAGGTTACCTAGAACTGAAATCAAGGGAGTTAATGCTGCAGCTTTGTTAGCAATACCTCCAGCATGCTGCTGTCTTTAGAGAGTGGAGAGGGGACCGCGATTTACAGTAAAGGTTTCAGCTGACAATCCTTTGAAAAAATAAACCGTTTGATCAATCTAACCCAGACCATGGAAAGTATCTCCTTCAGACAGAAGAACCTGTAATCTAAAACCTGGAACAGTAATATTGTGCTCGGAAGTGGCTACAAAAAGCCAACAGCTTTCATATTTCAAAGAGCTCATGGGTTTGAATGGACTAAAATGTCTCAGCTTTTTCCTGTAAGTCAAGAACACAGAAAAGATGAGGGAAAGCAAGGGAGGAACAGAAGTTTTCCTTCTGGAACAGAAGACGTGTATAAGTCTAATGTACATTATATAACTGAGTCATTGTATAATTTAGAAAATCAAAATCATATGGGATTTTTCCTTTGCCTACTCTGCAAATTTTTTTTATTGTGATCACATTATTTAAGAAACCTAAGTGCTTTCTCTATGCTTTTCATACTAAACCAATGAAATCTTTTTACTTTCTACTGACACTCTTTGCTTTCTGCTTACTCTTTTCCAGACTGATTTTTCAGTAAGCAGGATCCCTCTAACTTTCTGGATCCTTTTAAAAATTTCTTTTCTTAGGAAATTAAATTTTCCAGATGTCAGAGATTTTAAAACATCCAATTTATAGTCACCTGATCAGTGTTTTGGTAGTTGTTTAAAAATGTTGACATAACCTGTAGAGAAAATACGTGATGGCAGGTGGAGATATAAAGATTTTATATTCATTAGGTTGTATTGGCTGCATTGCTCATATGTGGTGAAGTCACAAGAGCGTTTCGTTATCACTATTTATTATTTATGAAGTGCCAAGAATGTGTTTGACAGCACCTTGTTATGAATATGATAAAACATTTTTATGACATGGCCTACCATATATTTACATTAGACTCGGTTTTAAAGGTATTTCCAAACACACTGTAGGTTTTTAAATTTTTGTGGTTTTATTTTCCAGTATCCTTCTCCCTCTAAATGGCCATTACTCTTATTTTCTTTTTCAGCACATTCAAGACTTACTTTTGTGATGTTAACCACCACTAGTTTGCAATTTGTCTGGGTTAACTATTTTTACATCTTGCTGCAAAGCTGAAAATCTAGGTATGCACTGGTACAGACCTAGTATTTCTGCCTCTAAATGACCTCGTGCTTTAGAATAGGAAGTTTCTTGTAGTAGATTTAGGGGGAAAAAAAGGAAAAGGTATAATTTTCCTACTTTAATACAAGAAAAAGGCAAAATAAATGTGTAAAACTTTTCTTTTTAACATTTTTCAGAACAGTTGGCTTTTTCTTACAGTACAACCCTGAACACTTAAACCAAATGGTGTTCCTTGCTCCCAAAACCAAGTTTTGTGCATGGCCAAAATGTTCCTGGTAGTAGTGCTACAGTGGATGCATGCCATGGATCTGTGTATGATGCTCTCATTCAGCAGAATATGAGGTTGTGATTTGAGAGGGATGAAATGAAATTAGCCAAGAAAAGGAAATGTACTGAGGAGCCGTGGTGATTGCTCCTCGCAGTTTGTTGTCCGGGCTGCAGGGCTAGCAGCAAGCATGCAGTGATTGTCAGCATTCAGGGGAAGAACCTGCCTGCAGGACAGACATTTTGTAAGATAGACAAGGTAAAACTACAAAGCAGTGAAGACTGCTGAGGGTGACCTGGATGTCGATTGTACCTGCACCTCAGGCTGGGGCAAAGGGAAGGAAGTTGCTGCCCTGGCAGCTGAGCAGGATCTGGGGAATTTCTGTCATATTTTTAATGAAGTTATTTAAATAATAAATCTAATAAGAGTAGTAGTAATGAACAAAAGACTATTTCATAAAACCCTAGATCTCAAATCTAAAAGGGAATATTTGACTCATCTTGTCTGATCTCCTTTATAAAACTCACCATTGTGCTTTACTAAATTAAATTGTACTTGCATTAAGTTATATCTATCTCTCTCATATTCCCTTTCTCTTCCTTACTTAAAATTCAATCTTTATTTTGAAACTGGCATAGAGACTGATAGTCCACTGCAAGCTGAGGCAATTTGTTCCAGTGAAAAGAATTTTCTCTCTTATAAGCTTGTGCCCTGTTTCTTGCTTGAATTAGTCACACGTAAGCTTCCAACTATTGGATCTTGATGTGTGCCTTCATCTTCTAGGTTGAAGACCGAGCTCATTGCAGAAATTTTGCTTCCATAAGGATGCTTATTTGCAGGCTGTGGTCATATAAATTCCTATTTTTTTTTGGCAAGACTGATAAGTAGAGTTTCTATAATCCTTGACTAAAAGGCATGATATCCAGTAATTTATTCTTTTCCTGCAATGAATATTATTCAGTAATTTATTCATTATTACAGCTATTCTCTAAAATTTTACCTATCTGCTAACATTTTTGAGCTGTGGTCCTCAAGAGCTGGTGACAGGAGATAAAATATTGCAATAGCCATTACCTCAGTTTCAAGGTTATGAAACAGCCTCCTCCTCTCCTGTTCCGTATTTCCTGGATCCCAGGCCATCTGTGCTGCTGCATCCACTTGGAGGATGACAATTTTTCTGGTATGAGCTATAGGCAGAAGTTTTCTTCAGCCATAGTTTTCTTCAAAAATAAACCATAGTTTTCTTCAAAATGCCATCATAATAGTTGCACTACTTCAGCCTAAATGTATGAAGCTAAACTCGAGAAGTTTATGGGTATGTGGGGGAGATTTTCCATGCGATGTGTCAGAGCATAACAGAATCACAGAATCAATTACGTTGGACAAGATTTCTGAGATCAGTGAGTCCAACCTATAAAAATTAATTTCCCTGACTGGAAAACTGTGCATTTGTGACGTCTCATTTGCCATAAAGAACCTAAAGAGATTAAATCCTAATTTGGGCCCTTAAGGCTGAATGGTACAAACACCTTCCCCACATCTCCAATCCTCTCATATGCAACAAAAACCAAATTCCACCCCTCGGTTAAATGACTTTATCCCAACTTTAAACCCACTTTGTACTATCACTGAGGTACCACCTAGCAGTCAAGTAATCTGTCTGAAGCTAATCTCATTTTAGACATTTACTATGCTTAAAACATGAGCAGCTGTGGCCACTCCTACACATTCTAAGTGCTGACCCATGGTTTTCACATTGTAGGCACTCAGCAGGCATCTTCCCTATAATAATACACCAATTACGATAACTAACTCTGCCTTCAGTCCTCATCTCTACTAGATCTAGCACATCATGTGCTATCTGAAAGGACACAAACTAGTTTTTGGGTTCTGCTTTGATGGTTTAAATTCCTATGCACAAATTGCTCTTTTTGGATTGTGGAGGAAAAAATCAAAAGACACCCTATGATTCTTGTGTGGAAATTGTGCTTGGAACTCTGTTGCTTCACATCTTTCTAGTTATAAAATGTTTATCTCAGTGGCTGTTTGGTCTCTGTTAAAGTCTGCTTCATCCTACGAATTGCTCTAAATTTCTCCCACTGTTTATGTTATTGCTAGAAATTAATATGCTGCATTTAATTATAAATAGCATTCGTTTTAATCTGTGTGTTCTTTTTTTCTTAAATATCTCTGCAATGTGCTGAAGGCTGCTTTGTGTTGCAGCATCGACTGGCATAGAGTTTTCCTCCAAGAGGCTCACACTTCGGATGGGGAGCAGAGTGCTGGATTCTCGGCCTTGAAGGATTTCACCAAGTCTGATTGAATGGAAGAGGCGAAAGGACCAGCATGACATTCCCTCTGGTTTCCTCTGAGATACAAGGTGCTAAAGAAGCTCATTAATCATGGTGTGGAGCTGGTAAGATATTTGCAGTTCAGTAATACTTAGATCAGAATGACTTGGAGTATGAAAATTATATTTTAATTTGTTGAGACAGTTTATAATTTCAGGGTGAATGATTACAGAGAAGCCTGCAATAGATTACTAGGCTTGAAATACTCTCAAAAACCCCACAGTAGTTTGGATTTGACTTTATATTAACACTGAAGCCAATGTATTAACATGAGACTGTTCTGTCAGTCTGAAACAGGTCAGGCTAAAATTGCCAAGGCCAGTGCACTCACACACACCCCCCTGAACTCTGTCTTAATGAACTTTACAGCTTGGATCTGCCTTGGGAAAACTAAGGTCTCATAGTTTCCTGGGAAATGTAGTTATTAGAACTTCTATATAACAGTGCTTGACCTTCAGCCCAAAATGAACAACTAAGACATATATTAATACATGGTTTTGTCCAATCATTTATAAGAAAATTATTTTTTTTTAAAATTTGTAGCTCAAGCAGTAGAATCTGAGGTGCACTTTTGGAGTCTCGTGATATAAAAATAAGTAGTCCTATACCAAAACAGATTCTCAGTCTGGATTAATTTCTCTATAAAAGTGAATCACTATCCCTGTGTAAAATAGTATCATTAATCCTGAAGAATGTTTTTATTGAAGTACAGACTTCCCTATGAAAGTTAATGTGCTGGTAGGGTTTAAGAGCTGTGCCCAGGCAGCATTTTTTTTAAACACTAGAAATTATAGTCATAATAATTGCAATACAAGACTCTATAAACTGCTCTGCCAGTGCACTCAGTCCTTACCAAAATGTGCTGGGAAATCATTTACTGTTCACGTTGTGTTTGGAACATCCCCAGGAGCTTAGCTAAGTTTACACCGCAAATGATGTTCAATTTTGTGCACTGTGTACTGGCTAACATGTGCTCTGCTGTCCCACAGAATGGCCAGTGCAGAGTTGTCTTTCCTTTGCAGGAGGTGGAAAGTCCTTCTCCTTAAATGACAATTCAATTTTGAGTTGGTTTCAAAGTCTGGCCTTGTCAGCAGAAAGGAACATTTTACCTCATCAGGCTGGCAGAGGATGGCAAGCAAGTTCCATCACATTCAGTGTAGGCATACTGTGGAAGGCATTGTGACTGTGATGAAAGAGGAGGACTGTGACAAGACACCCTCAAAAAAGTTGTATGCCTAATGCTTTTATTTGTGTCTATAATTTTTATTAGTGGATTAGAAACTGCACTGGATTCATGCCTTCAAAATTTAAACACACAAACACCCCTGAAGTTCTGAAGACTCAGCCATTCACTTGCTGGTAGTCTCCTCATTAATTTCTTACCGAGTGTACTTTTCAGGTAAAATTTTATTATCTGGGAAATAATTCAATGGAAAATGCTAGGAAATGAAAATTAATTTTTTAATACAAGTGAAAACATATAGTATCAGTTCAGACCAAGAGGTCTTGCTCAGTGCGGAATGCTTCATTAGACAATCTAGACTTTGTAGATAAAGACAATACATACAATTCAAGAACCTGTTCCTTATTTGGCAATATAGGTGTTAACTGTGCAGAAAAAGGTATGGTTTACATTGTAAACAATTTTTTTATTTTGTGTTTGGTAATGAAGAGAATAATTTTCCACTTCTTTGAGTCCTAAGAATAAACTCCTTTTCCAAGAAATTTCCTTCTGTTTGGCAACCCTTCTGTTGAAGATCATGAGCACTGTAACAGATTTGGCTTCAGCTGAGACAGTTCTCCCACACTAATTTAATTGCTATTGTTACTGTGAGGAAATGAACACTGACTAATAATTGATACATCTGTTTCTATGTTCAGATACTGTTGTTTATGAGCACACTGCTTACAATTCTTTCAAGTTAAAATTTTTAAAGCTGATTCCTCTGAAATCTCTGCTCCTTCCCTACAGCAGTCTTATTCAGGCTCGCACTTTTTATTCTATTCATGTAATTTGTGGCAGGAAGACTCCCTGGGCTAGAGAAGGCTGTGTTAAATGTGGTAGGTTTTTCTTCTACTAATTTACTTTTTAAACATGTAATCTTTTAGCATTTTAAGTGTCATGTGGCAAAAACCCACAGACATCTAAGATATTAATTAAGTAAAGAAGAACCTCTTTTAATTTTTTTTAAATTTTGAGTATTTCTCCAGATAATCTCTTGTCGTTCTTGGATTGGACCATGTATTAAAAACACTGGTAAGCCATCCTATGATTAAGTGTATCCAGCTGGTATGTCCTTTAGCTGGTATAGCCTGCCCCTCATTAACATTCAATTTCCTGGAATTTTTGAACTCATGATGCCTATTTACATGTCTTCTGAAAACTGAAGTCCTCAAGGAACCATGGTCTTGGTTGGAAACAGAGAAAAAAATACAAGGGATCCATCAGATATAGGCATTGATGTATCTGTGTGGCTCTGAAATGAAAAAAAATAAAAAAATCAGATGGCTAAACTTCATGCATTGCTGACCCTTTCTTTGAGAGCTTGAAACAGTTGTGCTTTTCGTCTACTTTTTTATTGAAGTAATTAAGTACGGATGGGGCTTCTTTCTAACAGGTTATCTTTCTCTCCCTTTTCAGACTTTTTTTCTGGTTTTATGCCTTGGTTGTTATGAATGTGCCCAAGTGTCATGCTTATTTGAGCAGAGAATATTATTTAGCAATAGACCCTTACTACTTTTTCTATGTTATTTTATTTCTTATTCTATTTTCCCAAGTTATGAAATGATTGAAATAAACTTTTTGCAGGGGTTTTAGGAGTCCAGATATTATTATGTAAAATTACCATGAGAATGATATTAATTACTTTTCCAAAGCATAAATTGAGGTTGAGGAATCCATATTATGAATCCATTTCTAAATACAGCAATCTGAAATTAGAGAGGAGTATTCAGGGACCAGTTTAAAATTCCCAGAAGAGAACCTTGGTTTACATTGAATAGATCTGGTGTCAAGAGGCTAAGTTCTTTACAGATTCAGGCCTAATTTATGTTAATTATCCTAAAAATGTAAAAAATCCCAAACAACAAAACAACAACACACAAGTTGAGTATTGCTGTAGCAATCATGTGGTTGTGGGGTGGAATCATGGTTAAAAGTGCTCACCCTGTTTTCTTTTCTGATGAGAGGGTAGTGATGCAATATGACGGAAATGCAACACGTACACTAATAACATCTGTAGTCGTCACTCGCCATGGGAATCACACTTTCATTTGCAACAGTGATTTGAAAATAGCATACTCTGTTGAGACTACATAATTGCATAATTTCAAATTATGCAGACAACATTTATTTATTTATTAAAAAATCAGTTGCAATGTGAATGGGCTGGACCACACTAAACTGGGCGGGTTCCTAATACTCCTGAAAGACACTGGATTTATTGCTTTTGAAGAAAACAGGAAATTATTTGCACTAAAAATAAATAAAAGCAGAGATCTTTACAAGTAGGACAAAGTGTGACAGAGTGATAGAAAGCTACACCTGCATCAATGACAAATAGTTTCTTAGGCTGTAAATGTCATGTTTGTTGAGAAAATATGCAAATGGGTAGATGCAAGCTATGGTGACATTGTTTTCCTGGTTGAGAAGAAAGTTTAACTTGACAGGTCTGAAGCATCAACACTTTACCATTTAGTTTCATGGAGTATTGACTCCATTTATGAAGCTGCTACTGCTTTGTTTTGCCATTCATAAACGCATTAGCTAGAGAAGAATAGTACTTTATGGACACATAGATGTTACCTTGTGCCATGATTTGCAAGATGTGGGAGAGAGAGAGACCCTGAATATCATCCAGGGCTGTTGCATTGGTGGGGAGTGAGGCAAGGAAGGGTGAAAGGAGAGCTGAGCTGGTCATGAGTTGGCTGAGAGCATGCTAATATTTGTAGGGTTTGGAAAGTGACCCTTTGGAAAACACTGCATACTGGTTGTCTCTTTCAAATCTGAATGGCAAATTTGTAGGTGTTCTGTAGGATGATAATAGACAATATGTTCAGTATCTTTAAAAGCTGTGTCAGTGAACATGTATGTATCATGTTGACTAGATACTGTAATGCTAATTTCCAGGAAATACCATTGTTTTTATGAATAAATTTCTGTATGTGGGTTCATTTTCCTAACAAAATTAATAGCAATATATTTAGAAATAAATTAATTTTACAGTGAAGCTTAAGCTAGACACTCCAAGTTCCTCTCTGGTGAACAAAGAAATAGGTAGGGAGTTATGTTGTTGTTGTGAGGATGAGACATATAGCAGTGGGTGTATTTTATCCTTAGACAAATAAATCTCAGGGCCTCTTAGAGGCTTCCTAGGCTGTAGTGAGCTATCCTTTTTGGAGAGTGATATCAGTAAGAAAGAAATAATCTCCCCAAAGACCAGCAAGGATACTTTTGTTGTGACAGATTTGTTATCTTTTCAGAATTTGGCCTGGTCAGTCTTTTGGATGCCTATTCTTCAAAGAAAAGCTCAGTGGGTTCTTGCTTATGTCATAGGCTATTTTCCTGCAGATTTGTGCTGGAAGCAAGCTCTAGAATAATGGTGCAATTTTCCTGTTGATGAACACTTGCTCAAATCCCCTAATCCTCAAAGACTGCTTCAGCTTCTCTTTTGCTTCGCTGGTTCCTTTTGTTCATCTATGTTTTCAATGTGATCGGAAAGATGAATCATGTTTAAAAAAAATCTTAATGTAGGTTTGCCAAAAAAAAAAAAATGTAACACTGAATCATTGCCTGAGGCAGGGAGCTGTAAAAGTGAAAGAAATGGGAATTTAGTAAACATGACAGCACAGAGAAGTAAGAACCTGTAGAGACAAATACATGGACCTACGTGTTGTTTTTCTTCGTCTATGGTGAACAATAAGAAAACTGAAATAGAAACCATGTCAATAATACATGAAATGTAAGGTTTGTTGCTGGAAATGAAGATGGTAGGATGCAGGGATGCCAGAGGACTGACAATGCAGCTGAAAGCAACAACGACCTTTGTACAGGTCTTGGGGGAGATGATGAAGTAACACCTCTGAGGTTGAGCGTAAAATTGCAAAGCTGGAAATCTCATCTGTGAAAAGAGGTCTGTGTGACAGTAGGCTGGTGAGGACAACAGGAAAGGTAATGAGTAAGGATGTGTTTTGACTGGGTTAGAGGTCAAAGCAAGCAGCAGCAGATGATGGTTGATCCCCCAAAGAGGAAGACCCCCAATGCAAAGAAATATATTTGAATTAAATGAGGAATGGTGTTTGTGTCCTTTAGATATATCAGGATAATGGCCAGACAGAGGACGAGATAGAAAACAGAAAACTGGAGAGTATGTCCTCACCTATAAGAATCAGATCTGCCTGACTGGGGGTGTAGGTATAACAAGAGTATGAAGTAGTTCTGTAAGAAACTCTGGAAAACAGATGCATAAATAGACCTTAGGCTCAACACATTTTATCATAGAACAATTGAATATCGTGAGATGGAAGGGACCCACTAGGACCATTAAGTCCAACTCCTGGCTGTGCACCAGATAGTCCCAAGAGTTACACCATGTGCCTGAAAATGTTTTCCAAACTCTTCTTAAACTCTGTCAGGTGATTGCTTCAATGTAAGAGAAGATCCAGATGACTAAATCTAATGAAAAAAATGAGGACTTGAGTTTAGAGGGGAAAAAAACCTGAAGATGTAAAGAGTTTTGGGGGACTATTCATAGAAGATTTTGATAAGAGAGTGGTATAGATTTTCTTGCTTGTTGCATGTGAATAGGTCTGGTTCTTGAGATGTGCGAATTTTATTTACATTATCTTACTAAAAGAGGCTCTGACATTGAGGCTATCCAGACTTTTCTGTCTTCTGGTGCTGTATTTGATCTTTTATTGCAGTCTGTAAGTTTGCCACAAACTCCTGAGATATGCATTGAGGTCTAGGGCATAGAGAAAAGTACAGTATAGGTGTAAGACACCTTTCTAGAATTACCTGGTTGCTTCTAATTACAGAGGACTGTGGTCACAAAACAAGTTCTTCAGAGAGTTTATTCCTGTTTTCCTTTATTTTTGTTTATTTTCCAGTATTACTTAGTCTTTGCATCCAGAAATGTTCTTCAGAAATAAGGAATAATGCCAGCATTCCAGTGCTAGCAGATCAGTTCGCTCTGCCATATACATTTACGTTCAAATATATGATTTCAAATTCATGTGGACATAAAAATATAGAGAATAGATGAATAGTATTTTAAGGCAAGTGGTGGAAGACCTATCACCTAAATTATGTAAAATATGAACCCATCTAGATGTTCAGGCATATATTATAAGATAGAGTCATACATTGGCCAGGATTGGACAAGATGACCTAAGAGCTCTTTCATCTGTAATTGCATGTTTATGTTCCCAATGGTTTCCCATAGTTTTGTAACAAGACAAGCATGCAGCTGGATTTGATGTCCAAATTACCTTTAAGACTTTAAGCATGATACCTATGTGAATTGCAGAAATATGACGTATATTTTATCATGAGTAATAGTACTTGTACCAGAAATTCCGTAATGAAGGAATGAGATGTGTTCTAAGTATCACCTGAATTGCCAAGTTCATACTAGTACTTATTTGGTAATGTGTTATTCAATCCAGGTTATGGTGTAACTTGCAGATATATGGATATACTTGCAGTTATGTGGATATAACTTGTGGATATATATATGATTCTGTGCACATGGACACACACCCACTCACACCATGCTGTTCACTGAAGTTCATTCAATGTGATCTCTGATTTCTACTATTTTTAGCAAACCCTGCCACCAGTGAGTCTAAACAGAGGAAAAAGACTGGAATTACAAATACTTTTAATGAGAAATACAAGAATACAGAGCTAAAGACCTACAAGAGTACTACTACAGATCATAATATCAAATCGTATCCTATCTATATATCTATATGAAGACAGACATTTCCAGTAATTATTTTCAGAAATTTAGTAAAGTTCATCTTTAAAAGTAACTGGGTTTCTTTCCTCTGCTACAGCCACAGGAATGTTGTTTCAGAATTGTGCATATGAAAAATGACACTTTTCCTTATTTGTAGTGGAAAAGCATCTATTGCTAATATCTGCCTGCATGTTTTAATTGCTGTTCTTAGAAGATCTTTTTCCTCCTGCCTCCTATTCTTGTCTTTCTCCAAATGTCTGCAGAAAGGAATCATACCTTCCTTACCCTTTGTTCTGACAAAGGGTATGGCTATGTATGGCTATGTATGTTAATGATCTTTGAGCTTCCCTTTTTCATCTCAGTTGTGCAGCATAGATCTAACCTTTTATGTATTTACTTTGCTTTTTTCACAATCAGTAGCATAAATTTATAATAAAATGAAATAGTAAAATACTTTCTTAAAATACTAGTAATTTTTAAACAGTGGTCTCCCTTTTACTTTTGTCATGCTAATGGCAGTCAGATAACTGAGAGTGAAGAATGGTGACATTTTGTGGGCAGTTTGATTTTGAGCAATAGATACTAATCTTCCTTAGCTAGAAACAGATAACTCCATATTGACAGTTGGCCTGTTTGTTTGTACAGATTAGTGAACAGGTTGTTAATACTTGTTTGATTTATCAGAAGTAAGACAATTGTATGTTCATGATAAAGTAAGAGAGCAGCTGTCTTTGGGGCTGTGTTCTTGTGGCGATGAAGCAGAGCTTGTGCTGGTTTCCTACCTGCAAGAGCACTGTAACATGAATGGAAGACTCCTCACATTCTGCAGTCAGTCAGTATTGCATGGTCCTTATTCTCTGTAGTCACTTTCAGTTCATGATGATCCAATTTACAGGATAAATTCTTATTTGTTTTTTCTTGCATTAACCTTACTTACAAACATAGAATCATAGAATCATTAAGGTTGCAAAACAATTCCAAAATCGAGTCCAACTTTTTACCGAACAACATATTGTCAACTAAACCATAGCACTAAGGGCCACATCCAGTAGTTTCTGGAACACTGCCAGGGATTCTGACTCCACTACTTCCCTGAGCAGTCTGTTATAATTCTTAAAAATCTTTTCAGTGAAGAAATTCTTTTTAATGTCCAACCTGAACCTCCCCTGGTTCAGCTTGAGGCTATGTTCTCTGGTCTTGTCACTGCCTGGAAGAGACCAATCCCCATCTGGCTATATCCTCCTTTCAGGTAGTTGTAGAGAGCAATAAGGTCACCCTTGAGCCTCCTTTTCTCCGTGTTAAATCACCCCATATCCTTCAGCTGCTCTTTGTATGACTTACTTTCTGTACCCTACACCAGCTCCACTGCTCCTTCTCTGGACATGCTCCAGAACCTCAGTGTTCTTCCTGGATTGAGGGGCCCAGAACCAGACACAGGATTTGAGGTGCAGCCTCACCAATTCCAAATGCAGAAGGACAATTGCTTCCCTGGTCCTGCTGGCCCTACCTTTTTTGATATAGGCCAGGATGCCATTGACCATCTTGCACACTGAGGCAAGCTGCTCTCTCACATTCAGCCAATTTTTTTTCATCCATTTCCATCACTCTTGTACTCAGTTCCTTCCAGCTCATGATATCCCTTGCCCCATCTGGACTGATGCTGCTTCCTGCAAATCATGAGCTTGTTGCTACTGTCATTCAGGCAACATCATTAATAAAAAAGTTTCACGATGATCCTCAATCTATTCCTGAAGTACCTTACTGGGTAAACTCCTGCTGCTGGATTCAGAACTACATTTTTCATGTTCCACTCATCAGTCCATTTCTCATCAGAGAACCCACTAATCTCCAGTTTAACTAATGACTTCCTCTAGTGATTAATATCAGATGCCAGTAGCCTAGATAAATGAGGTCTATATTATTGTCTTTGCTTAGACAATCAATTATTTCATCAAAAGAAAGACAGGAACTACTGCTATGTATTTTACCTCTGTAAACCCATACTTTTTCCCTATTTCCATATTCTTATATTTAATTATTTCTTGAATATTTTTCTCCAAACCTGATTTACTTTGAAGATTTAGACAAACAGGCCTTTTCAATAAGTGCACAAAGCTTGCTGCTTACAAACCATATGATACTACCCCATCTTGAAGTAATAAAATAAATGGCAAAATATGTCCTAATAGTTTCCAACAAAGTAATGTAAACAAACAGTCCCAATATTCACAGGCTCATACATTTTCTCCAAAGATTTGCATTCTTTCTCAAGAAAGATAAAATTGATGATAGAGAAAATATGTTGGCAAGAAAATTCTAATTACTTTATTTTAGCTATTAGAATTGGATAGTCCTTCAGTCCTGAATTAAGAAGATTCCCTTTGTAAAGTTTGGCAGAACAGGTTCTCCATATCATATATTTCCTTTCAAGCTGAGGCCTCAGGCTGATTGCATCAGTCTATCCCACAACTGGGCTCCGGATTGAAACTTGCAAATCAGGACAGGATACCCTTATGAGTACATCGTATGTTCTTGGAATACACAATTCATGGAAATGCTTATTACTGATAAAGAAATTACTTTAACTGCTCCTAGTCCTTGTTGGTAAATCTTATACAACTAGGTTATTGGAAGTTCTTTGTGTGTCAGTTTTCTTAGGTCAGATTCAGCTGTTCTTGAGCTTACTTTGCAAAGATGCCAATGCTGTCTCTTCCTTTCTAGTCTCTACTGCATTTGTTTGTCTCATCTTGTCTCTTCAGTTTGGAAATTGTACTTTGTGGTTCTCAGGATCCATGTAAAGCCACCTCTCGGCTCAATTTATGCAAGAACAATTTGCTAAAAACCAGTCTTTATGCATATGTGTTTTAATATGGCCCTCTTCAGTTTTCTTCTTTTTCAGCTAATTCCACCATGTCTCAGGGAGTGTTTTCTCTTTTACTTCCTCTCTCAACTTTAAGACTAATATCAAGTTTCTCTATTTCAAAATTAAAAGAATTTTTCTGTCCTTCTAAGCCCAAGACATTAACAAGAAAAATGCTATTTTTTAATTTTACTCATTTTCTGTGCTCATTGACCTGTGAGGAAAATCTATTTTTTCCAGCTAGACTCAATGTCTGTCAGGTCTCTTTCACTCTCATAATGCTTTGTTTGTAACTGAGGAATATAGTTGTTTTTTTTAAGCACAAGAAATGCTTTGCATATTTTCTACATGTAGAAATGGATATCTATTGGTTCTTAGTGAGAAGTCATTGTAACTCCTCTAGGCCAATTTTTAAGGTAAGTGCAAAAATAAGAAACATTTCCTTTATTCATCTGAAACGAAACACTTCAGTATTATATGTGAAGTAAATGTCTGTTTTAGTGTGAAACTGAAATGCTTATTTGTTAGCTTTGAGATAGCTAATTTAGGCCAAAAAATTGAAATGGTTGTCATTAAAATGTAGTAATCCAAACCAAATTTTTTTTATAATCCTATATTTTTCTTTTTGGAAAACTTGCTCTTGGTGAAATATGTTCTTCATTTTGAAAAGCAGACAGCATTATAGAAAATATTTCTGCTTTGAACTGACAAGCAATTACAGATACTCAATGTATGCTAATTACATGGTACATTGAAACAATTATATACATATTGTCTCTTTTTCCACACTCAGAATCCTACAGTAATTTACTTATTCAATTACTCTTAATGTTTTTCCACTTTATATTTCCCAGCACTTGGAGCAGTATTTGGTTTACAGACTTCAGAGCTAGGCACTGAAACAAATGTTCCAAATACTGGGTATGGAAGACATATTGCATGAAAGCTTGGTGAGTGTTACCAGTCAGTTTAGGGACTCATCTAGATCCTTCCATCACAGCTAAGAATTGCTGCATCTTGTGGAAAACTGTCCCTGGGAAACCCCTCAGCCTTTGTTCCATGAATAGGCCATTTGCTTTCCTTATTCCAGCAAGTTTCTGCATCATATGATCTGCACATGTACATATGATCATTCTTTGATCCTTTCAAGCTGGATTTACCAGAGTGTTTAGGACAAGGAAAATCAGACCAAAATCACCTAAATTTTGATATACAGAACAATGGATGATGGTGTTACCTATTGTTTAATGAATAAATGCTCAGCTCACTGTCTGGTAATTTCTCTAACATCAATTCTTTTTAGACATATTTTTGCTATCAGAGAATGAGAGCTGTCTCGCCATTTCCTGAAGTGTTTCTTTACCAGGAAGGATAAGAGATATTTGAGGATAGGAGATATTTGAGGGTATTTATTTCAATTTTAAATTAATAAAAATGAGGCTATACAATGTTTATAAAAGCTTATCAATAGTAATTAAGCCTACTCTTTCTCCACAATAGATATTTCAGATATCAATGGACTATGAGTTTCAAAACAGGTGCCTTTCATTCATTCTCAGTGATTTAAGTATTTTGAGAGAGAAGTATTGCAAATTCCATATGTATTGCAATTATTATCAATAATGATACCACTGTTTATATTATTTGATTTTTCTGAAGAGTGCCTTCAGAGATGCCCAGCAAGAAAAAATTTATATATTTTTTACTTACAAAAATCTGTGAGTTCACAGTGTTGAATCACCCCCATGGTTATTTAGATTTTTCTGTTTCCCTACTTGCATATATAGCTGAAATATATAATCTGTGAGCAAAAGGGTGGACTCACATGACAACATAAGCATAGTTAAAAATGTCCAAGCATTATGTACCTCTCTGATTTAGTGTATATGTACAATTCTGATGTCAATGCATGCTTTAAATGTCTGGAATTTGTGTTGATGACTGCCTGAGGCCCTGAAGGTTGGCAGATTTACAGTAGACAGTTAATCAATTTTATTTTCCTGGTACTGTTAAAGTAAATTCAAAATAAATCTGTTTACAGACTTTATTTTCACATTTCTGTATTTGAATTGGACAATTTGTACTTTGAATCCTTAGCAAAATGTAATTTGAGCAGCATACATGTCACTATTATTTCTAGGGCTGGATTTAGTCCCACAGGGAATTCAGATTCATAATAAATTTTTGTCTGCCGTGGTAAGGATAATGTTGTTTGGTCCATTTATTTTTATTATCACTGGATACTCTGCAGTGGAAAAATCAACACTTTAGCTTCTGTCTATCAATCTGTTTATAAGAAAGAAATAACCACTTGAAAATTAATTTCCAGTCAGACCTGAGCCTGGTTGTTTGGCTTTGTCATTATTCTGGTATGCAACTTCATTAATCATATACCACTACAAAAGTCTAACACAGGCATATCAGCAGGAACATTTCCATATGTATAGAAAAGTTTTTGGTTTTTTTTTAATATTTATTCCTCTTATCATAAACATAAAACTTCTATATTCTTGATATTAGTATTTTACTTTTCTAGGTGTTAACAATAACATCCTCACTTACAGATTCACAGGCTCTTACTGGGCATCTGTGTGTTTGCACATTCCCATCAGGTAAAAGAAACTTGACTTGGTAAAATTTGCTCCAGTCTTGCAAGGGAAGTGGGAGAAAAGAGATTTGCCATCAAGGCTGGAAGGCAGCTTTCAGGGGCAATCCGAGATGCCCAAAGAGTGCTTCAAGAGCAATGAGGCATCGCAGTCTTTCAGAAGTTGGTGGCAGAACGATCCTGAGGAAATGTAGCTTTTGTGATTAAATTCTGAATTTTCTATTGCCTCCTGCCCCACTAAGAATTTATTGATTTTTTTACATAAAATATAATGAAAAATTATTTAATTTACATGAATAGAATACCTTCAGTGGAATACCTTCTTTTATCAGGGAGATGCAATTACATACTAGAAAAGGTGAAGCTCTTTTGGGTGCTGAAAGCATTGGATCCACACAGCATTTGCAGACAAATGCTGGTGAAAGACAAAGTCTGTGGAATAAATTTTAAAACCTCACAATACAAACCAACCATGCAAAAAAGATGCTGGGAGAATTTTGAAACAGGAAGAATAAGAACAGGTGTGTATATGCAAGAATGGGCCAAAAAAATCTGGGAACAGATGGAGACTCCTGGATGCTGAGGCACTGCAGCTGAAGGGAACTTTGACAGAAGGCTGTGACTGTCCAGCAGGTTTGTGCAAGGGTTCTGGAAGGCTGAAACTGGTCACTGTGAAAAGTTTCAGAGGAAAGAGGGAAACAGCCAGCAGCAGGCAGACAGGAGGAAATAATAATTACCTAATCTCTTCTTGAAAGACATGCACATTCAGTAGGAATAAGACCTAAAACCTGACTAAAAAGAAAAGATATTAGGGATATTAGATGGTGTCATCAATTTTTTTAAAATGCATGTATACATATGGTACATTTTTTATTACATGTGTATCTAGGTAAGTTTTTTGCTTTAAAAATAATTTTTTTCTTCATTTTTTTTAAATGGAAACACTGAAGACAAAATTAAGCTTTGGTGTACTTCCATTTATGTCAATGAAAGAGTAGAACTTAACCTTGCTTTCAGTACACAGTTTCAAAGGAGGTAAATTTGTGGTTGATCCCTGCTACTCTCAAGCTTCAGAGAAGAAGCAAAACATCTGTATTTTAGCATCAAAATTGCAGTGCAGAATCAGCTATACTACGGTGCAGAGGAAGCCTAATTTCAAGGAAATCATGGTTGCTTTCCCCATAATTTTTGAAACTTATTTCCATTTAGCTGCTGGTGGATAGGAGAATTAAGAATGTAGAAAAGGTCCCACTGCCCCAGACAAATGATCCATCTGCCCTTATTCAGTCTCTGGAAACAGTACTTTGAGATCACAGTGGGGAGAGAGAAAAAACCTGGCCACTTCTGGTCATCCATTCTTGACAGTTCCTTCAGCATCCATAATTGATTTATTAGAGTGTACAATTCCTGTCCTGTGTTTTTAAATCCATTTCCAAATATATTATCCCTTAACTTGTACAAGGTCTTTTTGAATATGATAGCATTTAAACCTATTCCTTCATCTCCTCTGGCAATAAACTCCTGAATTACCCATGAAGTAAAGAAAAGGTTTTGTCTACTTGTTTTCTACCTACTTGTGACAGTGACTGTTCCTCAGTTCCTTTGTTGCAGGTTTTGGTGAACAGCAGCTGGGTATGCTACTTATTTACACCTTTCCTGGTTACATAAAGCTCCCACAAGCTCCCCCTGAGTTTTCCTTTTCAAACATGAGATTAGTTTGGACCACTGACAGTGATGAACCAGTACTCTAATTATAACCCCAAGTTTAACACTAAATATACGTGTCATACTATTTTTCCTGATTGTGTTATGTTGGCTGCATCTATAATAAGATTCCTCTGCTGTATTTTTGCCCTGTCTCTCAGTTCTGTGAGGTTTTCTGAAGTTCCTCATTACTTGCCTAACTCAGATCATCACCTGTGGACTTGGAAACTTCAAATCTCTCTCCCATTTCCGGGCCATTGAAGATTTCAATAAAACCACTTACAGCAACTAGAAGGCTAAGAACAAACATTTTAATGTATTCTCTTCTCAGTTCCAAGACTCCTGCTTGCTTGCTTTCATAGAGGCATGGCTTCAAAAGAAAGGGCAGGGCACAATCTTTACCGTAGTTTGGCCTGAGGCTGATAGACAATAAGGCTGTGTAGATCCCAGGTCACTTCATTCTTCAGTGAATCTTTTCTGCAAATAGATCCATACTTGGTGTCACTGTGCCTTGGTTGGTTAGGCATTCCCTATGTGAAGGTATTACATGGATCCCAAACTTTCCTACTGGCTGCCCACAATGTAGAAGGAAGTGATCTATGTCTCACTAAATTAACTCTGGGGACACACAATTTTCTGTGCAGATGTTAGATCAGAGTAGGGAAGACCTAAATGTAGCAAATTTGGTGCCAATCATCCTGGGGGCTAATGCCATTTTCTGTCTTTGTAGGGCTTGTAGGTGTTTGGTGAAACCATGCAAAATACTACACCAACCACTGCTGTGGGGCTGCTTGCTTCTCCCTGCAGGACTGTGGCAAAATGATTTGCTCCAACTGAAGCCTGTTGCTTGACAAATCATCTTCAATGATTTGATCCTACATGAAAAGTGTGGCTTCTTAGATCAATTCAGTGGAAGTTTATCTTCAAAATATGTGTTGGTGATGTGCAAATTGATTTGTTTTCTAAATTAATCATTGGGTGGTAAATATAATTATCAGAGTACTGCATATGAACTCATTCTGTCTCGTTTATCACTAAATATTGTTTGTTTCTGGCCTGCATTATATTTTATTTCCCCTTCCAAATACTCCTCCTTTGTCTTGATTTGGAAGGATACTAATGAGTGATTTATTTAGTTTCAAAAGAATTTCAAAACGTTTTTATCGTGTCTAACTGTGATTTGTCAACACCAAGTATGCCATAGCATTAGTGTTGATGAAATTATTATGGTTTAAAGGTAGAAGGGAGAAAAGTTTTTCATGAAGGACACCTTTTTTTAAGATATTGAATCTCGGCAGAATAAAGCAATCAGTCTTTTGAGTATTGAGAAAGGTACACTGGCAAGCTGGCATTTGCGTAGAGATAGTTGGTGAGTCTCAAAATGTCCTTTTTTAAAAAAATTTTTTTGGTGGCAGCTGGTTTCCAACTGAAGTGCCTCTCCACTGAAAAGTTTTTCTGTTCCTATAAAAAACCCACTGCCTCAAGATATATTAAAAATCTTATATGAGGAATGTTCTTTAGAAGTAGACACTACACTCAGGGTTCAGTCAGTTCAGAAAGCACGAACATTGTGTTTGAAAAAGACATGGGTTTATACTCTTAGGATATACAGATTGACTCAGCTTCCACTTTCCACTGAAAACATGTATGCATAAGGACCATATTACTGCTGACACTTTGCAGTAATAGAATAAAGATGTTGAGAAGTGAGTAAAGGAGCCAAGATGGGAAGGACAAGGACAAAGAGCAGGAGTGGGTGACTGTTTTTGTAGAGGACTGGCATCTAGGGCAATGGAGCTCTAGACACAGACATTTTATGCGTAATAGTGAAAATCACTATTGCTGCTATCAGGATACCCAAGAGACTGAAAAATATGAGCTCATTGAACAGAGAAGTCCAAATACATGAAACCAAGACAAGAGGTGAGAGACAGTATGTAAATTCAGGGGAACATCAGAAAACTCACAAAAGATTTAAAATGCAAGGACATCACTGCATAGACAATGTTACTGGTTGTCAGGGTTGGTGTTTGTTTTGTTGGTTTTTGGGTTTTTTTTTTAAACCTATAATAAATATTGGTATAAGGAAATTTAGGTGTCTTTAATGAAATTAGATATTACTGGTGAGTTAGTCTCTAATGGAATGGGTGACTGGGAAGAAGCACAAAAGTGCTTGCTGCTTCAAACACCACCAGTTATACCAGGAAGACTCATGTTACAAGTCACAAAGTGTGATAGGTTTTGACCAATTTTCAAAATGCAGCCAAATACTGGGTATTTACTGCTTTGGTCAGGGTATTCTGCAGGAGGGCTGTAAACTCTCCAAGAAGTTAATAACACCTGCAACAGCCTTGCCATAGTAAAGGCTGTTTTAGGCAATGCCTGAAAGATGGTAAGACCTTTTGAAAGGTTTTTACTTCTTTGGATTAATAGGGAAGTCCCCATTTGGATGTCACATGTTGGGAGTAGAGGATTTGCAATATTTAAATTCAGCTAAAATATGATCACCTGCAGCAAGGAATAGATTCTGAGCAAAGTGTGATATCTTGAGAGTAGTAGAGGTTTGGCTGAGATGTAAAAAGGGTAAAGGGTGAAGGTGTAGAGAATGTTCTTTGAATATGCCAGCAGCCCTTCTAGACCTCCTAGCAAGCAGCTGTGCAAACAACTGATTTTTCGGTTAGGTGTATGAACCCAAACACACTCAACATGTAATTTCTGCTGATCCAGAATGAGAAAGTTTCCAATTGCTTTCTGAAGCAGACACGCTCAACACTTTTGTTCCAGCTTAAAAAATGTTCTCTTTGGCTGAAACAAAATTGCTCATTTGGGTTTTTTCAGGTTTTTTGCTTCTAAAAATATTTAAAAATCAAACATAACTTCGTGTGGTCTCAATACACCACTTGGAAACAAACGATAAACCTCATTCAGATTTTCTTACCAAATGAGATATGAATATGTGAAGAGTTTCAGTGGTCACAAAATTGGTGATTTCAGTGAACAAGCTACTTGGGGAAAGTAAGTATTCAGCCATTTGCTTTTAAGTGCTGGCTGCCAGGGTATGAGCCTGCCCTGGTGGCTTGGTGTGTGCTGGCCTTCTGTCAAATCTGCAGTAGCTGTTCCCCCACTGGAGGGTCAGAGCACCTGTAGACGAATGATCATGATCAACATTTTGCTCTTGGTGTTTAGATGTACCATCTACTAGAGCAAAGCACAGGCAAGCCCTCAGTGATCGGTTTTCTGCACATTTCAAGGCTGCAGAGCCTTCTCTCTTGTCAGGTGGTCATTTCCTGATAAATCTGTTCTGCAAAGACTTGGGAACTGTTTCCAAGAATCGTGAAAATTGTCGTTTAGATGTTGTCCAGAAACATGTCTATTAGACAGAACAGTATGGTAGAATAGTTCACCCTTTAAACAGCAATCACCAGCCTTAAACAGCATCATGCAGTTACTGCTTTGAATGCTACTAATCCTGATTTATGCCTTACTGCTTCACATGAATGAGTTTGCTTGCAGAATTTTTAGTGTGAGTAGAGTGCCAGATCCTGTTCCTTGAAATAAGAAATGTTTATATTGTTGGGAAGTGATGTAATGGCAGCTTGAATTATGTTTATTAGCATGTGAAAAGTTTTAGCAGTATATCTGTCTGTTTTCTATTAGAGATTTGTATCCAATAACAAAAAAATACGCATGGATAACAAACTGGAAAATGGATGCATATTTGGCTGGCTGTACCTCCTGGGGGGAGAATGGGGCTGGAGAGGAGCTGTGGGGTTTTTTTTTAAATATTTTTCAGTAACAAAACAAGTTTAATGAAGGTGTTGTAGAGAGAGAATATTTTTTAAAATTGGAAATGAAAAATAAAAGCTAATCTGAAAGTAACCTTCATTTTTCTGCCTGTATTAGGAAGTATTGTTACTTATCTGAATTCAAAATTTATACAGCACCATTTCTTATTTTTTTTAATTTATATTACTGAAGAACATCTCTACTAAGTAAAACCAGACCTCTTTTGCTAGATAATTAACTGGTAGATAGGAAGGGTGTTTCTTATTCATCGAGTTAGCATCTTATGTCTGTTTCACTAAAATTGAAGTCAAGGTGTCTGCTGCTCTTCTGAATCTAGACCTTACCACATTAGAAGAAAAATGTATCGCATTTGAAATGTACTGTGTAGTTAGATGTTCTTTTATTTACATGTGCGTGTATAGCTTAAAATGTTCTTTTGCTAACTTAAAACAAACAAACAAAAACAAACTATGAGTGCTGCTGGGTTTTTTTCTGCATTTGCCAAAACTTTTTGTGGTGTTCAAGTCCATTTCCTGTCATTTTTTGTTTGTTTTGAGATAAGGAATATCATAATTGTAAAATTTTTGTCTTCAGTAAACACTGTATGGTATAAAAGCACATATTGTGGCTTTATGTCTGAACAGTTTTCTAATTCTCACACCATAATGGTATTGAAAAAATCAAATGTTTGAGCACAGTAAAAGGCATCAAATAAAATCAGACATTGAAAGGAGATGGTCCACTTGGATAGAATGCTGTTGTAACAACAGCCCTACATTACAGATGATATAGATTATGACAGATTATGTGATTTGAGGAATTGAAGTCAAATCTGAGGACAGGAGGAAAATAGTGTATTAATATTCATGTAGTTAAAAACAAATTGAGGCTTCAGAACAGCTTCTAGTGAACCTTTGGGTTTAGTACAGTATAGATAAAGGTCCATTTAACTTGAGAGGTGATGGTAAGACCTGGCAGCCAATACAGGAGATACATATATATAGATAAAATTGTCTCCTAATGCAGTTATAGATGCCCTGGAAAAAAAATTTTAGAAAGAAATTTTCATGCTGTTAATTCAGTCAGGAAAATAGTTTATAAAACAATTGTTTTCTGCAATCTTTTTTGTTGGTTTTTTTTGTTTGTTTTTGTTTGGTGGTTTTTTGTTTGTTTTTTGATTTGGGTTTTTCTGTTTGGTTGGTTTTTTGTTTTCTTTTATTTACAGTAATAGATGATTCATAAATGGTGTGATCTGGAAAATAATAGATATGCATCCAAATCAATGTCTGGGAAAGCTGGATGGAACCATTTCACTAGATTTTAGATCTGTGATGGTTATGTGGAACCTAACTAGAGCTGGGGATCATAATTCATGTGTAAATGAAGTCACCAGAAGTTACTGTTTGTAAAAGCAACAGCAGGACTGTAGGGAGCAGGAGAGGAAAGAAGGCCCACAAAAGAAGAGATGAAGTGGCCAGAGTAGCAGGGAGGAGGCAAAGCCTCTGAGGAACTATTGGTTGGAGCTGTCCATGTGGCAACCTGGACATTCATCTCTGGAGCCCCAGTGGAGCTTTTTCCTCATTGCTCAAAACATCTGTGGAAATATCCGCAGTCAGGACACCGTAAATCAGTGCAGCATTAACTGCAGGATCATAATGGAATCATGTCTGGTTGTTTTGTGATTGCATCTTTCCCACTGGTTTTATTCCTGGACTTCATTCACAATAAGCCAGTTGCCATCTGGAATTTCTTTTTGTCCTTGAAAATTAGCAGAAAATTGCCTCCCTCATGTTACTGAAATGCATGTAGAAGGCCTGAGAAGGAAATACATTGTCTTATATTACACATGATAGGCAAATTTTCTGGTTTGCTTTAACGAGTTCTATCTTAAATGTGAAGAATCTAGAATCATACAATCATGGAACCATTTATGTTGAAAATCACATTTAATATCACCAAGTCCAGCCACTAACTAAGCACTCTGTCCCAAAGTGCAACATCTACACCAGTAATTCATTAAATACATCCAGGGATGTTGAGTCAACCACTTCCCTGGGCAACCTTTTCCAAATCTTGACAAGACTTTCAGTGAGGAAATTTTTCCTAACATGCAGAGCTAAACCTCCCCTGGTGCAACTTGAAGCCATTTCCTCTTGTCCCACCACTTTTTACTTGGGAGTAGAGATTTTTTTGTGTATTATTGATATCATTCTGAAGTTATTATATCTGCAATTTTCAGGAATAATTCTTTATAAGTGGGGAGTCATTTTCCCATGGAAAACCATAGGATCAAATCTGTTCTGGTCTTCCTTTCAAGAATAGATTTGTTCTGTAACTAACTGTAAAATTCCCATCTTTTAATAGGGAAAGAAATATCTGTGCACAAGATGAGATTACAGGAATGATGAAAGAGGTGCATTACACTGAATTCAATAGAGCTACAATTTCGTTTGTGTTTGCTAAATTCTTAATGTGGATGCCAGTATAGGTAGCTTGTGACTGCACCTGTTGCCACTGTGAAATATTTCTAGGATCGTTTGGAGAGGCGAGAAATCTCTGCAACTGTCTGTACAAATCAGAGGTGGTAAAAGTCATATTGCTTAAATGATGTTGTCTTAATTGATAGGCTGTATATGAGAAGGAAGTTACAGTATATGCTGTATATGTAATGCAGAGCTTCTAAAAAGTTAGATATCTATTTTTTCCCCACAAGTTTTTTTCTGCCTCTAGTTCATGGATACCTTCAAGGAACAAATGGCTGTATCTGAAGACCAGTGTCTCAGACAGCAAGAACCACCTTTTAAAATTCCCTGTCTCTTACCTCTGTCTGCCAAAGCAGACTTGGTGACTCATTTGAAAACATATTTTACAGGCAGGCATGGATCTCGCCTATTGTGTTCTGCCTGGTGTGGAATATGTCTGTATCCAGCAAACAACCTTTGCTGTATTAATTCACTGTTTAACAATCTTTGCCTCTTAATTTTAAAATGATAGGAACAGTTTAAAAGATCATTCACTGAGCATAACATTAATATCTTGCACAGCAATACAATAACCTCCTTCCTGTTTACTTAGGGTACAAAACATTGTGTGAGGTGCTTGTGAAAATTGGCAGCACCTTGCTCTAAAAGTTATAAAGAAATAATACAGCTCCTCAGCACAAAAATTTCAGATGCATTATTATTGCATGAAAAGCTAAAAAAACCCATAAAATTCCAAATAAATTGAAATACTGCATTTTGCTCTGCAATCTGCAGTGTTTGTTAATGATGATACAGGCAGTAAAATGCTTGGCAAATCCTATTGACTCTGATGAAAAATCTTAACCAAGATTGACTAGCAGTGATGCTATTTTTTCGTGGACTAGAGGTTTATCCCTCAGACCTGAAGAGACTTGATCTGACAGGAAAATATATAAATGCTGCAGTACCTCTCAGAACTAGCAAACCTTAGAAAGGATTCACTTTTGTGGGAGTGTTGATGGAATGTCTGTATGAGACATTGGAAAGATTTTTAAGTAAAGGAAGTCTTATGTGTGGTGAATTGAGGCATCTTCTAAAAAGTACTGGTTCTTGGAGAAAGTCCAAAAGTACTTTCTCCAAGAACTTCAATACTTCCATGTATTGAAACTTATCCTGAAGGTCAGAGTTGTTGCTCACTGCAAAAACAGGTCTGAAATCGTCCTGGAGAGCTCAACAGGTTTTTATTTAAGAAATAGACAATGCAGACTATTAATGACAGAAAATCTGAAATGCCCAGAAGTGTTATGAATAACACAGAATACAGAACTGACTTGTGCTATAACTTCTATTTCTTTCAATTTACTCCTAAACAGGTATTCATAAAGTAGAATATAATTTTCTGAATGGATGGAATCCTGAATTCTTCCTGCTTGGCTATGCAGAAAAGTTGGCTGTTCGATAAAACATCTGAAAAGCCTAGGATTTGTTTAACTTGGGTTCTTAATGATCCTACAACTCTGGCCTGAAAAGAAAACTGGTGTTGTTATTAAGAGGGAAGGTGGAAAGTTGGAGAAATCATACTTTTCCATAATGGAAGATCTGAAAAGAAGTTAATATTCAAATACAAATTAGTAGATTCGTTGTACTGCAAACATCTGTGTCCTGAAACCAATTTTACATGCAGCCAGTGGAAATGAACACTTCCCATGTGTGCTGGCCTAACACTAGAGAAATGTTTAGAGCTGTCGGAGAATTCTGGGATGAAACACTTTCCTCTGGAAAATGGCAAGCTGGTTAAATAGAGGCTTTTTAAAGAATTAGTTCCTTTCAAAAACCTTTTGATTTTTGAAAGAGAAGTACTGACACTGCCAAAAAATTTTTGGCTTAACTTTTTTTAATACAAACATTCCATTTTTACTTCAAACCAACTTCTCATTCCCCTAAATTAATTAATGTGAGACAGTAATTAATTAACATCAGACAAAAGCATGTCAGCATTATCTGAACAACCTGCTCAGTGTGCTATTGCTGAAGTATGATTCCATGGCAGAACAGAAGAAGTAGCATTTGCATAGTTTTACTCAATATTCCAGTGAATATTAATAGTATTTTATAATGTAAGTTCTTCATAGTAGGAATTATATATAGCATAATATGAACACAATTGAACACAAATAAAGTAAAACACAAGTAAATAAAATAATATAGCAAGTGTCACATTAGGATTTGTGCTGAGAGGCAGAATTTTACACCTTTCATATTCCCTACTTTCTACACAGGAAGAATGCCTATTTTCCAAGAATCAGCATGTGCTTAGCTTGGTCACTTGAGGACACAATAATTAATAATTAATAAACACACAATGTCAAACAGTATTTTCTCCATATACATTTTATCAAAAATTAAATTAAGCAAGGCCATGGGCTCACAGATGAGTAGCCTTTTCCAGGATAAGCACTCTTGGAAAAGCAGGTGCAAAGCATGAAGATATTGCCAAGGCAGGAGAGTGTGTCTCATGCTGGCCTAGAGGAAATGTGTTGTATGGTCATACCTAAAAAGCTGTTAACTAAAACTCTCAGTAGTTACTAAAAAACCCAAAGCAAACCAAATTAAACCAAACCAAACAAACTTCCATAGTTTTGGTTTTTGGTTTTTTTTTTAAATTTTGGGCTTTTAATCATATGATAAAATTCTACAGACTTAAATCAAAGAGTTTGGACAGCACTTAGGTTCCATGGAGGAAAGTGTTAATTTATAATTAAAAGAGAAATATAACAACTAGAAATCTGATCCACTGGGGAGTATTCTCAAAGGGATATGTTTAAAGTATCACATCCAGATGTCACTAAAGCAATTAGGAGTGAGGCATAAAGGCATCTCTGTGCTCAGACTTATCCTACAGTGAAATCTCTTGAGTGTTTTCACCCCCATAACCTCAATTCTGCCAGGTCCTGTGATGGTTGTTCTTCTGCAACTCACAAAAATCAGACCAAGCATTCACAAGCTTCTGCTAAAATTGTATCTTATATATATTTTACATTGATACATGCAGCACATCTATTTCTAAATAAAAATAAAAATAAAAAGAATTGTGTAGTTTTTAAACTAAAATATTAGCTGTGATTCCCGAAGTCTTGACTTATTACCAGAAAACTTGGATTGCTACTGATTCCTTCCTTCCTTCCTTCCTTCCTTCCTTCCTTCCTTCCTTCCTGGCTGTTAGAAAATTAGTCTCAAATGTCTCGTGAAATGTAATGCCAGCCTATGAATAAATGGATGAGTGGAAAAGGTTTCACATTAGTTCAGATCCCTTCTCTTTGTTCTCTCTCTTCCCTCCGTATTGTTAGATTTTATCGTTGGGTTCTTTTCTTTATTTTCTTACCTGTAGTACCCTGTAGATGTGTTTTCTGTTGTATATAAGGTTTTTTTCTGTAATAGATTTCATTATCATATAGTTCAATTCTATTTAAATTTTAATCTCTGATTATTTTTATTTGACTCTAACTGGTGAAACTCAATTTGACAAGCGAAAAAGTGTTAACCATTCCCTCTCCCCTTTTCTCCCTGTGAATTACCCCGGGGTGCAGAGGAAATGACAAGACATTATGGTTTTTGTGGGTTTCTTTGTCTTTCAGAAAACTGCTCCAGATAGTATTTTGAGTGACTAGTCAGTCAAATGAAAAAGCTAGTTGATATTATGTCCTTCTGCAAGGATTGTGAATATTGAGCTTGCAGGGGTTTTGCTGTGGTTTCTTATTAACATCATGAATCACCTGTTGTGTGGTCCACTAAAAATTAATATAATTTAAAAAAACTATTTATTGCCTTTGGAAAGGGCTGATAGCAAGAACCCCATATTTTGAAGTGTCTGAAGTGCTTAAGCATTGCATTCTGGATTGCAGCTGTGTGCCTAAAATGATGTGTTTGATATACTAGTCAAATTTTATGTACTTACAAGGATTATCAAAGCAATCTAATCAAGAAAAGAAAAAAAAATTACCATTGTTGACTGGATTTAAAATTTCCCCTGCTTATCTGCTTGAGAAAATATGGTATTTTATGTAGCATCTGTTAAGAATTAAATGTAACTTTCAGCTCCTTTTTCACGATTCCTACATATACATTCTCCTTTATAACAAGCTAACACAGCTATAAGCTCTGAAAGCCCACAGCTGTTTGTGTTAGATGGAGAAAGTGTGCCTATTTTTGCTCCTCTAGGAAAAAAATGGAGCTAGGTTCAATGTGCTGATAAGCATAAAAATGGTAATATTCCAAGGTATTGTGGTTATGACAGACACCGCTTGTTAAACATATCAAAGCATACCACAGATAACAGCTGAATTAAGCTGGATGGTTAGGAATTGATTCTAGCTGAAAACATACTTTCTTTACATGAAATTTAGCTACATCAGTACATACCCCACCCAAACATTTGTTTGTTTTCTAAAACTTGGAGTAGTGATGCATATGGAAGAAATCTAAAGAGCGTCATATGTTCAGAAATTGTGCAGAACAATTAAACAAGATGCCATTCAGATTCATCTGTTGTGACAAGTAAGAGAACAAAATGTGAACTGCGTGCAAAATATCATTCCCCTTTTGTGAACAGCATCAGGATATTTTTTTGGCTTGCAGGCTGAACAAGTGACACGGTTAGTTGAGTGACAATTCACTTCCAGCTAATTCTTGGCATTGAACTTAAAGTAGTCTTTGTACAGCTGCACTGACTGATATAAGCTCTACTACGGGAAGTGGTGCTGTTAGATAGGTGCTTTGGAGAATCCTATAGAAACCTTGCCTTCCAAGCTAGAAGAGAGATTAACGAGTTTTGTCTTACATTTTTTTGTTCTATTATAAGCCTCAGAAAGTTAATTTCTCATCTCATTAAAATCAATGGGAATTTAACATTAAATTCAACATCAGTTTTTGTTCTCAAATGACAATTAATGCAGTTGTGGGGCTTTTCATGAACTCTACTGGGAAACTGCATTTGAGAAACTCAACACTCCCTTGGTTTTAACCAGTCTCTGAGCACGTCAAACATGATGAGGTAAAGGAAAGTTTTGAGATTTATGGGGATTACTGAAGCAGTGGTTAGGATGGGAGGAGAGGCAGCTCTTCAGTGTTGGTTCTGTCTGGGATAGAGTTAATTTTCTAGCTGGCATGGGACTCTGCTTTGGATTTACCAAAACCTTCCTGCAGCACTCTCTGTGACACTGTCCAGGTAAGCACTAAAGTATTGCCTGAAATCACCAAACACTGACATTGATTTATAAACAGTTCTGGAAGTGTATGTTGGAACTCAACATCAAGCCATCTCACTTGAGCTCTATGGCTTTGTAAAAAGAGTAGTGAAGATTTTTGTAGTTATCCTTAAAAGTCACTCCCTTGTAAAGAGTTTGAGGACTATTTGGTAAGTTACCCAACATGTAGCTTGGTGCTATTAATTGTAGCTTGGTGCTATTAATTGTAGCTATTATTGTCATTCCAGATGTAAATGAAGGAAGTATATTTATTTATACAATGCTTAAGAGGGCAAGAAAGTGAGACATTTCTAGGGAGATGGACAAAGTTAATGGTCAGAACATTTCAGCAGGTTATTGAGTAACTGAAACAGAACTTTACATCATAGCATCACAACATAATTGAAAGAAATTTTAACCATCTGACATGATGCCAAAGTGAATAACAGCATTTTTACCTGCATCTAAAAGAAAGATACCACATTTTCCATGGATCTTTGCAAGATGAGCTCCAACAACATGTAACTCCTGAAATGCATTGAAAAACTGACAGATAAAATTGATATCTTCTGCCAGTGTAAAAACAGCTTTAATAATGGCTCCTATAGTACCTGAATTCATGTCTTTTTAAGTTCCTCAACACACACAAAGTGAAAGCAGGAGGTTTCTGCAAAACCTCAAAACTTAAAACTGAGCAAGGTGTATCCCTGAGGTAATGAAAAGGGTATCTTAGGTCAGCTTTTTCATGGGCATTTTAAATTAAAATAGAAAAGAAAACTTTCAAGCAGTGTCAGAGAAAATATGGCAAGCATATATAAGATATATTTAGCTATATCAACTGATTGACCCTTCAGTTCCAGAATTTAGACAGATTCTGGAAGAATAAGAGAAATCTCATTTCTCCAGATCATTTATTGATAATAGATACTCATGTGTTCTGTGATGAGATGCTGGACAAAAGACATCCTAAATTTGCTTTTGGGAAGCAGTTTGGACATTTCTTTCCACAAGTGGTTGCTGGACCACAAGGACCTGATGGAGGGATCAATCTGCTTGACAGGGATAATGTCTCAGACCCAGCATGAGGGGCAATATGGGGTGACCCTAATGAAGGCAGCTTCTTTTCCCCTGGGGTAGTGTACAACACAAGTGATTGAAAGTCTTCAAACCAGTAGGAGGACTACTTGTAAATGACCATTTTTCTGCTACAGTTGCAATAAAGTAGTGGTGTTATGTTACAGATTTCACCACCAGAATCTATACTCTTTAAGTGTTCCATGTTTTTAACTGTTGACATTGCCCTGGTAGCTTGTGGAAGACAGAGATTTTTTTATTCAATGAAAAATGAGGGCATCAGAAAATAATTGATTGTGCTCTGGGCACTTCATCACTACTGTAACCTCTGAACACAGATTTCCAAAAGTGGATGGCAATAAAAATGTTTTTTTCCAGAACCTTTTTTCTCCTTTCCTCCAAGATGGCAGTGAAAATAACTTTTGTTTTTGAATTGGAGAACATTTTTCTTGTTCAAACAACAGGAGGTTAGGCATTACCTGGAGGCATTATATATGCAGAACATTAAGAATATGAATAACTATGCTATTTTTCTGTGTTTTATACTCGATGAGTAGTTACCATTACAGTTTCACAGGATGAAATTGTCTCCAAGCATTTAGATGAATGATTTCTACAACAGGAACAAATATTCAATTACGTCTGCAGCTAAGCTGCGTATTTTTTGCAGAAGTCAGACTTCTTTCAGTTTCCTTAACAAAAGTCAACATTTCAAAAGAAAACTTCTGCTGAATTGTAGATTTTTTTATCAGCCTTTGTGGCTGAAAATAGCTGCTTATCACCCAGCTAAGCTTTATATATATATATACAGCAATGAAATTACACTTTGAGCTCTGTAAAAATAACCACATATTCAAATGGTGATGTCATGGTCTCTGTGACACAGTCAGTGGAAATGTTGGCCCTTGACAAAGAAGTTCCTTGTCTTTCATGGAAAAACTCCCAAATGTACAGCTGCTTTCTAAGAATCAAATGTAAACCACACAAATTATATCTATGCATTATATTTGGTTCTGGTTTTTTTTTTTCCTCCCAGCTTCTGACATCTTAATAACTCTTGAAAATAGCCAACAACTTCATAGTTCCTGGAGACGAATGGGATGTATTGCTAGTCCTCTTCTGAAAAAGCTTCAGGAAATCCTTGCCTGAAAAGGTAGACTTCATTATTTGTTAGCTTTCTTTATTCTTTCTAAAAGAATGTTGTTCCAGGACAGTTTAAACTTCTTCTCTGCCAGTCTGTTTGCCTATGTCAATTAAACCAGATCATCAGTAAATACAAGGGACAGAAATAGGACCATGGCCATTGCATGTAACAAAGAAAGCACTTTCTGGAATATGGGGCCATTCCTTGTGATTTGTTTCACTGACTCCTTCCCTCCACACACCCACTCCTGGCACGAGGGATCAGAAAATGCAATGTCTTCCCACATGGGGAATCCACGAGGGCTTTATTAATACAAAATTTTTTACTTTCAGTGAAATGCAGTAAACAATAATATGTTTATTATTATCACCAAAGCTTTATAAGCAGGGAACCTCAATACAACCCCAATATTCTTTGAGACAATCTTGCTCAATCTTCTAAAACTCAGTCCTTGCACTATTTTGTTGTTGGTTTTTAGCATTTTTCATAAGCAACTTCTGGATGGAAAAGTGAGTATCAGTGGTGACAAGGGTTTGCCAAGAAAAATGAGCATGTAGCTTGCAGAATATAATTTTTAGATACCTGCTGTAAGTTTATTACATAAAAACATCAAATTATATTAAAGCAGGGAATTATTGAAACAACTTGGCTTCTGTAATGAGTTTCTATTACAGAAATCCTCATTGTGTTTACAGAATACCTTAGGTGTATAGGATGCAGGGATGGCTATTTGCAGGAGGTTCTTGAGAGAGCACAAAGGATGATCTATTTTGCAGCAGCTCACTGATGTACATTTGTTGCCTTCAAAAACTTGGACGTACAGGAAAGGCTAGTAGAAGCTGGGAATCTGACTTTTAATTTGTAGTGGAAGTAGTCCCAGTTATAAACATACAACCAGTCAACTGGCCCAGAGGGTCAGAAAGTGGTTGAATGGGAATCTTTGCCACATAAATCCCTACTGTGCATTACAGATACTGATGTCTTATCCACCCTTGCTTGGGTGCCTTAGATCAGTATAATCTTAATGAGAGCAATTTTGAGTAAATATTAATAATACATTAATGTAGCACAAAAATTACTAACATATTCTGGAATGGGGGAAAAAGTCTGGTTTGATCAGTTTTCCTGAGAAAATCCAATTTTTTTCCACTGACAGAAGAAGCTGTTGAACATTGCTGCTCTTTTTATTTCAGCCCTGTTTAAAAGATCAGTGGCATAGGGTGATGATGCATTTGCATGTCTGTACAAGATTTACTGAGACTTCTGACTGTCTCTAGATCCTCAAATTAGATACAGCCGTAGCTGCAAACACAGGGAGAGTATGGCTAGCGGATCCACTTGCAAGTTATTTAAGACATATTTGAAACAGTAGAGATGTCACAGTAGAGCTAGTGAATGTTAAAAAACCCCAAAATTTTTCCAGACCATTTCATTTTTTAAATGATATTTTACCGCTATAGAAGTATTTAAATGCTTAACTGACTGAGTTGAAAAATAAAAACAGAGGATAAGTTACTTGTAAGGGTAGTCTTTATAAAGCAGTTGTATCTGCGGCAATAAAAATTCAGCCTAGGTTTTGCGTAGAAGATGCCAAGGATGATTGTGCTGGCTGAAATTTCCACTGGAGTTATGTGATGAGGAAACCAATTTTCACTGTTTGAATAGTAAAAGTTTGAGCTAAATGTTACTAACAATTCAGACATCACTAGACTTAGTCTTTGGTTAGTGTGTATGGTTTAAATTCCAGTCAGGCTCAAAGGACACAATTTGACAATTTAGCTTCAAATTCAGATATTATTAAGAAAAAAAAAAGGCTTGAGAACAGGCTTGAGAATAGGCTTGAGAAATCAAAGAGAAATATGATTGTTCCTATATTTCTATATAAATTTGACTTTTTTATATGAAATGTATAAATAAGTGTCCTTTCCCATAAAATACCTGTTGTCTATGTCATGGAATGGAAAACCATAAATTGAAACTAAATTCTTTTAGATAATATCTTTGATATCTTGAAATCAAAATGCTACAAGATCTCCCTCTGCTTTTAATAGCCTCAGCAAAGGATGAGAGATTTTCTGGTCAGCTACAGGGTGGTCTGGTGTCAGTGAATGTAGGAAGTTGACATTTCTCAGCAGTACAGGTCATCAAACCTCATAATTTCCAAATAGTTTTCTGTTTTTTTCTTAAGGATCACCAGATTTTCTCTCTGATCTCCTGTTGGTACTTGGAGGTGGAGTGTAAATCCACATTGCCAGCACTAGAACAATATATCCAGTGAGCAGTGGAGCCAATCAAGCCTGATTTCTGTGGATTTCTCTCATACTTGGCTGCTTTGTTACACAGCAGACCTTGAATTCTTCCTGTAGAGGTTTTGAATAGAAGGACATTCATAATAACAACCCACTTTCTTGTTAGCACAAAAGTTGAACTGATGCTGCAATCTTTCCCTTAAAAGGATTATTCTCCTCTCCTCTGCCACCAGCCGCAGAAAGTACTTTGGAATTTTAAGTGTTCAAGTATTTTTTTCCCCTAAGAAATCTTCAAATTAGCCAACAGATCCAAAACATAGTAGTATGAATGGACATATGCCAAAAAATATGCAACATAATAGTTTCAATCTTGTTTCATTAAGAAATGATACTGTACACTGTGCACTGCACAGTGCAAACTGTGGTACCTCAGTCCAGAAACCATCACCAGCTGAGACCATCAGAAGCCTGAAGTCTAAGGACAGTGTTCACTCCAGAATTTCATGGCTGAACCAAAGAGCTCAGATTGGGCTTTTAATGAAGGGATTCAGACCAGGGTCTGATTCAGAGCCACATGTTTCTCAAGTAATCGTCTGGCAAATGCCTCAAGGAGATGTTTAAATCCAAAAGCACTTAAGTGTTGTAAAGCTGATTTCCCTCTCAAAGACAGAAGTATTCTGGGTTTGTTCCACTGATTCACTTCCTTTTTCTTCCTTAAATCAAAACTTTCAGGTAAGGTGCCATTAGAAAAAAAAAAAGACTAACATTGCAAAGGCCACATATGGATATAGTGTAATAACTTGCAAGATATTTGGTCAGCACAGCATCACTTCTGTCTGGAATCAAGACCCTTTTAATCAAAATATCTACATGGTGGGGTTTGTGGATGATGAACAGTCCTCCAAGTCTACAGATGAAACAGATAAATTAAGTGGAAAACTTCAATCTGTTATTATATGGGTTCACCTTCAAAAAGTTTCTTATTGGACATTATTTTCAATGATTTTCTATTAATTATAAATTATTTATTCTGAATTTTTAATTTCCAATTAATTTTTTAAAATTGTATTTACGTTAATTTTGCATTATATGCATAATGTTAATATGATTTAACATTCAGAACGTCTTTGTGTTTCAATTGACATTGCTGTCACTTAGGTGCTAATATTTCTCTGGAATTTGATATAAATTATCTCTTTTTTCCTAGTTTTTTTTATTTATTTTTACTTTTCTTTGTGACTCAGTGAAATGAAAACCTTCCTGTCTTTTGGTCAGTCAGTCTTTCGTCTGGTCTTCATTTCAGAGCTAATGAAATGTGAAGTGCAGAGGGGTTGCAAAGAATGATTGAGAATATGAATGGCCTTACACCAAGGAAGATATATCATGATGTCCTCCCTTCTCTGTTGTCACTTTTCTCCTCTGACCAATCTTCAAGAGATTCAAAGATCTCTGTTGTTATTCATTTCTTGCCAGAGAAAGTACTGAGTCTTTAGATCAGAGAAGCGAGATATTTTTGCTTCTGAGTGATCCATGTGTAGGCAGTTCGCAGTACATACAGCTCCTGCCCTGCACTTCCACTGGAAGGCTTGTGAACCATATCAGTGTGAGATGCATTTGTTTTTCAATTAAACTGGTGTAAGATGGCTCTTGTTAGCTGAGGCAGTATACCAGTAGGAAAAACTAAGTGCCACTTAAATTTCCAAGCAGTGTTGCCAAATCCACTGGAATGATTGATATCATCCACAGAGATTTAGTGATTTTGCTGTACTTGTTCCACTCTTTCCAGTCCCATTTCTGTGCATGAAAGTGCACAAAAACATATTTACTTTCACTTTTTTGAATTTCACAGAAATTTACAAAAAAATTTACTTTTGTATTTGCAGTTTCTCTACTAATTCCTTTCCCCCCCCCACCCCTTCTTTTCTTGTGGTTTCTTTGTTGACTTTCTCAGCTGTTACTAAACAATGAGAGTGTACCTAGATGCTTTGTCTTTACCACAGTGACCTGATTAGGTTCCTTTGAGAAAACCCCCACAGATTTTCATAAACATCAAGGTTAATTGTTTTCAGTATAAACACTTATACCTGAGCCAGATTTTGGGATTCCTTCTACAGTGAGTGGAGAAAGGCAGACATTTTCTGGGTGCAAATCATTACATTTTGACAGAGATATCTACTACATTAGACAAATCCACAGCATATCTTTCTCTTTGTCCTAGTCTACACATGACCATCTCACAACTGCAGTTTATATGTCTAACATTATATCATGGCTGGATCTCATAACTCACATTCCACTGTTCAGGAACAAAAAAGGAAAACAGTGCAGAGTGGAAATGGGAATGTTAAGCTTCTCAAGGAATTGGTATGGTAATGGTTTAGGTATTGTGGGACGTCCCATAAAAGGAAAGCCAGCTGGAAACTTAGGGCTTTAGTCATATTATAACTTTTGCAACACTGTTTTGGAGGAAAAACACAGTCTTCAAGTACTCTTGGAGCTTAGAAATTCATGAGATAAGTGAACTGTAACTCTAAACCCTTTCAGAAGCTAAAGAAATAGTTACATGTGGCACTGTTAGGCTGGACAAAGGAAAAATAGTGAATTTTTTAGTCTTGTCCTTCATTTCACTGGCTTTTCTTTTAATTATTGAAAAATGAAAGTTAGTGGAGTGTTGTGAAGTGGTTCATTTTGACATCCATGACGTGCTTACCCTGCAAGACCTTTGCATGATACATTTCAGCTTCCTGATGTGGGTCAAAACTAGATGGCAAAATAATTCCACATCCACTAAGTAGTATAGGCTTTAATGAAACTATGCTTTTTAAAAAATCTCTCTCACCTGAACCCTGATTACTAGAAGGCTGTGAGAACTTAGAACACAATCTGACATAAATTTACCTTAACAGACGCTTAAAGAGACTGTCAGACTATACTTAAACATTTGTTTTAAAGCAATGTGTGTGTAACTCAATGTGTCATTTTACTATGATGTAAAAATACATCACCCTGCAAAATTTCTATTCATCTCGCTTTGAACTCTATGGTATTAGCCCTACTGACTCAAAAAAGAGTTAAACATTCCTGCAATGTCCTGTAATCATTTTCTGGCACAATCCTAGTTGCTTTTTGAAAAAAATGAAATATCTGCCTTTGAAAAAACTTAAATAGGTGTGATAAAATCAGGGATAGCCCACGTCCCATGCTTCCTCAGTAGTTCTGAATATGCTTCTTCAGCTCATGAATTTTCCCTTGGCAATATTTTTTTTCCAAACATCAGTGGTGACACAACTTAAACTGTAAGACAAGGAAGAAGCTTTCATTTTTCCACCATCCATATAAATAAAAAGTTGAAAGAAATCCTATTGAAAACATCTTGGCATAGTTTTCAGACTTTTCCACAGTTTTATCTCACTCTGATCATATCTAACTGTTCTCATGGTCTTAAAGAATTATTGCATTTCCCTTGAAACAAACATGCCTTTTAGATGTGTCATTTTTCTTGCTCTTGTTTTTTCTTTTTTTAAGCTAGAGAGTTGAATATGATCAGACTCAGTTGTGGTTTGTGGCATGTTCCTCAATAATGCTTTTTTTCCCACATTATGTTATTTAACATGCTCTCTGCGTACTCCTGGTTAACAAATTCCTGTCTCTAAAATAATTTGGTAATTATTACATGTATAGATATTAAATAATTTTGCTTATTTGTTAGAAATAGTTGTATTTTTATTAGTTGCTGAGTATTTAGAAGACTTTTCAAAAAAATAACATACTTGCTCATGAGCAATGTCACTGAAATTCAAGTTTGCATCTTGCACAAAGTATTGTGAAATGGTATGTAAAGTAGTATGCAAATCTCTGGAAAGCAAGCAGAAAATGATTTTAACATGCAAGAATGCTTTCTGCTTTGCAATGAAAGATTAATTTAATGCTGTCATCTCTTTAATGCAGTTCATTTCTTGGCATTTGAACAAGAGCTGAATTAATTGTTTAATTAAGTTCTGTTACTACAAAGATATTTGTTAAAATAACTGAATGACTTACAAAGTTTTGTATACTTGAAATTTTTCATAATCTTCCAGCTACAGTAACTTTCTAATAATTATATATTTTGTCTACCTATAAACCTTGCCTTGATGCAGTCCTCAGTCTATTCTGAGGTCAAAGCTGCCACTGAAGTTGTCCTGTAATCTTTAGCAGTCAAGGCAGAATTCCTTGGGAACATCTCTGTCTCTAGGTCAAGGTTTTCTTTTATTTCATGCTATTTCCCAATGAAATCCAGTCATCAGTATGTCCATGCTTTAGGATTCAGTCCTAAGTCTGTACATAGATTCTGCCTACTTTAATTACTATTTGAATCAAGGTTACATAAAAAGACCTAGTTTTCCAAATTTCTGTGTGAATATGGTCTTAAACAGTAAGGTAGACTTTAGAATATTTAACTTGTTTTTACTGTAATGTCTCAGAATCAAACAGTTAACCTTTCTTTTCTTTACTCTTTCCCTTGTCTCCATATCCTTTTATTTTTTTGTTATGCAGTATATTGATATCTTGTGTCTTGATATTTGTGCAAACTCTTTGGCTCAGGCATAGTCCTTCCCTCTGTAATAAATGACGCCTCAGAACAGCATCTCAAAAGTAATGAATGAAATTAGTACAATAACTACAAAATACATATATACACACACACACACATATATCTATATACAAAACATACACACATCTACAATGTGCTATAAATTGTTTAAATCAAAATACTTGTGGTTTAGTATTTGAAGACAGAAATAGTACCTTGTGGTGTATGAGATGATCTTGGTAAATGTAAATTCCTGAAAATTGTTAGATAGTTTTTTCCTCCCCTATAAATATCACATTTGCTAAAAAGCCACAGAATTTAACCCCCTCCCCAAACCCCCCCCAAAAAAAAAACCTCAAAAAAACCAACGTATTTTTCATTGTCTTTGCTTGCTTTCCAGATGTTAACCATTTGGTGTGCGCAGTAGACAAATTTTCCAGCGTAGGTACTAAACCATGAAGGGAAAAAATTCACTAGCATGTCCTTAATAAAGACAACACTGCTTTCAGAATTTACATTGGAGTTGTATATTGAGAGAAAATGTTTCTTCCCCTGTCTTCTCTCAATGCAGTTCTTGTCTGAATGCCCATGAGAGTGAATCTTCATTAACATTTTTTACTGAGGTCACTTCTGTAGCAAAAGAATTGGATTTCCTGACTCTATAAGTGTGATATATTCCAGAGTAGTTACTGGCAGACAAAAAAAAAAAGAAGAGAACAAAAAAGAAGAAAAAAAATCAGATTTTTCTGGGAAGTATTTTCCCCTTCAGTCAATGGGAAGAGAAGACTTTCCATATACCAACGCCAGTCTAAGTTGCAACTGCATGACATCACACAGTCTACGACCTGTGGACTTAGTGAACCTGAAATATCCTTACCTTTATTTTATGAAACATTTCCAACAACATTTTTCACTCTCTCAAAGGCTTCGGGTGAGGAGATCAATTTCAGATTTGTGAGCTCCTTTAAATGCTTGCCTTCTGGGACCTTAGCAAAAAAGAGCTCCTGCCAAATATCCCATATGCTACGGAAAAGGAAGACAACACAGTGTCTCAGATAAGACATAAAGCTTTGTTCCTGGACACTAGAGTGAGTCTGCTCTCCTGTCACAGCCCTCCATGAGGTCATTCCCTCAATAGGGAAAACAACAACAGTAAGATTAATGGAAATCAGACTTCTAAAACTTTTTCAGGAAATATTTCCACTAGGTCCTGCACATTGTTACGTAGAACACTGAAAGTCAACCTTAATGCTGGTCAGTCCAGTCTTAAGATGTGTTAAGCACATGTGTTTGTTCCTCTTCATGACTCTGTGCAGAAATGTAGTCATATGAAATTAATTTATGACAAGGCAATTCTCTAACAAGTGCAATCAAACAAAATAGAAAGATCTGACTTGCTCACGCTCAGTCAGTTAAACCTGAAGTTCCTTCTGCATTACACTACCACACAAGCACAGGAAATTAGGCTAAAATAGCCTCAAAAAAGGCAATAGTTACCTTACTACAGATTTCAAAGAATGTAGTGTTTCTTCTTTTCTGGATGGATTAGGTAGTGAGATGCATTTAGGTTAGCAGAAAGAAAAAGTGGAAATAGCAATGCCATCAAGAAAATTGATTCTGATAAGTGTCTGTTTAAAATATTTACCTTGGACTCTGTAAAAGTCAGGAATGTTCTAATCCAATATAAACACTGAGTTAATACTAATACCTCTGTCCAATTCAAATGCTGAGCTGACAGAAAGACTAAGAAAAAATAGGTGAATTAGTGGTTTAGTATCTCCTTCAGTATCTCATTCCTTAATTTTTTGAGATTTTTGAAATTACACCAAGTTGATTTTCTTTTTGCCTCAGATTCAGTTAGCTTATCTTTATCGCATTTGGATTTTAATTTTTTTAAAAACATTAGAAAGAATGTGACATTGCAACTATGTATTTTAATAACTGCAGCAGCAATGCAATTTAGCAATATAAGTTTTCCTCTTTACATCAAGAAAATCAACAGTATCTCCCTTCTGTATTATGATGTTTATAATTATAAATTATGCTTTTCATAATTTTTAGTTCTTAGAGTAACAACCATTTTCAGTAATTCATGTCTTAGACTTATATATGTAGATGCTCTCCTACATTCAAATGCAGCCAAAGAGAATTCCTAAGCCCATTACAATTGAAAGATTAGGGTCATAACTTATTTTTTTAAAATAATAGCTGAATTTTTGTATAATGTACTTAAAATATTTCAAGTTAAAATTTAGATACTGTGATTTTATAAAAGACAAAATAGTCCAGAAAATATCATTGGTCAAACTATGTAAAATGAGCTTTGAATGCCAATGCGCCATTCAGATGCAGTGTGCATTCTCTAAATCAGGAGAACAATTCATGTGTGCAGACTGACCATGTGCCACTGACTCCAGTAGGTTCTTCTTGGGAAAGTGCTGTCTCAGTGTGCTCTTCCTTTGAAAATCGTGTAAGTCTTTTTATTCTGCTTTTATGGGACACCTCAATTTGTAAATTGCCTGACATTGTCAGAGAAATTCTGAGAGTGGTATCATATGCATCAAGCTCAGGCTGAGAACTCAGCTGACCCCTAAGATGTGCCAGCTGAGTGCTAGGCTGGTGCTAAAACGTCCCTCCAGGATGCAGAATCCATATCTGCAGGGTTCAGTGGTGACACACAAAAGGCTGTCTGACCCAGACCAGCACTTCCCAGCAGGTTTTGTACCACTGTCTGCTGGATGCCCTGGCCATTGACTTTAAAAAAAATTGTTCAGCACTTATTTTGTTCAGAAGATATGCAAACACATGTTCACTGTGCCAAAAAAAGCAATTGAGCAGGAAGAAACAAGCACAGATTAAGTACGAGAGCATGGAGAAGCAGCAGGCACTCAGCAGGGAGGGAACACTTTTAACAGTAACAAAGATGCATTTGTCCTCCTTAAGTTATTCTTCCAAAAGAAGAATTTCTGATTTTATTGACACTGAGTCCTGTCATCCCGTTTGACTTGCAGATCCTCCTCTGGCCCCGTTTCCTTCAGTGAGTAGGAATATGGGGGGAAAGAGTCAGAGACGCACCCCATCAACAACCCAGGTAACAACTTCAAAATGAAAAATTTAGTGAAAACACAAAAGATTCCATCTTCCATTCCAGGTCTGAAGAAAATGTACCCCTTTATTTTTTTTAAGTGGGCTTTGAGCATAGCTCTGCAACTCATTGCGTGCTGCTGCTCTGGCTGTGTTGGGTGCTGTGTAGGTGATGCTAGTTGCATATTGCTCTAAACAATGTTTCCCTCTGCATGAGTTATTTTTTCTCACAAGCCATTTTAGTCTATCTTTAACATTATTCCATCAGTGAACCAAATCCCTCTTTCTTTTCCTTTTGAAACAAGATGGATTTCATTATAGAAATTATAGACATTAATTTCTTTCAGATTCCGTAGTGAAATTTTTCTATATCTGCTGCTATTTTGTTGATGTCTTCTTATGCCAATAAACTAATTTTCCAAATTTTGAAGAAATGTGGCAGCAAATGCATAGTCTAGACAAAATTTTCAGCTATTTGGACAAAAATGTTAAATTTCTGAGGAGTTTAATTAATCAATTTCACATATTTCTAGATTTTCCAAGTTCACTGAAATTGCTTTAGCTGTGGGCCTGTTTTAGCCATATCTAGTAAATAGCACACATTAAATTCTTAATTCATTTTACATATATGTGTTTATAAAGATATAGATAACAGCAGCTGGATCAGATTTCTGTATTTCTTTATTCATCCTCCTACACAATTACAAAACTTTTGAAATCCCATTGACATTGAGAAATCAGTGTTACTTTGTGGGACAATAAAGACAGGATGATTTCAACGGTTGGACTTGGTGATCTTAGAGATCTTTCTATGATTATATGATATCCAAAGAAGTCTGTGTCAGGTTTATTTCATTTGTAGAACACACATTTAGAAGTAGCAAAGGATACTGCATGAATGACAGGAATGAGACTTTGAGGTTTTTCTGTAAGAAAGATATATATGGAGATAGGATGTACTATTCATCTTTTAACCTGGATTTTCATTTATGCCTTGGAAGGTTTGGTGTGACTTGTTAAGTTACACATGTGGGTTTTTAACTTGTCGTTCAGAAGGCTGAATTTGGTTCTGCAGTGTAGTTTTATAGCAGATGGTTGTAGAATCCCAGAGATAATGATCTTTTTACTGTTTCACCAGTTATTCCCATCCTGGTATAGGAAGCTACAGAAAGAAAGATTGATCTAGGCTGATTATTATACATATAGCCTTCTTTTTTTTTTTTTTTTCTTTTTGCTGGTCTCAAACCTTCAGAAATATTCTTAGGTGACAGATGCCTTTTACCCCTGACACAGACCTCATTTTGACAGGTATGAGTAGCTTTGGTTGTGTTAATGGCAGTCAATCCTCTCTGGAACAGATATGTTTCTGAATACAAGGCCAGGCTGGACGGGGCTTTGAGCTACCTGGTCTAGTGAAAAGTGTGCCTGGTCCACTGCAGTGGGGTTGCAACTAAGTGATCTTTAAGGTCCATTCCAACCCAAACCATTCTTTGATTCTATGACTCCGTAATACTTGGCAATTCTGTTAACTAGAGTGTCACATCCAATCTGCCATGATAGGTCTTAATGAACATTTTTCTAGTTCTGCTGGGAACTGAACTGAGATTACTGGTAAAATTCTGGCAGGGTTGAGCTCAGTAAAAAAAAAGTTTGTATGCCAGAATTTTATCCCTTTCAATGTAATTTGCAGCTATCAGTCACTCAATTAACTGGAGCAAGAGGGAGTAGTTAACTGGCATCTGATGATCTTCAATGGAATTTTTCTAGTGGAGAGGAGTAATTACTTATTTAAAAGACATCTGAAGGTGATTGTTTAGATACTTACTGGAAGTACAGAAATCCTTGTTGGAATAAGTTCTACTGAACTTAAATGAACTTTGCCTTACATTTTTGCTGCTGCTCTATCCTGATTTTTTTTTTAATGCATCTGAGCAATTCCTATCCAGTTGGGTTTTCTATCCAGGATTGTACTACTAGGCTGCTGCTTTTGAAGCCAGTGAGTGACTGGCTCTTCCAGAAAAGATCATGGAGTACTTTAGATGCTGGCACTGTATTTTTCCTCACACTCACAATAAGCCAGTTTCTCACCTGAGTGTCAGACCTGCCTTTGACATACCCTGTCTCTTTTAATAGCATCAATATGCATGACTTGTCTGTTACTCTTTTCTGGAATTGTGAATGATATCTCAATGTGACTTATGGAAAAGGTGTCAAAAGTAGAAAGTGACTCTAAGAATTATGGGCATGGAGAGGACAGGCAGCACCATGTGAGTTGGGTGGTATTTGATACTGTCAAAAATAAAAATAGTCCTAAAGGATGAAGAGAAAAAATAAGAGACAAATATCATATGTACAATTTTGATGTTGACTCACTCCCTCCTGCAAATTTTCTTGTTACAGGAACGTACAAAGTCAGAGTAGGTGGGGAAGACTGGCTGGGGAATATATGAAGTGCCAGATGCGTCCTGGTAAAAGTGGACTCAATTGTGTCAGAGATTCTCTTTGTGGATGTCATTACATTTTTACTTTTTCAGTCAGCAGGATTACAAGCAACCCTGGCTGCCTGAATACAGAGAGATGTGATCTTGTCTTGGCTGGGCACATGCCATTTCTTGCCAGGAGGCTCGAAAGACACTGGGCATATGAGCAACACTGAAGTGGAAGGGAAAGGACTCCTGAAAATGCTGATGTTTTTTCATGTGCCTTTGAATTTTCAGAAAGCTAAATTGAGCAAAATGGTATTAATCTTTCTTTAATGCTTGAGGGAAGAAAGAGAAACCTAGTATGCAAGATAATACATTACAAGGAATATATTGCAATGGAGAAGAGATTGACATGAAAAGGAAAAAATAAAAAGAAAAAAGAAAGATAAGAAAAATAGGTTTTAGTGTTCTGAAAGTGAATAGAATGAATGTAATCCCAACAAGAAAAGAGCATACTTTAAAAAGGATGAAATTGAAAATAAGGAAAGAGTGCACACAAAGATTGTTAAGGATAGAGTGTTTAACATGAGGAAAAAATTGCCAAAAGTATTTCAAAATCTTCATGTAAAAAGATAAAAATAAATGGAGAAAGAAAAAGTAATGTGAACTCCATTTACTATTTCTTCTCCACAGCTTTTTTTCTTTCTTTGGTGTTCACCTGTTTTGCAGTTAATTTTGTATGCAATATCTAGTGTTAAAGAATTGTTTATACAATTAAACTATTAAACTAGTTTAAACCTGTAAAACAGAATCCATATAGCTGGAACATTATTTCTAAATAAAATTTGAGATTGACAAAAAATCCCTTTATTTTGCAGTTGTTTTTTTGTTGCTGTTGCAAAAAAGAAAAACAGGAGACACATCTGGTGCTATTGTTGTTCTTCCCTCCCACTGGATTTCATGCCTTAGAGCTGGGAGCTGATGTGTGTCTGTGGTGTGTGTCTGTGATGTGTGTCTGTGGAGCCGGTGTGTGTCTGTGGCTCTCTGACTCTCCCCATGCTGAATTAAAAGCAGACAAAAGCACTTCACCTTCTGGGTCTGTGTTTGTAGAGCATCCAGCACATTGGCCCATGTTAATGACTGCCGTTTGCAATGGTCATGCAAATAATAACCTCCAGTTTGGGTAGCCCTTCGTAAATTGTATAGAGTGCAGAACCATAAAGGATAACACTGCCTTTTGTGGCACCTCCAGACCCTTCATACATCCTAGTAGCACCCTGGGCTGGAATCTGCACCCAGTGCTATATACAATTCACAGCTGCTCAGGAGAATTCTCTTTGGATTTCACTCTTGGGGAGAAGAAGCTGCTGGCTTTCTGCTGAGAAAAAGAAAAAGAAAGAAAGAAAGAGAAAGAAAGAAAGAGAAAGAAAGAAAGAGAAAGAAAGAAAGAGAAAGAAAGAAAGAGAAAGAAAGAAAGAGAAAGAAAGAAAGAGAAAGAAAGAAAGAGAAAGAAAGAAAGAGAAAGAAAGAAAGAGAAAGAAAGAAAGAGAAAGAAAGAAAGAGAAAGAAAGAAAGAGAAAGAAAGAAAGAGAAAGAAAGAAAGAGAAAGAAAGAAAGAGAAAGAAAGAAAGAGAAAGAAAGAAAGAGAAAGAAAGAAAGAGAAAGAAAGAAAGAGAAAGAAAGAAAGAGAAAGAAAGAAAGAGAAAGAAAGAAAGAGAAAGAAAGAAAGAGAAAGAAAGAAAGAGAAAGAAAGAAAGAGAAAGAAAGAAAGAGAAAGAAAGAAAGAGAAAGAAAGAAAGAGAAAGAAAGAAAAGAAAGAGAAAGGGAGAAAGAAAGGAAGGAAGGAAGGAAACTTATCTAGGGAGCAACTCTGTCATGCTTTCTGCCTCCTGCTGCCAGCTGCCAGCTCTGTAGCAGCAGATGTGCTTGCAGCTGCCTGAGTACACCTTTGGCCACTGCTGGGAGCTCGAAGGACAGAAGTTCCTGCTGTCATGCGCAGGAAGCACAGTGGGAGGGGCTGAGCCCATCTCAGCTGGGGGCTTGGCACAAGGCTAGGAATAAAGGATGCACATTGGGATGGAGCTAGAGACTGGAGGGAAAACAATAATGTGACAGTGGGTAAAGAAATACAGAGGATGAGCTGGAAGGGGTGAGAGGAGAAATTGCAAACCCTTGCTCAGTAGAGCTGTGCAGCCTTAAGCAAAGAAATCAAAGCGAGAAACTTTTTCTCACTTAAAAGATACTATGCTTAAGGAGTCAGGATGACCTCTGTTTGATGAGATAGTGAAAGGCTGTTTAAAACTACAGATGGTACAATTTGTTTTTGCTTGTTCTCTACATCCCAAATTGAAATGGTTGGCTCATGGACAGGATGGCATAGAGCTAACCAAAGAAAATGTTGCCCCACAATTCTGGGTTAAATATGGCTTATACTTTGTCAGCAACTCTCAAGAAGAAGAAAATAATTGACAGTGCATATTTTGACAAAACCAGAGCTGCAAGCAGGAACTCCAATGTGAGGTTTTTCTTCTGCAAGTGAGTGTATGTTCTCCCAACTCCTGCCAGACTAAGGAGAAAAAATGAAGACTAGGACTGAAATATCTCTCCTTCCAATTAATTTTTTTATTAAATGCAAGGCCACCTTAACCCTGAATGTTTGAATGACAAGTGTACATATTTTTTGGGAGAATTTTAATATACAGACAGACATACTATATAGACAGATCTATTCACCTTCAGTTTTTGGATGAACTAGACAACAGATGTGTAAAGTTCGAAAGTTCCTTTGCCTGAAATGCAGATGAAAAATCCATTTGTAAAGTATCTGATACAAGTAATATTTTTATTATTTGAAAATTTCATTTCAAGGAATTATAAAACTACCAAGAACTTGGCTCAAAGTTCTTCTGTAAACAGTTTTATATCAGAATGTCATCCAAATTGTAAATAACTCAGAGATAAAACAGAAACAGTTTAGAGTATTTAATTTTTATTAATTGAACAATAGTGAATTAACATACATCTGCACTGGAAGCATATAGGACCATAATATTTTCATTTGCACTGTATTGATGAGTTAAATGCTGATCTTGAGATAGAACCTTAAGAGCAGTTTATGAAATCTATGTTGTAGGTGCTTTTCATTGCCACCCAGTGACTGAAAAAAAAAGGAATATATTTTTTTAAGTAATGTTTATATAATTTATATAAACTCAGTTTTCAAGACTTCATAGCTAAAAACAAGGCAAGACAAAGAAATCTTTGTCTTTAAGTTTGAAATTTATAGATAATTGGAACTGTTTGGAAATCAATATAGAATTAAAATGATACACCATCTATCTTACTAATGAGAATTTTAGGGGGATTTCTAGGTTTTTTTTTGTTAAAAAGTTATATTCTGAGCATATAAGGCATACCTACCTTAAAAACCAAACTGTCCTATGACCAAGTTACTGTAAATGGTGATTAATAAATCAGCTATTTTTGCTTGTAGAGACTTCTGTCAGAATTATGGAAATACATTGGGAAAATTCCTTGAAAAACAAAGTGTGAAATGAAAATTACTTAAATGAGTTTTCAGCACATCAGTTTCTATGAAAACCTTATTTATGAAAGACAAAATCTTATCATCAGGTAAGTAACCTGACGTGACCTTGAAGTCCTCTTCCCATGCTCGGGAAGCTGATGATAAAACCTGGGTAGAGATAACCAACCAAATTTCATGTAAATGAAAAAGGTGAAGCGGAAATACAAATATCTAATAGAGCAATTAGGAAGCAATCTAATATCTTCACAAATGTTTGGTTTATGAATAATCAGGAATAAAATAATTATTAAAAAACATTCTAAAAATATTGTGTTCATGGGCAGTACACAGATAAGAAAGAGGTCTGTACTGCTCAAAAAATTAATTATTAAAATCTTGACAAAATTTTGAAAAATGGCTTTCTAACAGAATCATGATGCTTATAGAAGAGAATTAAGAAAGAAAGTAAACTTTGAATCTGTGAATACATACTATTTTCTCACTTTCTCACCACCTTGGTTTTTATTGGATTTTTTTCAAGTTTCATCACACCCTTAACAAATTCATTTTAACGCATTACTTTGGATGATTAATTCTATTTCCATTACTAACAGAATCTATCTCTTCAGTGAATCAGGCTTCTTCAGAAAAAGACTCTCTGTGACTTTGAAAAATGAAAACAATGTGGAGAACTAGAGCATGTTCCCTTCGGGATTTCTGCATCAGGGTTAGAAGTCAGGATGATAGGATGAACATGCCAGCTGTGATGCTGTGTGATGATCCCACCTAAAGAAAAGTGTACAACAAGACTGTGCCAGACTCCTCCCAAGGGTGCGCATTGAAAGGATAACGGGCAACAGTTCCAAGCTCTGGGAAGAAAAATTATGTAAGGAAAACATTTTCCACAGTAAGAGTAGTCCAAATCTGAAACAGGTTGAGAAATCTACAAATTATCTTGAAGATTGTAAATACTTATCAACCTGATCTGACTTCGAAACATTAAATATCTATGGCAGAGGGTTGGATTAGAAATCTCCAAGTGGTCCTTTAAAGTCAAATTATTCTGTGAGTCTCTGGATGAGTGCAGTGGATTAATGAATAGAGAAATTACTTATGCTTTACAGAGTATAAATGAGAGAGTAAATTTTTCATAAAATGACTTAACTTCTCCATATAAAAGCAATTTCCTTTGTTTCGGTAAAATCCCTTTACTTCTTAACAAAGTGGTCTGTGCAACCCATTCTGTTGCTGAGATGCATGAGCAGAAAACATGATTGAGAGCGCAGATGCCTATGGAACTCTCTCCTTAAATGTGGTGCACACAAATGAAAGCGTCTGTGAGCTTCTGTGGCCTGTATTGGACTTTGCGTCCTTAGAAAGGCATTATTTTATCATTTGGACCAGGCTGAAATAAAAAGCCTTCTGTTCTTTTACCCAGTTACATATTGTGCCTCTTTCTGAGACTAATTTTGCTGAGTCTCATGTGTGAGAAAGGATTTATTGGTTTTTTTCTTAGACTGCTACTCTTGCTGAACCACAGCAGAAGAATTTAACTTAAGCTGGAACACTGCCTTCAGTTTCTTGAATTTTTCTTCATTAAAGGAAGCTTGGAAATTGATCCTGTATAAATCCTTCCATAAAATTTTTATGAATGATCATGTTGAAAAGCAAATTTTCTTTTTTAGGAAAAAAATAAAGACTTTAAATAAAGATTTTAAAATTTCCAATACAAATTGCTCAATACTTTTACAGATGCCCCAAAGTGTAAAATGAAGTAAAAAAAAAAGTTACCTTTCTTTTCGTCCATTTAACCTCTATTCATAAAATAGAAAGAAGACAAAAGGGAAGAGAGTAAAAAGATAAAAACATTGGATTTGATGGGTTTATCTATTTATAATAGATGGGTTTATCTATTTATATAGATAATAGATATAAAGTATATCTATTTATAAATGAAGTAAGTATTCCTTATACTTTTTTGATGAGGAATAAAAATGGCATGTTTTTTTTCTAAGAAATTAAAAAATTAGCTTTCTACTAGCTTTTATTACAACTAGCTTTCTACTAGCTCACTTCTAAGATATTACTTGGTAAATAGGAAGTATTTCTATGAGAAAAGGTTTTCTGTATCATTATCCTAACTTGCCATTATTGTTGGATCTCAGTTTTACATGTCTGAATAAGATATGTTAATAATATTCTTTTACAAAAAGCCAGATCTTGTTTATTCTTTTACTTCCCAGGTTTTTCCTTCAAAGAACCTTAATTTTATAACCTTTCATTGCTACCAAGAAGTAATGATGACTGTAAAACAGAACCCATTCCGGCTTGCCAGTTTCAAACTTAATGGTGTTGAAAAATCTTTAGTGCAGCAGTATCATTATTTTCTGACAATAAAAATTTCATTGTCAGGAGTCTTCACTGAACATTGCTGAAAAAGGGAAAGATGAAAAAGCCCAGACGTCAGAAACAACTGTAATAAAAAGAAATTTTAGAAATAATTATTCCAAAATTTCCTAAAATATCCATTTTATGAGGGATTAAATATAGTAGCATAGAAAAGGTGCAATGTAATAAATACTTTTAAAATCCTTGGAAGAGTAGTGAATTTCATGTGTAGGTTTTGGTTTTTTTCCTGAGAGAACCTTTGGAGAAGAATGTGTCAAAACATTCTGGTGACATTTGCTGTCTCTTTCAGGTCAAAAAACATAATTCTGTTTTCTCACACTGTTGTGATAGTTGAGTTATTAACTCACAGTTAATAACTGTGTAATAGTTGAGTTATTAATTTAACAAAACAGTTTTTGAGTTAATGAAGTATTTAAGGTTCTTTATTGGTTTGGATGATAATCTGTTGTAGAAAGGCAAACTTTATTCAACCAAGTTTCAATTTAAATTTCAAGCAACTATGCTGAAATTCTGCAGAATTAAACTGTGAATAATAAAAAAATTAGAAATGAACCCACAGCCAAAGAATATAGTAGTAGTAACAAACTTTAAAGAAAAGAGTCGTGTGCTATATTTTCAAAGTTGTTCTACTTTGAACTTCTGATTATAGATTTTTAGACTATACTATTGTGACTTCACACAGCGAAGATTTTCAACAAGACCATGGGCAAGGTCCAACAGCTGGGACAGGGCAACCACTGGAATCAGTACTGGGTGGAGGATGAAGAGACTGAGGGAAGCCCTGACAAGAAGGACTTGGGGTGCTGGTGATTGGAAAGCTGGACATGACCTGTTAATGGGTACTTCAGCCCAGACAGCCAATCGTACCCTGGGCTGCTTCCAAAGCACCCTGGTCAGCAGCGTGAGGGAAATGATTCAGTCCCTCTACTCTGGTGAGACCTGACCTGGAGTGCTGCACACTGCTCTGGGGTCCTAGCACAGAAAGGACATGGAACTGTTGGGGTGAGTCCAGATGAGGGCCACAAAGATGGTTGGAGGCATGGAACACTTCTCCTATGGGAAATGATTGGGAGAGTTGGGGCTGTTAAATCTGGAGAACAGAAATCTCCAAGATCTTATTGCGACCTTCCAGCATCAAAAGTGTGTTTAGAATAAAGATGGGAAAACTTATAACTAGTGCCTGTTGCAACAGGACAAGGGACAATGGTTTTAAACTAAATGAGGGTACATTCAGACTAGATATAAGGAGCAAATTTTCTATGATGAAGGTAGTAAAACATTGGATCAGGTTGTCCAGAAACATGGTAGATGTCCCACCTCTGGAAACATTCCAGTCAGGCTGGACGGGGCTCTGATCAACCTGATCTAGTTGAGGATGTCCCTGCTCATTGCAGGAGGGACCCTTCCAACCAAAGCTATTCTATTATTCTGTATGTCTAAAATTATTTTACATGAATCTATGTATAAGATGAATTTCTTTATGAAAACAGATCTGTGTATTACAGGTTAATGTGCACTTTCAGACTGTGGTATAGTTGGCTTCTTAGAAATGCGGAGACAAAGATGTGCTCTTAGCTGAACCTACTGACAGTAATGAAGTAACTTATTAGAGGTGCAAAATCACTCACAAATACTCTCCAGAAAAAATGTGATTGCTGAAGACACCAGTAAGAATCTTCTGAAAATCTAGGCTGCTACCAGCCAACACCTGTGCAAAAGGAGTTACACAAATTTTAAGGATGTTTCAAATGTTGCACATAGATCTGGCATTATTTATGCAGCTAACTTTCTCTAACTGTCTCTGCAAAGCCAACAGATCTCAGTCCAGAGAAAATATTAGGTGATGCTCCATGTTCAGGTGTATTGTTCTGTGGGGACAATTAGGAAATTGATTAGGCTCTTGCTGACGTCTGTCACTGTCTACTGTCAACTTCAATAGGAGTAAGGGTTAATCCCAAATTACTGTGTCTGTAAAATAAGACATTCTTTGATTTCTGTCCATATTCTAAATTGATGATTTCATCCTTGTGGAACAGTCAACTTGAGAGACTAGCCTCGGTATGAATTTTCTCTCTCAAGAAATGAAATCCATATAACACCTTAAGGATTATTTTATGTTCAATGAGGTTTCCATTGTATTATGACTGATTATGCTGCAAATGTATTAAAATTAATAAGATATATGAGTTTTGAAGAGATCCACAGCTACAAAACTTTGGCTTTTTTTAGGTTGGCAAGGACAAGTCATTAATAATTTCGGAATTGACTTGTTAAACAGAATTCTAGTTAATTCTGCCAGCTCCCAAGAATTTACACTTAATCTGTCTTCCTTGTTTGACTTCTACCTTTGGCAAAGCTATTACATTTCAGCCAGTGACCCATTTCCACAAATGTTTAAAGTTACATTTAAGAGTGGGAGAAAGATGAAAGTAAGCAGTGTTTCCAAATTACAGACTTACTAATTTCTATGAAAACCCAGGTTTAGCTGCCTGAAAATATTTGTATTTCTTACTGAAATGTAATACAGACTGGCTTTGAACTTCACAGTTTCCGTAAAACAAAATTCAACAGGTTTGGGAATCCTGGCCCTCTCATAGCAAGATTCTTTGTTGGTGGAAAACCAGTGTCAGCCCAAACTGGAATAGGTAACCTGCCGCAAACCTTCCCTTGTAGGTTTTCCAATCACCAGGTAAGAGACTTCCGTTCTGGTAAATGTGTATGAGCCAACACACCAATAAACAAAAATTCAACACTCTTGAAAGACAGCAGTTCTCAGTGAATCCAGATCTTCTAATTTTTCTCACCTTTTGTTTTACTTAATTGAACATTAAAAGACTTGTGCATTATTTATTCTTTCCTTTTATTGTCTTCTGATAAACACTCAAATATAATCAATCATTCTAAATGACACTAAGTAGAATGCATTATTTTCTATCAAAACCATGGATGGTACAATGATTCTTTAGAACTGGGTAAAGACAAGTTAGGGGGGTGTGGTTCCAGAACTTAAAACAAGAAACAAAAAATTATTTGTCAAACAATACAATCAGTTGGTAGTCAAATGTTGCGATGTCTTTAAAAAAACAGATAAGGATGTTAATTTTGTATGACACTCACTAGGATTGCTTTTCTGAATGTATACATAGTTGTGTTTTTTTCACCAAAAATAGAAAAATCAGGAAAGAAAATAATAAATGTATAGATGGAGGAAAAAGATATTTCAAAACTTCAGTAGGTTTCTCATTATGTTTATTGTCTTGAGAAAGTGTTAACATATTGGGCTAAACTGAAAATCACACTAAAACATCCAAAATATTACCCCTTTACTTAAAGACATTAGCTTTAACCTGCGTAAATACTATGCAGTTTGGACATATCGCAAATCTCCTTTGCAGTAGACTGCTTGTGGCGATTGAATCAACCCCCTGAAATGGATGTTGACTCCATCTGAAATTAGTGTTGACTAAGTTTCCATGGGCCAAATGGAAAAACTGTTTGAGCAGTTGAAGCTCTGCCATATCAGCTAATGTGAAAGAGATGGCATATATAAAATACATGCATGCTGTATTGGCTGGTTCCTTGTTTTTGCTGTTGCCCTAGTCACTGCCATAGCAATCCTCTGACCATTTGAAACTAAAAGCTGCAGTCAGCCCCACCCTTATCATGTCTCTAAAACAAATCTTTGTTGATTGCAATGCTCTTGAATGCACATAACAGATGCTCAGATATCATCTCTGAGGTTAGAATCCTTTCAACACATTGCATTCTGTCAACAACATTTTTTTTTTTTCCAGCAGATGAATAAATGCCCTTAACAGCTGCCCAGGTAGAAGAAATTCAATTCTGCCAGGAATCCCAGCCTCACCTTGCCTCCTCACACTACTCTTTTCTTTATTAATACATTATTTGGGAGCCAACGTTTTGCCATGATGATACAATTCTCATGGAATCCAAGGAAAGTGTGAGGACAACACCTTTTCTTAAGAGCATCTGTTCCATTACTCAGCAGTATCTATTGAAACTTATCAAAGAAGGAAGTAATTAGTGTATTTTCCCAAGAATACGTTTGCAATGCAAAATATTACTGAAAACTTGAAATAATTTTACAAGTGATGTCTGCACTATATACATCCATACACACATACATACATACATGTTAAACATAGACTCAAATTTTAATATTCTAATGATAACATTTTAATATATAAAACCAAAATATTATGATTTGAATTCAGGACATTTCTTATTCAGTGATGAGTTAACTATAATTTTTCATGTTAGTATGTGTAAACTGAACATCTATGCACTACTACCAGGGATCATTTTTGTTTCTTTGTTTGCCTTACAATTGAATCAAAGATATAACAAATTTCTGTGGTCTGGTATTTAATCTGATTTGTTTGAATTTATATATCCCAACAAAATATGTATTTATAGATAAAATAAATTGAACTATTTAAGGGTTTTGAGGGTGGATGTTACATTTTGGTTTTGAATTAACTTGGCAATTTTGAAATCATTAAATTGATCCCTTGAGATATATCATCTGCAGGCCAATTACATTTAAATATTTAGACCTAATCAGTAATAATCTTATTAATCTTTTCATTGTTCATTTTTATTGTTTCATTTTTCTTCCTCATCATCTATCTGTGAATGCTCTTTTACTTCAGGTGTCACTACTCTTGTTTATAAAGGGGGTGAAATAGAACAATCAGTGTTTGAGCTCTTCCTGCTGTTGGCACAACATTTGAATTATTAAAAATAATGTTTTCATTTGTTTTAAGTCTAAGCTAAATAAAAGCTAGAGAGCAATTTTTGTTTCTTTTCTGTTGCAGGACAAATTCCTGGGTTGTTGCTGGGTCCAAATTCCTATCAGAGTTAGGGAATGGCATATTTATGATATATAAAGTTGAATGGGACTCTACAGTGGGCAGAATAGTTGACAATTTGTTTAGGGAAAATGCACGAGAACTCAATCAGAGAGATAATATTTTGTTTCCAGAGAACAAAAGAAACTGTAAGATGAGTTGGGATGCAAAACTGAGGAACCTGTCAGATGCTTCTGACCCTGTTCCAATGAATGGATAAATAAAAACACCCATGACAAGACATGTCCAGTTGGCTTCTATCTTAATTCAGTCAAATGAATATCAGTGGATACAGGAGAAAATATTTTATGTCAAATACCTCTAAAAGATATTAAATTACATTACTTTTCCACATGAGAAAGGACTTTTTAGCATCTTTCTGTAAACAGTTTGACAAACTGTTGCTTGCTCTGGGTGTAAATTCAGCATGTACATGTAAAGCAGTTCCTTCTTTCAGTAGTGATAATCACATGGGCAAATGTGAGCATGGATATGGATTTGTTTGAAGACTTCAGTGGGTAATCTTTTAAATACTTTTAAAATATATATAATTTCCTAATATTTTAAACTGAAAAAATTGAAAATTATTGATGAAATTTCAAAATATCAAGTTTTGATTTAAAATTGTGACAGAGAAACATTTGTTAACAAGTAACATTTTATAGATTCTCTGCCTGAATTATTTTTGATTATAATGCTAAAGTTAAATTCACAACATTAACACAGCTTTTACTGCATAAAGAGCTCTAATATAGGAATTTAGGACTGGAAAAAAATGCCCAAGCTTTGAATTTGAAACCAAGAACGGATTGCTGGAAATCACGAATCTCTATTAAACCTACAATGCTGCAAAATATTATAATTTCAATGTTGTGATTCTTTACCAGAAGTCCAATTTTATTTTCAGAATTGCAAACACAAGCAAATTATATTTAAGATTAAGTTGCAAACACAATAAAAGTTGCTAATGGTTGCTCCAAATGGAGGTGGAGGCAGAGGTTCTAAAAATAATTGGGAAGAGAACAATGCATAGAATTTCTGTGAAGGCTCTGGAACCCTTTTATAAATATACACTTCTTCATAGTCCTGAAGGCACCACAAAACAGTACTCTAGACTCATGGGTGCTCACAATCTTACACTGGATATTAATTTAAGGTCATTAAGGTAAATGACTAATTCAGGTCATTAATGTAAATGAAATTATAGCTATTCAATCCAAGATATTTTGCCTCATTTTCTTTTTCTTGGTCACTGATTTAAAAACATTACATTCTCAGAGCTCTGGGGGTTGTTGGAGGAGAAGATGATTTCAAAGTTCTGGAAGGGACTAACAGAAATTTTCGTTTGAAGCCAGTTACAAATGCTACTTCATTTACTCTGAGAGACATAAAACTAGGAAATCTTTGAGTCTAAAGTATTTCTAGACTGAAATATTTCCAAGTTTCTAATGCAGCAGGAAAAACAATCCTGAACGGGGCCCCATAAGTTGAAAACTGAAGGAAGAAATATGCTGCTGTGTTGTGATTGGATTAAAAGGTTTCAAGATTTTTGTGTTGTCCAGGAGCTGAAGTTTGCAGCTGCTAGAACTAATGAATTTGTAAATTACAAGGAATTTTTTCTTGGACACTGAGAAATCAGAAAGCTTTCGTTTGCCCAAAAGTGTTTTTCTTCTTTGCTGATCCGTTTACCGTTTATTTGATAATGTTAGGCAGACTACGAAGACAGACACTCTTATATTTTGCTACTGATATACTTTGAATACATTTGTATTGTTGTATTCCAAAATAAATATGTGGACACCATTTTGTGGCAGTGTGTTGTTATCACAGTAACTGGTGAGAAAAATGGTTCATGTAAAAAATGCCAAACATCTGTCGTGTTTTCCAGGTTTATGGAAATGCTTCCTGTTTAACCTTTCAGTAGGTACAAATTTGCTCTGTTTATGCATCAATTCTAGGAGTGCCACACTTTTCAGAGTTCAGGTGTAATAATATATTATCTGTGACCTTTATTATTTCCTTGGCATAAAAATATGAAATTACATAGGAAAAACAGGGCACTTCTGAGCAGTCAAGCAACAGAACTGCCATGATATACTGGTGTTATATGAGTGTTAGCCATTTGCTCAGCAAATTTATTCAGTAGAAATAATAAAATTAAATATTTTTCTCTCTTGCCTTTTCCAATATCTCTGAGGTGTCTCTTAACTCTTGTTTTCTGCATTTTTCAACTTCTAAATTCCCATGCTCTTCTGACATTTTGGACAAAAACTTGCTGTGATGAAAAATACGTGTGTTTCTCAACATCTAGATACAGAGCATGGGCGGGAGTTGGGTTAAAACACGTGTATTTCAACAAGAACATCCTCTACAAGTGTTAGCATGACTTATTGTCATGCCTGCAGGACAAAGAAGTCCAAATGAGATCTGTCTGTAGCATTACATTTATTATGACAGTTCTTTACCAGGTTCTTCTTAGATTGAATATCTAACACATGCCTCATTTTTCTTAATGGTGCTTTTGAATGGATGCATAGAATAATGTCATATATGGAATGAAAAAAATCAGAATGTAATCAAACTTAAGTTTAAAAGAAAGAAAAATTAAGCCAGGCTAAAAGAACTAACAGAAAACATGACAACTAAGTTATACAGACATGACCCAAAAGAAAGCATACAGTTTTAAAATCTGATAAAAAATCTTGCTTAATTAAATATTTGGTCTAATTTCTCAATAAAGAATCACACAAACTTTGGATTAGGTTAAAGTAACTTGCTACATGAAATGGAGCTACTGAGTCCAGTGGGATCTTAATATTACTCTACTACTCTACCTCTTAAACTGACCTGGATTCACAAAGCAATGTGACTGCTAAAGGAGCACTTGAAACTGAAATACATTTTGAAAATATTTAATAAAGTTGAACTATGCTTAGACCCATTTCTGGACAACGCTATTCTAAAATATGTGGTTTGTACCAATGTAACAACAAAGAATAACAACAGGCATGTAAGTTTACTTCTTGATCTGATCCTAGATTTTCCCACAATAGAAAAAAATTAGACTTCTTTTTTTAATTAGGAAAAATACTCTTAATGAAAAGTGTTTTTCTTCTTTTTTGGGAAGAGACAATGAAAGAAGGTTGAAAAAATGTGCAGATTGTGTTGATGAAGAAACTATGCAGTTTACATATCTTCATCAGAGAAGGTGCAGCTTACTAACTGTCAACACTTTCAAGTCAAAGACAAAAAATATAAGGTCATGATGATTTACATTTATGCAACTTGAAATAGGTAAAACTTTTCTAATAAAGTTAAATAGCAAATGGAATGGCTTAGAGAGATGAAATTAGTTTTCCAGACGCTAATGCTTTTGGATTAAGGCCTTCTCCTGTGGGAGATATAATTTAGGCACACAAAGGACATAGTGCTTCCAGGTTCCAGAGGGCATCCAAAGAAGAGAAGCTAACCGATCATGAAGAAGACTGCTTACAGTATCTACAAACTTACTCTGCTTGAAAGGACCTTATTCTGAAGAATTTGGATTAACATCTAAAGAGTTAGGTCCTTAGTGAAATTAAACTGAAACTCTAAGCCATTTGAGATACCCCTGTCTCTATTGGACCATTCACATTTAGCTCTGAAAATGTTTTGAAAACATAAGCAAAAAGCCATGTGAATAATAATTTCATATTTTGGTAAAACAAAAAATTAAAAATCCAGTTTTAGTTAAGTACATTTTAATTAATAAGCAATTATATTTTGATTAATAATTGAAGCATTTGCTTGGATAAAAGCTGTACTTATACATAGTGCTCTAAATATAACTTTCATCCTAAGAAGTTTAGAAATTCATACGTAGGTTTCTTAGTGTTGATGATGTCAGGCTGCTGCTATGGCTCCATGACCACTGGTCAAGAGTCTCTGTTACTTCCATGTGCCCTCCCAGGTGGCTGAATACTATCCAAATGTGATTTCAAGGGTGATTTTCTTCATTAAGAACTGTGATATGTGCAAGTAGCACTACAAGCCCAGCTGGAAACACACTACCATGCTAACAAACCTGTATCATTTTGCTCTCTTAGAAGCTGTAGGTCTGTACAGTGTCTTGCAAATGCAATGGATTTGAGATTCATGCCAGTGCACTCCTTTTGGTGGGAAAATTCTAATAAAAAGTTTTGGTATTTGAGTAAGTGCAGTAGTGTGTGGGTGATCTGATCAATAGGAAAATATTTATGTCCAGAAGGATGGAGAGAATTTTTAAAAGGGTGTGTAGGCTCCAGACACACACACACACACAGATGCATGAGCACAGGCACATACTCACAAGTTCTGCATTCAAGCAGAACTCTTTTTTCCTGCAATTATGAAGAAAATTATGAACGTAAAGAGCAAGAAACTGAGTATTAGACAAAGGTGCAAAATTAAGCCTTGTATCCCTTGCTGCCTTTGTGAATTTAGGCTCCAGTCCAGTTAAGCACTTAAGCATATGCATAACATTATGTATGTGAGAGACATTAATACTTATTGCTTGAAGCTGTGCATGTGTTTAAGTGCTTACCTGGATTTGAGTATTGATGCAATTTAGCTTTAGCTTGTCTTTTGTTGGCTGTTTAACTACTCTTATATTGCCCTTCAGAGCAATACTAAATAATAGTATTAAAGAAGGAGTATTGAATAATCATTTTAACATAGTGCTTTTATTATTCAGGGAATAATTGCAGCTGTTATTTCCTGTATCTCTGTTTAGAAACAGAGATACAGGGTTGCAGAGCTTTTCTGTGGGTGCACAGCTATCCCAGGATGGTGTCTGAAAAATGATTCAGATCATTCGCTTCATATTTGCTACTCTAACTACTGCATTGTGATGTCTTTCATTCCTGGGAAACTTTTAAACAGGTTTAAGCCTTCATTCCAAATTTGGCAAGATAGATTGAATCTGAAGCCATGTCAAGGTCTGAAAATTCTTGATCAACTATTAAAAAAATATTTCCACTTCTGCTTTTCTTGGTTTTAAGTTGGAACTAGAAGTGGAACTCCTGAAATAACACAAAGAGCATGTGCCAAGTTCTGTATTAATATCGTTTTTTTTAAGTGAGGAGTCAATTCCTTTAGTGATTTGTCAACAGTTCTAAATAATACTTGTTGACAGGTAGTTAAAGCTTGCACAACTTGAGACAGCTGTGCAGGTGGGCAAAGGAGGGTTTTGGGGCACTTTACCAGGTCTGTTATGAATCATGATGGTGACTCAGTGCAGTGGGGAGGGATGGGGAGTGTAACAGAGTTATACCCCAAGCATTATCACGGCAGCCTTTGGGAGAGCAGAAACTTGTGACACCTGAGGATTCACTTGCTCTGAAACAATCTACATATAGCTGGAATCAGGGCTTCCCAACACTTACTCACCAGTGTGCCACAGCTTTAAATTAAATGTGTTCCACATCCACATGATACCTGTAGGTCTATAGCTTGTGTATGCTTTATGTTCTGCTTGTTGCCCTAAATTAGGCACTTACAGCATTATGTGCATTTCTAGGTGTGACTAAGCAGAATCCTTCTATTTACAAAATATCCAGAAATAATGCAAAGCAAAGTACTATAGCATTTAAAAAAGGAAGGGCTGGGAACAATTCTGCCCACCCACTCTCTGGAGAGTTTCCCATTCTCTGGAGATGATACAGCAGAAAGAAATATTGTCTTTTGTTCGCTATCTTTCAGACATACAAAAATCTAATCTTATTATAATGAAAATGCTTGGCAGAGAGAACAGAGTTGATGCTGGTCTTGGGACCTATCCTTGGCAATAGTGGATTAATTGGGACAGTAAGAAACAGTGGAACCATCACTCTCACATCACAGAGCACTGCAGATTTTGACACCTCTTGCTGCAGCATGCATGAACCTTGCATGTGCGAACGGCAAGACAGCAAGATGGTGACCCTTAAAGACAATGTCCTTGCAATGCTGTATGGAGGTCTCAGCAGGGATGACATCCTTTCCCTTGGAGCTGTTTAACAATCTCCTATCCTCGGCCTCACAGGGCTTCAGTCTGACCCTGCTGTCCATGATAGTTGTTACCATCACGCAATTTTTCCCTGGAGAAAGAAAAATTAAAACCAGACATCTCCTGGGAAGGCTGAGCTGGAGGAGCTAAGGTGCATGGTTGCTGAAGCCAAAGCTTGTTCCCAAACTGCTTGTTTTAACCAGCTTACAAGAAGCTGCTCTGCCCTGATGTTTGAGCCATGGTTTCCATCACCTATTCTGACCCCTCTTCTGGAAGGTACATTTTTCATCTCTAATATGTTGGGAACCTCTTCTCATTCCAGCAACATTTCTCTGTCTGTTTAGTCTGAAATCTGGAAACCTCTATGAGTCTGTGTGTGTCTGCCCATGTGTGTAATGTGGAAGATAAAGGAAGAGCAATATCTACCGTCTTTTTACCATAAAGACCTTGAGTCTTCCCTCTTTCTCCCCTGCTAGGTCATAGGAAAAGGAGGAAAAGGATAACGCAGCTGTGTGAAGATGATATCCATGTTGCCTAACACATCTGGAAGTTGGTTTTCTACCAGAATCATGGGGGTTGTAAAGAGAAAGGAGGGAAGAGGCCTGAGGGATACACTGCAATTCACAGGCCAACCTGATACAAGCATCTGGAAATTCAGTAAGTGCAGATTTTCTTGTGGTATTTCTTCAGCTCAGGTTGGAGCGCTGTCTGGAAATGGGAAAGTAATAAAACTTGTGCAAACATTCCAGTAACACAAAGAGAGGTTTGCTTCAACAACAGTAGTAATGAAAGGGGGATGAATATGGGCTGTTTTATTTAGCTTGGCTTGCTCCTTTTTACCTATAGAGTGTCTATTTTACCAACAGATTGTCGATTTTACCAAGAGAATGTCTACTGGCACTTATGCTTATTTGCCCAGTAAGAGTTCAACAGACATCACCTAAACCTTTTTTATAGCACCTGCTCTTTAAATAACAGGAGACAATAGTGACTTTCGTGGAGTATTTGAGTTAGATACATCTGGTCCAGTGAGATATGCATGAAAAATACTCTGTCTGTGCCTTTTCCTGACTTCAAAGATTACTGATCTGTTTACTCAATATAAATCAGATGAAGATTCTGTAAGACACTTTCTCATAGTGGATCTGGTTCTGGCATACTGTGTAAGTTTACCATATATGCCAAGAAGTTTGGTAATTCGTTTTGGTATGAACTTAAACACATACCACAGTGCACCTGAATGTGATGTATCATGTCAAAATCAAATATGGTGTCTCCCTGATAGGGTACATGGAACAGTGACATGGGCCAGAGGACAGCCTTTTAGTGAAGACTGCCCCTTCCCTTGAAGTTCTTCAGAAACAGTTTATCTGATGCACAAACGTCATTAATAAAAAAATTAAAGCACCTTCTTGGTGTGTTTGGTTTATTGTGTTAATTCAAAGTGTGATATTTATTGGCTTTGACATTTGTGTTATTTCAAATCTTGGAGCAAGCTACATTCTCATCATTAAGATATTTCAAAACCATGGTTATAAATCAAAGTAAATGACAGTTCAAAAATAGGCACGGATTAAATAGGTGTGTTGTTCTGTCTTGGGCACAGCCCGTCATTATTTCCTTTCCACTGCAGCTGGCCAACTTGCTAATTTAATTACTTTCTTTTTCTTCTTTCCCCAAAGAATGAAATCTATCAAAATAACAAGGTTGGTCAAAGGATTTCTCTCCAAAGCTAACAGTACTAAGTGGTTTTATTTTACAGTGGGAAAGGGACAGCTTAGCTGCTCATGTTAGAGTTCAGGGATGCTGAAGAAGAAGCTTAAATGTTGATCTACACCTACACACAGTTGCTGCTACATAGCTTAATCCAGTGGGTCTCCTCTCTTTCCCCATATCCAGAGTTAACACTTATCTGTTTCAATACTTTACAAAGAAAAAATATGCACCACAACGTGCCATTCCTTGAAACTGCTGATAATATACAGTCCTTTTCACAGGTTCAGAGAACAGTGAATATAATTTCAGACTACTTTATATACAATGAATACATTTTGTGTATGACAAAGAAGGGCTAAAGAAAATAGAAGGCGTAAATGGAAACCATTTAAAGCTGTATATGCTATTCAGTGAGTCATATTAGCACTTCTGAGGTTCAAAATTAATTATACCTATTCAGTGTTTTTGAGTTTATTAATGCCTAATCTGTATGGAAATGGCTTTTGTATAAAACCACTGCATAGATTAATAAATACCACTCTAATGACAATTTAAATCTGTCTGTATTCAGACATTAGAGAAAGACTTCCATTCTCAGAAGATTCTGTTCAGTTTCCAAACCACAGCATCTCGGGGAATTTTTCCACAAAATTCACTGCAATACTGTCTTGTTTATTACTGAGTCTCAAGAGGCAGCTATTATTATTCTTAACAAAGGTATGTGAAAAATCTGTTTTCCAGAATATTTTAAAATTTTCTCATTGATACTATCTCCCTCAAAATATCTCTCTTCCCAGTTTTCTTAGGTGGCTGGATGATTCATAAAAGCCTGGGGACCTAGATGGTAACTTTTGGATAGGTGCTTAAATAGTTTTTGGAACTGCTGTCCTGAAACTTGATTTTGTTGGAAGTGACATTCAGAGTAGGGGAGAACATGCACACTTCATGGCAACTGTTGCCTGTTGAAGTGTTATCAATGTCTGGGAGAAGAGGTGTTTTGCAAGTTTAGACCTAGGATATGGTCTAAAATGAGAGGAGACCAATCTACGGTGAATAGGGCTTCACAGAATTACAAATGTGCCCTGAGGCTTATTTGCAATCTGAAGGCAAGCTAAAAAGACTATGTTACCCTCTTTACCTTCCTCTTCACCTCCCTCTTCTTTTATACACCTCCACAAAATGGTGGAAAAGACCAGGTTAGTCATTTAAGGTCTGAACAACAGCCTAACAAAATCAGTATGACTTCCTCAGGTTTTAGAGCCGTTTTTAATTCCACATGCATCTGCCAGTCCTTAGAGTTTTCCTCGAAATTTTTGCCCAATCCAGTTTGAAATAGCTATGGCATCTGTACAATAATACACACAAGACAGACGTGCACTGCTTAAGCTAAAATAAAACAAAATCCTTTTAGTCTTCATCAATGATACACCATGTGCTAGAAAAGAAAATAAGATTGTGCCTGGAATCTGCTGGAAAACACACTCTGCTTGAAAGGACCCAGGATGTTGTCAGTTAAAACTCAGTGAAGAAAATCTCTGACTGCTTGTCTTTAAGAACCTCTATGTGATGTTGGAGCAAGAAGCTGCAAACAGTAGCTGCCAACCTGGCTGGGATTCCTAGAGCAATCTCCTGAGATCAGTGTTCTGACAGGTCACATCCTCCATCTGGCACCACCATTCCCTATTTTCATTGAGATTTTCTTTTCCATTTTTTTTCCTTTGTTCTTCTTGCTTGAGCCAAAAGAAACAAGAGTGCAGTAAAGAACAATTTTAGCTGAATATGAGTTTTATCATTTTACCACTGCATTACACCACTTACCAAGTATTTAGGTTCTGTTCTGCTAGGAAAAAAACACATGTCAGGATTTAAAGGAAGACTGTGCTAAGCTTTGGCACACAGATTATAAAGTGTACATGTGAATTATTATTCCTCCAGTCTAAGCAAATCCATATGATGCTGTGACTTCATATACTCTTCACAGTTTCTTGTACAACTCTCAGTGGAAAACATCATCTCTTTTTAAATCTTTATGCCTTTATCCGAACTAGACTTTATAATAGCTCAAAAATAATTGTAAAAGCAAAAATGTCAGCGAAATGCTGTTTCTCACAGAGCCAAGAAATCAACATTTGAGACCACCTGCTTAAATGGCAAAGCTAAACAGAGAGCTATAGCTACTCATAAAGAGGCAACTTCATTGGGATCCATTTTGAATTCCTTTCCCTTTCTTTGAGAATGGTGAGTCTGATGGCATCGAAACATAAATCTTCATTTTCTCATCTCACTTCACCAGCTCAGCCTGGGGGGAGCCTTTCTCCAGCACCAAAGTATTTGGGCTAAACTGTGCATGGGGCTGGGAAGGTGTTTACAGTGAAATGTTTATTTATAAGCCTGATGAGGCCAATCTATTCCACAGCAGCCACTATGATTGAAACCATGATGTATGGAGAAAGATGGAGCAGAAAAGGCTTAGTACCATCTGATGCTGAAATGGAGTCCTCCTCTTTATTCCTGAGTGTCCTCCCACCAATTTCTTTGATCTGGTACAGGCATTTGTTGGACCTTTTAAGTTGTTTCCAGAAACAAATCAGACAAATCGCAATCCAAAGGAAAAGTGTGAGGGAATCATGAGGCATTAAAGGGGAGGGAATGAGGCTTGCTTATCTGACAGCAGCTCACTGATAAACTACCTAAGTTAGGCCATGAAACTCTGCTCCCCTGGGGAGGTTCAGCCCATGCCCCAGCTTGTCTCTGCAGGTAACCTGAAGTAAAGAAATAAGAAATTCCAGGGCATGCTTTGTCTCAAAGTACGGATCCAAAGCAGGGCAGATGATCCACGTCCAAATGGTTCCTCTTTCTCCCTACGCACTCTAAGGAGACCAGAGAGTGTATTTCCTAAGCTGTACTCTGCATTGTCAAAGAAAAGGGAGGCAAGTCCTGCTCATTCTAATCATGATGGAGACTACAAAGTAGCTCAAGAGAAGAAAGGACTTTAATAAATTTAACTCAGCACCACTGGAGAACAGAGGAACTTCAGAGTTGGTTTTGTACTTGCTCCAAACTCCTGATGTTGCTATGGAGAGAGAGATGCCATAGGACTGAGGACAAATGACTGCTGGCCCAGTCTCACCCACCTCCCTAGATGTTGCTCTCCCAGTGCAGGGGAAATGTTGATGCTGAAGACTGAACTATCTCCTGCCAATCCGCCCAGACCAACTCCTTCACCTGTGAGACTAATATGAATGGAAGGATGGGAAACAAAAGCTACCAAGAGGCAACTGACCCAGAGTTCAGTTTAATCACTTTGACTAAATTTTCTGATAACGGAAGAGCATTAAGAAGTGGAAACTACAGGCAGGGTTTCTCCCAATCACAGGACAAAAAGAGCTGCATTCTGGCATTTAGGAAACTGGTTCTCATCATTGAAGTGACAGTGATGGAAATATTGTGACTTCCTCTCTCCTCCTGTCAGAAGAGGAAATTACTACTTTGGAGAAGACAAAAGGAGTTGGTCTGATGGTTACGTGGTTGTGACTGTATCTAAAGGATGAGATGGAAACTTCAGAAGAAAAAAGACTCTGCAATGTTTTCTAAATCACTAAACAATGTGGAGAGAGATTAATAGCACACAGTTTATCATTTGAAAGAAAAGATAGAATTTTATAGCCTTCCAGCACTTGGCCAGACCAGCTGGAGAAACAGGGCAGATGGAGAAATACAAGGTCCTTATACAGGCAAGTATATTTATGAAACAAATAACAGTACAAACCCAGAAAATCTGATACCAGTTTTTGAGCCCACAGAATGAGACCATTATTGTGAACACCATGCATTATGAATCATCTCTGCCAATAATAATATGGCATCAAGTGCAAATATCCACTCCTGCCATAAAAAAACCCCAAAATACCAAACAGCATAAACAAATGGCAAAGTAATCATAATAATTTACAACCATAAATTAGAGATGAGAAAGCATTTGCTACCCCATAGTTCATCTGCAAACATATATTGCTCCCAATGCTATGATCACTAGTTATGCATCCAGGCTAGACCTAGCCAGAAATAAATAATTTCTTATCTTATAAACGTTTTTGAGAAAAAAAAGCTGTAATTTTGAGGTTTCACCGACACAAATGCTTTGAAATACAGAGTCAGACTACAGCCCAATGTGTTGGCACACTCAGCTGCAAGGTGTTCTTCTCTTCTTTCTAAATTTAATTAGAATTTCTGGTCTGGAACAGAGAAATTATTTCATAAATAGGAGGCAAGAAGGGAGTAATCTTTTCCCTGTACACCCAACTTCTGGCAATTAGCAATATAGAGACTTCCTGAGGCAGGGGTTGGACCTGAACTAACAGTTTTAATATTTCCCAGTGGTCCTAACCTTCACAAATTTATCTAATCCCTTTCTTGATATTTTTGGCTTCCATCACATCCTGCGGCCAGGAGTACCTCAGTTAGTTAAGTGACATTTGAAAAGGTACTTTTTCTGTTTCATTTAAATTTATTCCTGATCTTTTAAGACAAGAATTCATCATTCTTTTCTCTTCAGCCTTCATGATTATTCTTTTCGAGTCACGTATTATCTAAAACAAACATGTGAAATGCCTTTTATATGTGAAACCCACAGAAGGCATTCATACTTCCAGCTGTCCTTGGCATTTACCTGCAATTTTCAATGTTCTGGATGAATATTTTTCCACCTTTGTTACTGCAAATATACACTAAGTGTGCATTACTCAAAACTTAGGCACACCATAGCTTTGTTTAGTGGCAGGATGATATTTTGTGGTTTGTTCTCCTTTGTTCCCTAACAGTTTTGCATTTTTGACCATCATTGAGTGTGGGGATGTTTACAGAGGACTACTTATAGTGAGACTATCCTCCTCATGATGTATTTATCCCATGTGCATCTTTGCACACTTTAATACTGAATTTCACATGCTATTGAAAATGTAAATACCTGAATCTGTTCCATCAGCATGAGAATTCTAAAACAGACATTAGATACAATTTGTAGAACCTAAGCTACTACCTTTGTCAAAGATATCTCAGATAATAACTCTTCTTAATTTTCCTTTTTCTTTTTCCTTTATTCTTTTTCTATTTTCTTTTAATTTTCCCTTCCCCTCTCTTTCCTATATATTACCATAAATAGTAATTTATATTGCTAATAAATCAGATCATAAAATATTTTACATACATATGTTGCAGTGGAAGTCTGCTGTTCATGTTAGAGCAGCATAGAAAGGAAAAAGCAATACAGATTTGTTTGGGGCTTCTTAGAGACTGTATTTGACTCAGAAGACATGGATGATTGCTGCTATATGCAGCACAAGACACTTAAGACATAAGTCAGTAACAGAATCTAGACATTCTAGACTTAAAGTGAAACAGCAAGTCTGCCCTTGGACTAATAAGGAAATAGTTTGGACCTGACATTTCAATTAATCCCATTTCTTTATCCCCTCAAAATTAATCTTCTCACCAATCCAGTTTCTCAATTTTAGTTTTGTCTGAAAACCAGTCTTCACTGTAATTATTATATTTTTGCAGTGGTTCTGTCCCAAGATATACTGGCAGAAGAGAGGGTGAGGAAGAACACTCTTTACAGTTACCTTCCCCCGAATGTGTCCAAAAGGATATTTTTTTGGTATCAGAGTCTCAGACAATTCAAATAGTCTAAATTCTTCACCTTGAAACTGTGAAGATCAATTACATTTAGATAGTTTTGCCTAAAACAGAATTTTTCAACAGAATGATAATCTAATTTGAATTATATTCTTTTAGAATAAACAGTTTTCTCAGGACTTGTAACAATACATCAAATCCTTGAAGCTACTTTTTCAGTCTTTAAAATCTCAACATAATAAAGGATAATGAAACATAAGAACACCTGCAGCTATTAAAGTTATGGGAGATACCAGTAAATCAAATGAGACAAGGTACTTTTCACAGATTCTGGAAGTGTTAACTTTGCTTGGTTTGTAAGTATCAGAAGTTTTCTCAGCACAAGCAGGACTGTGTCTTCACATTTTCATTCTGCACAGACTTCCCAGCCACTGTTGTTCATCCTAGAAAGACACTATTAAAACTGATTTGCAAGTATGAACAATTATCCATTGTCCACTTGAGACATGAGAGTCTAAAACTCACAAATATCATGAACAGTGATTCCTCATTTTAGCAGCACAAGTAAATCAGCATTTGCAAGATATTACCTTCAATCCTGAGTTCTGCAGAGTTCATGCTTATTTTCACAATTCCTAAAGAGCAAGCAATTTAAAAAAAAAACAGAACAGTTTTCTTAACAATACAGTGACCTTAGAGAAAATCATCTGACTTTGTTGACCATGTAAATGAATTTTACTTTGTGAACATTGGTGCTAGTGTGTCTTTCCCCTCCTTCAATCAGTCCTTTCTGCAGAACATAGGAATCACAACCAAGGTTCTAGGGCAGACCAGCTGCCCACCTAGTATGTGGCTAGCACAGACCTTTCCCGTGAGAATTTTTCTCTCTTTTCTTGTGTTTTTATAAACAAAGATAAAGTTTGGTTGTTATTAAAAGTTTCTCGAGATGTGCGCAGTTCGGGCCTGGCCAATAGGCCTAGGGGGAGGTTTCAGACTGACCAATCTGAGTGACCTTTGAAAAGTCTATATAAGTTGGAAAAATAAAAAAATGCAGATCTTTTATCCCACACTGAGTCGGAGGTCTTTTCTCTCTGCTAGCGGCTCAACAGCGACACTAGTACAGTGTCCTCTGTCAAACAGCAGTAAAATGGTGTATTCTTCTAAAGCCACATGCAAGCAGAGCAGGAGTTTTAAAACAGTGGCATTGTAGCAGGCTGGGTTTTTAGGGACTTCTTCAACTCTAGTTTGTGTCTGCAAATTACACGCAGTAAGCCCTTGGTGTATTTTTCTTCCATATCTTTTTCTGTATTCTTCTTGGTCCTGTGTGTCATGAGTAAAGTATTACTGATTATTATCAGTAAAACATTACCATAAATCTCCTTTTCCTGATTGATTATTAGCAGGTTCAACAGCACAAGTCTCACTGATTCCCTATAACAGTATATAAAATGCCTCCAATGGAAAAATTAGCAATATTTCTGTACCTTTTGCTCCTTCACTACATCAATTATAAATCCAAAATCCGATCTTTTTGTACATCATGGTATCTTTTTTCTTCTTTATGGTATGAATTAAAAGGAAAAGTATGTTTTCCAGATTAGAACAAGACCTTTTGCTTTTCTTTCCTTATTTCACCTCTTCTCATCCATTAGATGAGAACACATGTGAAATAAGCCAGGCCAGGTCTTTGAAATTCATCTTCACACAGTCTGACTTGGGTTTCAAGACCATTGTGAATGACAAAACGAGTTCCAAAATTGCAGGTGCATCTTATCAAACTGGTTATCATTTGTAATGATTATTCAGAGTTCTCCAAGAGATACTGAAACACAAGGCATGTCGATCCTTTCCCTTCAATGTTATATTTATCTATCTGTATATTAATGTAAACTTGATTTGGTATTTGCTTTTTTGGTATGGAAGTCAGTTTATTGCTCAGTTATTGTCTGAAACAAGTTATAAAAAAGGTATCACTTTTCATTCCACCTGTCAAAAAGTATGTTGAAGTGAAATGCATTCAGTCATATCTACTTTCCTTTACTTCTCAAATTCCAGTCTTCAAGAGCTAATACCATTTACCTAACTGTGTTTTTACAAGGGCTCTTCTACTGATACTATAATTTCATGTAGTTCCTCAGTCACTTTATTAAAGGAAAGCTTCATTGAAGGAAAGTCTCTAAAATCCTTCACTGTAAGTTATAACAATAACCTAGTTATTTTTTCCTCAAATGGTCTTATTGTTTGTGAATCTTCTATTTACATCTCAGTCATTTACCAGTCCTAATGACTCTGTGGCAAGATTTTTTCTTCTGTGTTTAAGCAAAAACATTACCCCAGCTTTTTTCCTCTAGTAAAGTGCACCTCAAAACCCTTTTTTTTGGCCTAACTTAGGTTTTGTGTTTAACTAGCCAAAGGTTTTGGTTCATTACTGGTTTCTGGTTTTACTTTCTTTGTTTGGAAAAAAGTTCAGCATTTTGAAGGTTTATTTTTTCTTTTCTTTCTCTTTTCTTCTTTTTTCTTTTTTTTACTTCTTATAGTTGCCTTTACTCTAAAGCTTGACTTTACTGCAACTTCTACATTCCATTACCATATTTTTTCATAAGAAATGCACATTTACCTTGGGATTAACAAACTCCATCCTATTTCAATAGTTTCATTCTTTCAACTGCTTATTTGAATATTCTTTTAGCACTTTCACATATTTATGATGATCTTCTAAAAACTGATGTTACTGTAGTGACTTCTTGCTGGGTGGAGGAACTTAATTTTCCTAAAGACTTTTAGAACTGTATGTCGCAATTGCTGCTACAGAGAACATCTTTATAGTAATACTCTATAGACAGAAGCTCTCTCAATGTCTGGTTGACCTGGCTAGTACTCAGGTCTGCTTCCAGAATTTCCTCTGCCTCTGCGTATTCTTTGAATATTTGTTTCTGAAAGTAGTTATAAATTATAGATCAAAGTTTATTGTTTGTGCTAATTTTTTAATGGCTTTAAGCTATGTTTAACTACAGAATTACTCCTCCTCTGGTAAAACCTCTGTTGTTAGTGCTTTGTCATTTACACACTGGTATTACTGTCCTCTATAAATTGTCCTCTTTGAATCAAATTTCTGAAGCATCTGTTCTGTCACTTAAAAGTAGACATCCTAGTCCCCCATCTTGATGTTTAGACTTTTAGCATTTATATAGAAGTAGCTATAAAATTGGCATCTCATGTGAATCGATGATAGAATTTACATTTGGATTTTCCAGCTAAATTCCTGGATCTCACGTCTGATATATACTATTAAATTCAAAGAACAGGAATTGCTCCATTAATTCACTAGGTCTTTCACATTCTTAAATAAAGCAAATGTTCACAGAAAACAGCTCTTTTTCACTACAGGGCCATATGACAAAGTACTATTTGTGCATGCTGTCATTGAAAAAAGACATAAGAATTCAGACAAGAGATGTGTGGAAAAAGTAATGTAATAAATTAATGTAAATGTGAAAAAGTAAAGTAATAAATGACAGATCATGCGGCTGCAGGAAAGAGTGCCAAAGTCTATAGCTACTGTCAAGACTCCTTTAATGACACATCTGTAGAATATAAAGCACAAAAACCTACATGGAAAAAGGCACTTCTAGTCCTCACTGTCTGAGACAGTGGTGAGGAGTGTTTATTGCTATTCATGGAAAAGCATTACCAATTGACAAGCCAAAAAACATACCAATTTTTGCCAGAAGAACTAACTTTTAAGCTGTTGATATATCTCTTCCATGACTTTCCTTATGGAATGTGATTTGGATGATCCCTTCACCACAACAGGAGAATGTCAACCAGTCAGAGTAATTCACTGCAGTGAATGGGAATTTTAAGACCAGTTTGAGGGGATCTAGCTCTATTTAACACATATTTCATATTATATATGTAATTGTGTCTATGTAGTGAACAATTTGCAGGTTTCTGCTGCTTATCTGATTGTTAGAACAAAGTCATATTTATCTCAATATATTTATTTAGAACCTCACATCTGTTTTTCAAATCCTTAGTGAAACTAATCATTCCTTGTGTTTTGAAATTGTCTGGAGCAACCTCTGCTGGCTACTTAGGTTTGAAATAGATCTTGATTGAAACTACTAATTCAGTCTTGTATGATATATTGTGTACCTCTGCTGTCAAAACCACTGAACCTGCAGTGCCTGTATGTTCAAAAAGTGAATTATATGCCAAGAAAGATCAGTATTTATTAAGACGTGTGTGATTTTCCAACAAGGATAGAATGGAAATCTATTTCGGTTCTACTTTAGGCAGTCTTCATATAAATCATTCAAGGCTTTCACAGTGCCCAATCCAAAGCCCAAGGATACCAATTAAAATAATTCAATATATATCTCAGAACTTTGGATTTAGACTCAGATATAACCCAGACTATATAAATATATCAAAGAGGAAACATTTTATTTTAGAGTTGTTTTTATTTTTGCTTTCATCAAAAATCAAATGCTAATTTATTTTTTCATTTGAGAGATAAGTAATGATAGAAGATATATTTTTTTCAGAGAACTCAATTTTAAATCTGAGAAATTAAAACTATTTATCTGATAAAGCTGGACTAACTGGAAGCTGAAACAGCAAAAAATTGGATTTTCAAATTCATTATACATTCACTCATGCACAGCAAAGAATCTCTTATTCAACAAAATTCTCCTTCTTAAACAATGAGTAAGGTGATATACAAGGTTATACAATGACATCGGCAAATTTTGACAAAATGTCAGAAGGCCTGTTTTCCTTTCTCTACCACTTCATCTTCTTAATTAAATTATTACTGAGTCAGTTTAAACAGCCTTTAATACTCTTGCATAAAAATAAATTTGGGCACACAAATCTCTATTTAACAGAATATTTAAATCAACTGAGTCATGATAAAATAAACTGTGTAGCTGGTCACCCATGAACAACCTGGTAGATAATTAAGTGGATCTATATAGAGGTTAAAAGAATCTTAAGTAGAGTGTTATCATTAGGATACTTTGGAGTATCTTAAAATCGTGTTAAAATCACATAACATTTCTGTTATCGGTAAACATTTTCTTATCAGTTTTGGCTGGGATAGGGAAGATATTTTCATAGTATATACTGTTTAGTCTCCTGTACAGTCAAGTGCAGCAGATAATGAACACCATAATGCAGCCTTTTCTGTTGAATATTCAGGCCCCATTTTCTAAAACTGGAAGCTCTTTGGAAAGAGTGCCGAATTTGAGCCACTGCTCATAAGTAAACTTGTTACTCATTGGGTAGGTACATTAGTGTCAGAAGCTGGTCATTTAATTCCTATTGCAAGACTAAACTGAGATAAAATGGAAAGATGTTCAGAAGAAAAATAAGACATCTACATCTTCTTGAAACATTTTAGAACTACTCTAAAAATTAATTAATTTTTCATGAAACTCCGAAGTGAGAAGTTCTTATCTAAGTCCTTTCCCAATCTTTACAAACATAGTAATTTATAAGCATTATTTATGACCCAATTTAGATTAGTCTTTAATAGCTGAACAATGTAAAATGCAATCAAGGTAATTACCAATAGTGTAAAATTTAATACTTCTAAACAGAAGCCTTGGTCCTAAAATTTTCTTCTGCAAGGTTTGAATTCAATGTTCATGTCTGAATGTAAGGGTTGGAATCGTGGAAAGAAAGACCTCATGATACTCTTCAGAGCTTTAAACCTATATCTTTGTTTAGTTGGTGTCTGCTTTTCTAGAAGAGAATAAAATCTGTAACATGAATATTTGTCATGTATGAATACCAGTTGCAAAACACTGATTTTCTAGTAAATCTATGTATCTTTGTATATCAAATAGAGTGTCATCATTAAATTCATTTTGTTAGACAGTCACACTGTCTAAATAATTTTAAAGGGTTAAAAACAGCAGAAAGACAATTATCCAGGAATAAGAGATACTGCTTTTCCACCTGATTTATTACATATTTGGATCGTTCCAAAAGTATTTAATTAAACTCAAAAACACGAATAAAATATGAATAATCTGCAAATTCATTGCTATAAGATAGATGTTAAGAAAGTAGCAAAAACCCTTCCAGAAGAATAGCCTGATGAATTATTGTGGTGTGGCATTGATTTGTCCGCTGTTGGCAGCCCCTTTGAAATCTAAATGCAATCAAAGATAGATTTCTCAAAAGTGTAAAAATCATCCTTCCTTGGTACACTGCTTTCTGTCTAGTAAATTCCTCAATCTATTTCTCCATGAATTTCAAAAGAAACAAAACTAAATTAAACTAACCAAAACAAACAGACAAGCAAGCAGCCCACAAAAAACTCACAAAATACTTAATGTCAAAGGTTGTTCCTAGTGACTGAGGTTGTATTCAACACCTCACAGGAAATAAGGCATGCAGTAACAGGCATGTAGGATCATGACACAATTTCTTAAGTGTTGGTGTTGACACTGATTTAAAAAAATCAGATAAGTGGAATTTGAGGGAAGATGAATGTCAGTTACAAAAAAAAGAGCCCCTTTTGGTACCTCTTTGGATGCCAATATACTAAAGCCTTAAATCTCGCTTTATGAAAGGACTAGGTGCAGCTGCATCCCTAAAACACCAGAGTAAAAAAAATCCTCTGGAAAGACACATTTTTTCCCCTTTCCTTGTTTCTGAAGCAAGTGGAATCCCCAAATAAGTCAGAAACATAATGAAAACTCTGAAAAAAACCAACACAAACACTTGGAAAAAAAAGAGTACTTCCCCCTCTGCAAAAAAAATTCTGTCATGTTTTCTTTCTTTCTTGCCTTCATGTCAAATTTCAAACATTTGACCAAAACTTCCTGCAGTATTCAAGGAGGGGCCACAACCAGTCAAATCAAATAATTATTAAATGTCAGCTTATGTAGTGCACTTTTCCACTCTTCATAGGATGCCTTTAGGAACAATATATTTTACCAATAATCACAGAATTAATGTCCCATGATGTTTTGTTCACCTTGCAGTACACTTGCATTTTCGAGGTCTTAAGGGAAGAGTAAGTATTTTAACATTTAATTGATTTTAATCAGTTAGTACAATATGCTGCTCATTAATCCCACCTGAAATATTTGGCTAAAAAATTTGAACAGATGAAACAGAATAATGAAGCTATAGCACGTTTCTGTTAGCAAACCAGTTTTCCACATTTTGCTGTTTGTCCATAAATCAACATTTGTGATTACTTTAATATCTCATTGAATGCTATTTTGAGGCGGAGCCATTTAGTCTCCTATAATTTGCTATGAATTCATCTTGGAAGGTTAATATAAATCAAAAAGATAAAGTATGTTGAGTTGAAAATAAAGTTCAAGTTGAGAGGTCTACTGGGGGACACAGGACTGAAAATCAGAATTGAAACCACTTGGCAAGCATACAAAAGTTAAAAAAATACTTGGGTTATAGAAAGATGCATGAAACAGCTTCTTGACATTATTTTTCTCTGCACAACTATGCAAAAATGGCTCAGATGCAGAGAAAAACATGTCCTGAGGCTGTTTCAGGGAAAGAGGGACATGGCAAAGAAAAAAACAATTTAAAAATTAACTTTTCCAATGTCTATCTATCCAGCGAAAAACACACTGCCCTGGACTAGGTAACAAGGTGTCCCTCTGTGTTTCAGGGGGATAGCATGGACCCTAACTGTGAGATTCATAATATCCAGCGCCCTGCGCCCTTAAATTCTTTGTATATGGCTCTCAGCATCCGTATCCAAATTCTGACCTCACACATAGATTTTCCCTGGCTTTGTTCAGTCATTTTAGGGAATTTGACATGGTTCCCTGTCTTTTCCTCTCAAATTCACTTTTTCTTCTACTGTATGAGAACTGCTATAGTTTCTTAAATGCAGGAAATTAATTTTAATTTCACAAGCTCCCTAAAATTTGGTTTGTTTGTAAATTCACCTTCCTTCCCATAAAGAAGAGAAATAGCTGAATGATATCTAACTGAATGTTTCAGGTAGTATACTGATTTCATATTTACCCTTCTAATTTAAAGCATTTCCTTGATTCATCTTCAACAGCTCCCAAGTTCAGTACCTCAAAATTTTGCTAAATACTGTGCAAGAGAAACCTCTCTAACCATTATGTTTTTCTAGGCCAATCTGAGTTTCTGCTCAGCCTGTATCCTACTCCTTTTTCTTTAAAACTTTTTCTGCAGAGGACCTGAGTCTCTGTTTAGTCATCAAATTCACAAAGCTTTTGATCACTAGGGATTCTGAATTTCAGCATCAATAAAAAGAGAAAAATATAATTTCCTCTCTCATGTGCTCTATTCTGGACTGCTTATTTGGAATAATATGATGACCTACTGTCCAGATCTAGTGGCAATTAAACTGCCTCCAAAAAAATTCATAATAGTTATTTATAAAAAGTGTTCTTGAATTCAGTTTGAACTGATTCTGGAAATGTTCATGGAGCTTTAATTGAAATCTAGTTCTAGAAGTTGTGAGAACTGCCTTTCCTCATACTTTAAGGACTCACCAAGATTGCCATCTTTTTGTGTTAGATGTATGTTTATTGGTAACCCTGAAAGACTCTTGAAATTAAAATCTACCTCCCGAGATCAGGAGCAGAACAATAGAAGCCAGTACTGTGAACTAGCTCCTTTAAAATAAAAATAATAGTGAATCTGTTTCAATCAATTATAATCCCTAGATTAAACTATTCATGAAACCTCTGCTATTGACTTCTGTATGACAACTGATTATCTTAGAGGCTTTTTTTCTCAAACTTGAGAAAATCTACTCCATACTTAATCCAAACTTTGAAACTATTCTTTCTGACTGGAAAAGACTTATTTTTCTTGGCACTTTGAACTTATATATGGTGGCCAAGAGGCTTCAGTTTTGTTAATTCTTTGGAATCCCCTCCTTGGCTGTTCCTGAGAAAGGGGAAACCTGACTCTTTTGCTTGTACTATGAGTGCAGGAAAGGGCACAGAAAGAAAGCATCTACTCTGAACTCTGAAACCTCAGCATAAGAGCGAAAGCTATTGTTTTTTCTCACCACTAAATGTAGGACTAATAAATATTGGGCTATTCTTTGAAAAAGAGACTTGGTTTCACCCCCCTCAGATTAATACGGTATTTTTTTAATATGGTATTTCTTCAATGACCTTTGCAAGGTCCACCTCTCTCATGTCCTTTTCTAATTGCAACTCTGAAGGTATGCTGTCAAACCACTTTAAACTGCTCATCAGGATCCCTGCCATGTCTTCTGCTATTCAAACAAAATAACTCTTATAAGCGTTCACTAGCTTTTTCCAGTCAAGATAAGCCAGAATTGCTGAAGCTATTTCAATATAATATCTCTGCCACCTGGCTTATTTGGACTAAAGCAGATCAGAGAGTCATCATCCTTGATGCTTGATTGGTAGATTTGCAGGTGTGGGGACTTCGAGTGAAGCTGTGCAGCTGACATTGGGTTAGTAACAAGGTTACAATGTCTTCAGCCAGCACAGCTGGAGCAGGAGGGGTGCATGTACCTAGTGCATTAGTGGATGAGCTGAAATAAGGAAAGTTTTGCAATTATATAGGTCTCTTTATTTATACTGTGAAGTCTGAGAGAAGCCATCAGTTTGAGTGATGTATTTGAAAAATGGCCTGGCCTTTTTTTGATTGAATAATGGTGAAAAATAATTTTCTTCATACTTGAATTTCTTGGTAAGTGAAGTATCAGCTTCTGAGTCTGGGAGTTCAGGGCAGAAGAGCCTTGCAGTGAAGAAGGCTTCCTAAGGTTAGCTGGTAGCATAAAAGGCTGTGGAGTTTTCATGCAGAGGGAAGGTTGAAAGATGAAGGGAGACTACAGGAGACAGAAGTCTCTGTTGTAGTGTTTCATCCACTTAACAAAAAAGAAGACAATACAGAGGTGAGCACTTAATCTGAAAAGTTGGAGAACAGCCACACACACTTTTGTGTTCATACTGCTCATGCTTAGTTTTTCTTTTTGCTCTTAATGTCTAATCTGTTAACTTTAATTTAATTTTTTTTCTATCTTCATTATCTAATGATATTCAATATTCATATTTGGCAGTTTGGTCTCAAATCTGAACTCATACTGGGACACATCAGTTTCAGATCTTTTGTTGAATGGAATAATTTCAGTTTTACACTAGAGGAACTAAAAAAAAAACTATCAGGCCCTGGAGAAAAGGCAGAAATAAAAATAAATAAAAAAAAAAGACCTACTACTGTATTAACTTGAAAATATTCAAATTGCCATCATAATTAAAATACAAATTGAATGGGTTAAAATCAGCTTCTATGCCACATTTATATATCAGATATATCACTCATGTTTCATGTTACTATATGTCACATATTGAGGCTCAGTCCTGCATGTCCTATTCAGCCTGCCTCTTTCAGGACACTCTCTTTGATTTTGGTAACTTTTTTCTTCTAATTTTTACATTTTTTATACTGTTCATTTTTTTCTCAAGAGTTGGCTTCATGTTCTTGGAAAAATACACATGCTCGACTTTGTACAGTACAGAGAGGCTCTGCTGATTACCCTAATTGCCTGTGCAGGGTCTGTTGAGGCCACTATCATGGAATTCTGGCACCATCTGGTGGAAGATTTACATCCAAGCGAGAGATTGTAGATATGTTTGATAATTTACATTTCTGTCTCCAAATACAAATCCAAAGTACTATATCAAGACACATACTGTGTTATACCAGGCAGGGGTGAGGAGACACATGGCTTCTGTGCTCACTTACTACCTTTAAAGTGGTTATGAAGTGTGTAGGAAGACTATGAATTCCCAAGCAAAATATTTCGGTTTTCCAGTTACATACAGTCATACATTCAGAATTTTCTTTCAGACGTTGGTGAGTTGAGGCAGGTACAGAAGTTTTTCCTGGTTAAAATATAATGAGGGGATTTGGTGAAACAACAGCTTTTTATCTCTTAGTAACCCAAAAACCTTGCTTCATACTGCAAGCTGGTCAGAGTCAGAGGATTCCTATTTTAGGTGTTTCATAGCAATGAAAGAAAGTAGTGTGGGTTTTTTAAGTGCTGGTGTCACAACCCTCATCTTTCTGTACACTGCTACAGGTGTTTCATTATGTTCAGTGCACAGGCAAAGCAGCCCTCAAATGTTCCCCAGCTTGTTCTTGATAACAGTACATACTAGAAAGTACTTACAACAGGCTGATGGACGCTGTTTCTAAATATAGGGACTGAGGGAGACTTTACAACATAAAACACCACCAACGGAGGCTGTATCTGTCCCTCCTCAAATCCCATATGTAAACCAGATGAGAAAACAGTTGTCTGATGGTTAAATACTACAAGATTTCTGTGCAAATGCCAACAGTCTAAATTCTATTCTGATTAGATTTTGCTGAAAAATTCTTTAAAACTAAATGAAACTATGTCCCCAAACTGAGACTAAACCTCCCCTGCAGTTAAAATATTCAGTTAATTTCTTTATTGTTTTTCTTCATCTCTTTATCCTTTTATTTCAGTTCAACTTTTAAAAAGAAGTAGCTAATTACATCTGATGCCAATAATTTCTGATCCAGAAGGACCTGGAAAAATTTTCAAGAATATATGATATTTTCCAAGAATATATGACATCAGGCTGTGGTTACTAGATTGTGAATTGAGAAGTCTGAATTTGCTTCTAGGAAGCCCTTGAAGTTTTTGATCCTTCTCCAGACAAGCCTTTAAAGCATTATGTAGATGACATTGACACATAATGCAGTCTGATTTTCATGAGGTTTCTGCTGAGCCACCTGCCCCAGCCTGTCACACATTCAGCAAGCCATTTATGTCCCTATTGACAGATTGTGTGCCATGTAGCTTTTACAAGTCAATTGCTTAAGGTGACTGAAAATAAGCTTAGGCATCAGAGCCACTCACATGGACACTTTGGCTGGAATACTCCTACTCTTTATGCACAAAAATACTAACCACAGAAAATGTCTCATGATTCTATTGCAACTAAATAATGAATCTTATTTCTAAAAGCAGGGATGTTTCCTATTCATGTTCTTTGGTTAATACTGGAGAAGACTTCTGCATTCCATTTTCTCTGATTCATGTGATTATTATCTTTGCCCCTTTCCAATAAAGCTTCTGATGATGAGTGTCCTTTCTGTGAAAAATAGTTTTGTGGGAACAAGGCCACTGTTTGAATACTGTAGTGTTTAAAAGACAGGGACATGCTGTGACAAAAGGGAGATTCCTGAAGTGTTAGCTGGTTGCTGTCTTCACTTCCTGTGACCTGGAAGAAGAACAGAGGATAACAACCATCAGGAGATGCATCTACCTCTATCAAGTACAAAGACACAAGACTGGTAGAAAATAAGCCCATACTCTCGGTATTACTAATATTTTACTTGAACAGTGGTGACCTCAAAAAGTTTCAGAATAGTTGTACTCCTTGTGGAATTGGTAATTCTGAGGACACAGCTTATTGTAGTTAATTAAACAGTGTCAGGTAATTTCTTGGGTAATTTGATTATAGTACTTGAACTACCAGAATAGTCTCAGTCTCGGCTCTGAGTCACGGTAAGAAGCAATTCCCATAATCTGCTGGTAGATAGGGGCTACGGACTGCAGCGGCGCAGACTCAGAAATGGCCCCCCACGCAGCCTGGGTGGGTCGTTTCCAAGCCTAAACACGCTGGGAGGGCTCTCCGTGGCTGCGGGCTGNCTGGGTCCTGCTGGGTCTTTATCTGTGGGGCTGGGAGGTGGTGCTGACCCATATCAGCCAATCAGTGAGGGTCAGAGGGGAGGGATCAGGGAAGGGAACACACGTTACAACATCACACCATTTCCAATAGCCATTTTCATGCATCCAGCCTTTTTTAGAGAGAGACTAAAAGTATTTAGCCATATGGAGAAAATCAAATTCGGCCACAGAACCGAAGAAAGGGTTCTGGCTGTCTTGTTTATCAATATTGATACTGAAAAATGTACATCACGTTTTCTAGAGCTTCCTGTACTCACATTTCACATGGCATCATTTCAAAAAGGAAATAAATTCACTTCCCATAAAGGCAAAGTTAAAATTTTGGTTGGCAAATTTGAAATGGCCACAAAAATCAATATAATAATGCATGTGCACTGTTATGTGTAGGTCTACAATTAAAAATGAAGTTTTCTCTCTTGGCTGATTTTGTGGCTTACCCTTTTCTAGTGCCTCCAGTGCTTACTGATTGTCATGTATTCTTCAGAATAAATTCCCCTCAAGTTTTTTGCACCATTCCCAAGGCTGTTTTAGAATTGTACAAATCATGTCATAGGAGAAATGCTTGTGTTAATGTACCATATATCAAGTTCAACTTCCCTGGTTTGCATTTTAACTTCCTGGAGATCACACATGACATAATAAAGTAACACAGATGGCAGCCTCATTACGGTGCTGCCATTCCCCACTCCATTCCAGAAAGCTTTGCTGAAGACTGATTGAGGCAACAGCACAGCCTCCTCTCAAAACAGCTGTTGTAAACTGTGTTGCAGTCTCTGTGTCCACTTGCTGCAGTCTCCTCTTTCACCTCTTCTCAGTGTCTAGGCTCAGGTTTGAAAAAATCAGTTGATCCAGCTCCATCTGCAGGTTGGCCGGATCCTCCCCAGGAGCTGACAGTGTTGGGAGAAGACATTCTGCACTCAGCATATTGGAAAGGTCTTGACTTGTACTAATTAAGCAGGCTAAATAGATGTCACCTTACAAATCTCTATTCTGCATGTCATGAGAATATGAATATTATTGTCAGAGTAAGCCTCTCCACTGGCTTGCATTGATAAAAGTTTGGTTCTTTTGCTACTAATTTTTAAATCCCACATTTTATTTTTGAGATAAAAATAAAGGCGAGGAGAGGAGAGGAAAATGACAATGTATTGAAGTCTCGTGCTGAAGACCTGATAGTAAAATAAAATATAAAATAAAATAAAATAAAGTTGAAAGAGGCTAGTTGTCCTGAAATTATCTTATTCAGTTTTGTTTAATTCATAAGGCTATAAAGTTAGAATGACACCTTTGAGGCTATTTAAATAATAAGGTACTCCAGGGGATCATATCAAGATCTGTTTGTGGGTATTACATTGATGGTGGGCAGACACTGTCTAGTGTATTGTAGTCAACAGGCAGAAAAAAGGGATTCAATCTTTCCCTTGCAGAGGGCATTCATATCACATGCAGATCTGATGAAAGGGTAAGTTTTTCCCTCTGGCAAATTTCAGCCTGAATTGTGTGATTGATGTCTGTATTTGAGTACAATAATCCTCAACCAGTGAGGTTAGTGTTGTTTTAGGGATTAAGAAAGAAATTGTAAATCCAGCTTCAACGGAATGGAATTTGGGGCCTTACATTGCAACATTAGCTTTTGCTGGAATTCTTTAAAGTTTTTTCCCCACACATGCATGCAATTTCTCTTTGGTGTTTCTTACAGTGAACGTTCATGTTTGTTTTTCTGAGGTTGAATTCTGTGCCGAGGTCCCTTTTGAGGGAAGACATGAGATATGTGATAAGAGGAAACCTTTCAGACTGCATCCTCTGAGGGCCAAGTGTTTCTTAGATCATGTGTAACAAGTCCCAGGACATCCCATTTTAAGTCCTCCAGGACCTTCAGTGTACCAGGGATATGTGAGGAGGGATCTTTGACTGGTAGTGTATCACTGCGTTTCATGCAGCTTCAGGATAGTGATGAAACCACTTCTTTCCTCTCTATTCAGGTTGTTCCCCACTGTGGAGGGTAGACTCCAGCTCAATACCAGGTGCCCACCAAAGCCACTCTAACGTAGGTCAAGGAAAAGACAGGGAGAGATCACTCATGGGCAAAACAAACACGAGACAAAATTATTTTTTTTACAAATCCTTCCTCGACCTTGGTGTCTGCAGAGTTTTTTCTTTTGCATATTCTCCTCCCTTCCCTGTCTTCAATTGCTCTTGTGTAGGGTCTTCCCTCCCTCCCCAGCTTCTTACCTATGTTGTACCAGACATGCTATCACTGTCACTGTGACAGGCTCGGCCTTGGCCAGCATCAAGTCCAGTTTGGGGAAGCTTCTAGCAATTTCTTACAGAAGTCACCCCTGTAGTTCCCCTACTATGGGCAAATAGCTGCTGGTTTATCCAGACCATGGTCTCTGCTGCTCTAACAAAAGCTTGGTGCACAGGACTTCACCCAGTGTCAGTTCTGCTAAATCTCCTCCTCACTACTCTTACATGGACAGTTGTGCTTACACAGACTCTGGAGTAAAATCACTGCCAGAAACATGGGTGGTCCTGTCTATTTCTCATATGGAAGAGGAGACATAGGTTATACAGGCATCAGAGAGTCTCTCTGTTGTTAAAAGAGCCAACATAGTTCAATCATAAATCCAGAACTGATGCCTGCAGTTTTTGGAACTTTAGCATCTTAAAATAAATTATTGCTACAGTATATCAGTGATTTGATTTCAGTAAGCATTCACCAGTAAATATTAGATTAAAACTCAGACCTTCAGCCCACAAGTTTTGTGTGTCTGTCAGAAGAGAACTACCATGGACCAAAGCCATCTTTGCTGCTTTGCATCAGCAAAAATACTACCTCACACTGCCAAAAATCTCCCAAACTGTTCCAGGCTTAAATAAAAGCCTTTTCTGTCAAGGAAACAAGACTGCAAAGTGACTCTGAGAACAGAGATAGCAAGAACTGCTCCACATTAGATTGGTGACCCTGTCTTAGATTTGCATTTACCCACATTCATCTTTTATAAAAACCCAGAAACATCTAAATAGAAAAGTTCCTCTTTATTTAAAAGTGAATCTAAGAACATTATTGTTCCTGATAGTGAGCTAAGAAAGTGTTATCATGTTTTACAGAGAAACTTCTGTTAAAGAAAATACAGTACAACTGGTTACTTGAAAAATAAATCAGACATTAATAGAAGTTGGGGAAAAAATCTAGAGAACATTAAGAGGAGAGAGTTTTATTATTAAAGGTGTTCAAAGTTCGGTAGTTGAACCATAAAGTTGTAAGAGAGGAAAAAACCCAGAATTCTTTTTTTTCAGACCTAAATATTTTAATGCAATTAAACTGATTTCTTTTCCCTGCTTTACCCTAAATAAAAACATCACGTGACACCTGAAATAAACAAGATTGAATTTGCATTTTTTTAATGATATAGCAAACCAAAACATGTTCACACACTAAGATTAATCCTGGGTAGCTTTTTTTCTTTTTACTGATCATTCCTAAGTAATTTGTGAATAATTTGAGGCATAATCTTCTTCATATTAATCACATTTATAATTAACCAGATTTTCACCACCTTGATACCAAAGAGCCAGTAGATGGCAGAATGGGTTTATTTATTGTTAGGCTGAGCCCAGCTACCTCTGCTCATTTAGAGAATTAAAACCCTATAGAGAAAATTATGTTTGGGCTGTAGTCCACCATGTGGCTGTGGTTGACTGTATGCGTCCACTTATATTGTAGTTATTTTCCATTGAATTATTGAAAGATAAAATACTGACATGCATCCTATAAGGTTTCAGTTTGGGGTTTGTTTATTGTTGTTTTCTTAAAATACACCTGTGTAAGAAGGACTTAAATATGTGACAGGGAGCCATACTGATTCTCTTCAGCCTTAATGGAAATTTGTAGGAAAATCCTATTTTGCCTGACTTCCAGACTTACCTCTAGCCACCATTCTTGTTGGCATCCATTGAATGAATACGTTTGTATCACATTTGGAAGCTGATTTCTGGAAGCTGCCCTGGTACAAGTACCTTATTTCAAAAACAAACACTTATTGATTCTTTGAGACACTGGTTTTGTTCCTTCTGCAATGGGATTAAACTAAAACATTTAGAAAGCTGTCAAGATCAATTAAAAATTGAGGAGGCTAGAAAGTAGCCCTCTCCTATGGGTGTTAGCCGTGGGGGTGAAACATAGTCTGTGGGATAGAAAGTCTAAACCCAAATTCCTGTTCTGTCTGATACGCTTGGCCATCAGTCGTGCTGAGAGGGTTGGTCATGCTTTGTCTTGGGCTTCCATGTGAGATTCCAGCCTATCTATAAGTATCACAAGTTGAAAATATCAGTGAAATTGGTATAGGTCTGAAATTAACACTTAGCGCTCTGAAAATCTCAAGTGGTGCTTGCTATACCACTGTCTGAGGCTGATTTATGAAAAGATTCACAGTGGAGAACTAAGGAAAGAAAATTCTTCTCTCTTTTTATCTCTGAGGATGTAACCTAAACACTGTTGTAGTTTTCTGTTCCAAGGAGCTACAGCCAAACGTTTCACTTATGATCCTAGAAATTCTGCCTTAAAATACACCGTGCCATTTCATTTAATCCTAGCGGAATGAAGTAGCGGGTTTATTCATTCATTTTTTTATTTGAGAGAGAAAAACTAACACTAAAACTAACTAAACTAACTAAAACTAAATTTATCGGAGCTCTTTTATAGGACCTCTCATATTTTTGCTCTTGAAATTTTGTTTTTCTTTCTTTACATTTACTTTACTGTAGACTTCTAGGCTTGGTGAGGTGCCAAGTACATAGAGATTAAAGCCATGATCTGGGTTGCAAATCAGTGCTATTCTTTTAAAGTAGAAATAGTTTACTAAAATGGTATTTATTTAATCCTAATGAGTGAAAATTGCAATATAGAGTATGCTAGGACCATGAAAAGACAGAAGGCCTGATTATAATCTCATTAAATGAAAATAAATTGGTGCCATTCCAATATTAAATACGAACAGAATTTCATCCTCTGTGTTGCAGGCTGGATCCACAGAGGACCTTCTTGGTAGTAGTGCTTTGTATCTGAGCACTTAATAAGGACTAAAACAGCATAATAGAAATCAAATCAGAACCTAACTTCCTACAGAATTTAGACAGACTCCGATGATCCCCAGGGGATACCCCAGGGGGTTCAAAACAAACAGCACAAAATTCATCAGGAAAAGTAGGCAGGCACATGCCCACCAAACACTTAAGAGAGGATATATTAAAATCCCAATAAGTAGAAGCATCCTGAAAGCTGGATAGGAATGCCTTTCCACTCTTGAGAGTCCCAGACACATTGTACATGCTTTCCTATAAAGTATGGCATTGTGTAGTCAGGCCATTCTGTTTTACATAATAACTCAATGTTTACAGTAGCAGTTGCTTAAAGCAAAATGCAGAAATTATATGGGCAGCAGAAAGGAAGGACACAAAAATTTTGTCATATTCTATTGGTTTCTTCTCTCATCTCTTTGTATTGATTTGAGCAATCATTTCCTTTCCTTACAGTGAATTCCTACAATTCCCACTTAACCTGGAGAATTGGAGAATCAGAGAACGATAGAATGGTTTGGGTTGGAAGGGACCCTAAAGATCATCTTGTTCCAACCCCATGCCATGGACAGGGACACATTTCACTAGACCAGTGTGTTCAAAGTCCCATCCAACCAGACCTTGAACACTTCCAGGGATGGAACATCCACAACCACTCTGGGTTAACTTGTTCCCGTGCCTTACCATCCTCATAGTAAATAATTTCTTCCCAATACCTAATATAAATTTACCCTCTTTTTGTTTAAAGCCATTATCCTAGGTCCTCTCACTATATTTCCTTGTAAAACGTCACTTTACAGCTTTCTTGTAGGCCCCCTTCACTCAAAGGCTGCTATAAGATCTCCTTGAAGCCTTCTCTTCTTTAGATGGAAAAATCCCTGCTCTGTCAGCCAGAAGGACTTGTCCAAGAGGCTGGGAAATTAGAGTCCAAATTCTTTTGTAACAGCACACGTAGTCATATAACACAATGATTACACTTACTATTCTTACATGAAACAAGACTACTCTATTAAAAAGCAGCTAGCAAATACAAGAACATCTGTTGTGACTGGATGCTTTGTTTAGCCTCTTCCTGGGTGGGTAGAAGCCAAGGCCAACAGGACACCTGGGGTCTAGAAAGCATTTGCCACCTCTGCATTAATAAATGAAAAAAGCTGTGAAATGCTCCCAGTCAGCTACGTGGAGAGTTAAAACAATCCCTGCCATAGCTGCAGCCTGGGAAGACTAGTGGTGCCCAGAAATGTCCCCATGCACAGCTCGGGAATGTAAGCATTTGAGGGGCCATTTCTAGCATGCCACTTTCCTGCCTCCAAGGGTGCTTTGGATCCTGGAAAGTTTATGAGCTTCAACATGAGCTGTAGGATTCTCTGTGCTGGTTTGCCACAGTGCCTGGAAATGTTCCTGAGTGTGTTGAATTCCCTAGCCTAGGGCAGAACATATTTCCTAGCTCTCAGCCAGGCCAGACCATGAGCTGAGGCAAGGGCCTCTTGGAGCTGTTGTCCTGCCAGGCAGTCACCTTTTATAAGGCTGTGCTTTTAATGTATTGCTACAATTAGCAGCCGAGCGGCAATTTTGAGAGCCATTATTTTTGATAGAGGGTCCTAGGGTTGTCCTAGGCTTGACCCTGCTTTTCCAACAAAATGTCTCCAGCCTTCCTATTCCTTCAGTGTTTCTTGAGAGGAAAGGATGGAAGACAATGGCTCAGAGTGTGCAACTACTCAGCCATGGGGGGTAAAGCTCAGAAGCCCTTGCTTTCCTTGGAGGAAGCTTCTTTCATTGTCAGCAGATGGGAAGGGGAAATTGGGGCGGGGGCAGACTGCCGAGGGCTGCTTTGATGTTGGTCTGTTTGTTTGCTTTCTGCTTCCTGGACCCCCACCCGAGGGGCTGGGACCGTCAGTTGTGGAATAAGCACAACAGGATGGCCAGCAGCAGCCTGCAGACAGGACGGCAGCAGATGTTGATGATAGGAGTGTGTGGCATCAGCTTAAAGTGAGCAGGGAACACCTGAAAGGGTGAGATCAGAGAGCAGAACAGAGAGATAGAGAACTCTGGTTAGGCAGTAGGTGCCTGTGGTGGGACAGCAATGCTCATTCAAATGGGGAAAGCATAGGTGGAGGTCTTTGGGAAGCTATGCACAAGAGCCTTCCAAGAATGTCTCAAAATGACTCATTTTCAGTCCTCACACAGCTCAACTGTTTATAAGTGAGGATATCACATGCTAACAGGGTATGGCTCTGCAAGCCTTCAGTCAGCACAAGGCCAGTGGGTGCTAGTCAGTGTGCCCTAGAGGGTGGGTTCCACTGGGCACCAGTTCACTTCAGCCAGGTTTCAGGCAAACCAGAAGATGTGATAACTTTTTGCCATCTCTGTGACATGGCACAGGACAGACTGGAAACTTCTGAAATATTTTCAGACATTTGCAGGGCTTTTTTATCCCTTAACCTGTTCATTTTTACAGTATCTTGTGACTGAGAAAAGGTCATGGCCAGGATAATCTCACATTGACCAGTATGAAAGCAAAAACTTGGATTCTTTGAGGTTATTTACATTTCCACTGTGATACCACACAGCTGGTCTAATAAAAGGCAAATTAGCTCCAGAATTATTCAGTCAGAATTTCCATCAAGGAGTTAATCTTGAAAATGGTCACCCAGGTGGATCAAGCCACAAAATGTCAATCTGTATATCACAGCAGCAAATGGGACACCCTGGTCATAACTGGTCATTTATGACATGCCAATGGATACCTTAACATAGTGCCTGTACTTATGTTCTGGCCCATGCTTACTGGAAATAAAGGTCACACATTTTGGTCATCTCTAGAGGGACTGAAGAATAATGACAGCTTTAACTGTGGTTTTCTGTTAATACTTAGAGATATTTTCCTCCAAAAATGGTAACTCTTGTCACTTCAGACACTCATATCTTTGTTACACAGCTGACATAATCAGTACTAGAAGTTAAAGGTAGGTAATATGCAAAGTAATAAGAAAATATGCAGTGCAGTGTAAAAACATGGGTCTTCTGTTTAAAAATAGGAAGAATGAACTGTTTCCTGCCAGGAATACTTCCCCTGAGAAAAGCCAGGGAGATGAACAGGCCACCAAACACCTCTGATCAAGCTATGGTGTACTTGCCCTTCTGCCAGTGAGCATGTCTCAACTTCAGGAAGATGTGATGTGTAGTGTGTGCCCTTGGAGAGAGCTCTGGGCTTTAAGGGATAAAATCTCAAAGGAAGACATAGTGCATGTCTGATACCTGGGCTACAGACACTATGTGACAATATTACTCTAAATACTGCAAGAAGGCTTGAATTAGACAAGTGAAATGAAAGCCACTGCTGTTTTGTGGAAATCCCTTTCTGCTGAGGGAAAAGAAAAAGAGAACAGCAGAGGGCACTATTTCATCTTGTGAAAAACGATTGCAAAGTCTTGTCAAAACTGGGAATTATTTGGGATACTCAAGCTCTTTCCTTTTCTCTTGGTATTTCCAGCCTTCTTAGAGAGAGCTTGTCTGCTTCAAGAGAGCAATAACATCAAATGGTTATTTCGCCCTGAGTGCAATTCAAGATTGCACTGATCAGTGTCATGTGTATGATTAAGCATTAGGTCAGTCCTGCAATACTTGTCAAGCAAAAGCAAAACACTACTGAGCAACTGGACCTTTGCACTCAAGTATCTCTTTCATTCAGGTCTCGGAGGCCTTTGACTGGGACCTGAAGGTCCAGGCCATTCGTCACACTTTGCAGGCATTCGAGAAATGAGCATTTTCTGTTTACAGCTCACTGTAAAATGTTTAGACATAAGGCTACTAGTAAGTTAGTGAGACTAAGAACATCATATATGCACATACTGGAGCTATGCATTTATAACAATATTTTTTTAAAGGAGTTATTACATGTCAATCAGGAATATAGGACCTCAACAGGATCTCTAGATACCATGTGTAGATGCCTAGTGGGGAACTGTGGCTTAACTGTGGCTTCTATTGTTAGCACTAAGCGCATATATATATATATATATAGAGTGTCTTATGTCAGCAGTGTACTTTTTTCATTTTACATGATGTTATAGTTTAGGCCTGTTGAACACAGCTAAGAAAAGATACAAAGTTTTAACAACTATATTTTGGACACAGGTGACAGGAAAACAACATGCAGAAACCCCCAAATATGTTACTCATAGTACACAAATAATTTATGAACCTTTAACTGTGGGGTTTTTTAAAATCATATAATAATTATTAATTTTTTTTTTTAAAAATGAAATTTCTAGCACAGGTATTGGAGGTGAGCCAGGCAAAATCTACATCTGCAAAATGAGTAATTGCATACACAAACAAGTCTTGTGGAGTGCAATTACCCATTTTGCATGGTCAGCTACTATGAATGCACAGATTCAGCTTGAGGCCACAAGACTGACGACTCCAAACTCTGATAGAAAATTAGAGATGTGAACAAGTTTGAATGAACAAGCACCAATGCAATCACCCTATAAAACTCAAACCAACCCAAACGGGAAAATAGATGGTGGGAAAAGATAAAACCTACTAATTTTGTTTTAAATAAGCATTTCACAACAAAACAAAGCACAAGCCCCAAAACTCTTGTACTTTTTGTGTTTGGCCAAAGTTAAAATAGAAGCAATGGAACAGTGAGGGGAAAATCTTGTTTTTCAGAATAACTGGACTGAACAGACTCTGCTTCAGGGCTCAGGCTGTTAAAAAATGTCACACTGAGTCTCTTCAGTTGAGTCTTACAGGAGAAGGACCAATGTGCTGTTTGCTCTTCTGACTTCAGCTTTAGAAGTTTCAGTGTGCCTCTTGCCAGTACACTGCACTCAGTTTTCTGTGTGGTTGAGCATGATGGCTGCATGGATATTATATTCCAGCTGTGTCCTTAAAATGACACACATGCCCTAACTGACCATCTGGACACTAGCCTTTTCCATAGTCTGTCCACAGAAGTCTGTCTGTCTGCCTGCATAATTTTTTGACCTCCAAATGTAGATTAATAGTGTGAGCACCTTAATAGCCTCTCTTTACCTGTATTGTGACCTACCAACATATTCGAAGGAGCGATATATGTTCAGTCTACACAGACGTCAAGGAGGCCTTGCAGTTATATTATCTCATCTGTGGTTATGCAGCTGCAGAAAATCCCCTTTTCCATTATACATCTGGAGCCCAATTTACCACATTCCAGTTAACTACCTCTGTTAGTATTAGTTTTCATGTGGTCGATTGCCTTTACCTGTAATGGGGTTTTTTTGCACCCAGAGCCAAGTGGTTAGCCAAAGTTCAGGATCTTACAGGTTTAGGAAAAATCATAATGATGTTTATGTAGAAACAAATTATACATAACTGCATATCCCTAAACATGGTAGAAATGAAAAGCAAGTAGGTTACTTTCTCAAGGTATGTAAGAACTTAACATAATATCAAAAGGTTTCCCAGAAGTCCTTTGCTGAAGACTTGCTATCTGTCCTCTCAGGATGATAATTCGATTCTTTTGCCACTGAACTGGGGCTCTGCAACTGAAAGCTCAAAACTGGTTTTTAGACACTCAGTCCATTAAACCCAGAATCCGACCCAACCTGTTTTCTTTATGCTAAGCTTTTTTAGAATCCATCAGGATCTCTCTGCTGAGAATCTTTTACCTCACTTGAGTTTTGCAGCCTTCTGTGTGCATCCAAGACAAAGGCAATGGCAACTATGAGAAACCAACCAACCAAAAAATCCCAAAAAACCCAACCAAACAAATAAAAGAAACAAAAAAGCAAAACAAAAAAATTAAACAAATCAACAAAACAATACCCCCCAGAAAAAAAAACCGAAACAAACAAAGACAAAAACCAACAAACAAAAAAACCCCACATATCCTGCGTTCAATTTTTCTCTTATAAACTAGGTATTACTGAAGAGGAAAAGAGGGATTCAAGAGGATGTAGAAAGGATGAATGTAGTTTAGAAAAGGCATCCTGAACAAATAAGATGATCCATTGTGAGTGCTGTGCTTTTGTAAACCTGTATATTGCCTTATTCTCTTTACCCTGTAAGACACTAGAATATCAAATGAATTAGAAAAAGCTGATGACTCATAAAGTATGCTGTCTTGTTCTTTCTTATTCTCAGAGTGTTTATATTAGATATTGCACTATTTCCAGCTTCTTCATTATAGTATCCACATGCTTTCCTGGCAGTGTATTTCACTCTGATCCATATGAGTGGAGAGTGGTCTTTTCTCCAAATTTTTCTGCATTGTAGATATGGTCTGTGATGAAAGCAATGAGCAAGAAATAATATTCACTTCCTATTCTGTGTTTTGTTTTTCTTGTGGAAATTGACAGTATAGTTGCACATAGTGTTTTCACTTTCTTGGCTGCTCCCTTAGAAAATGCAAAGATAATAATTTCACTGTGTTGAAAAGCCAGGACAGAGCATATTTCCTTCACATCACTACAAATTAGGGTCATGTTCTAGAAATACAAGTCTGAGAACAGATCGCTGCCTCTCACACTATTAAATGTTCTCTGCAGTATTATAAAAGATTAGTCTGTCCACCTCTCATAAAACTCATCCTTGTTCTGAAAGCCTGTGGGATCCTTAAGAAACAATCACACTCTGCAGCAGAGATTTAAAAACTTAAAAGATGCTTAGACCTCACACTGGTCCTTTGCACAGCAGGCATATTTCATTCAGTATAAGACTGTTTTTTACAGTAGGACCTACTTTTAGTAACAGACTGTCTTGGTTTGAAAGACAGGTGTCTGCTGAGAGAGGTTGAACCCTCCCTTATGACAGAAAATGTGATTTCCCCTCCCTCCGAATTATTTTAATTTGGAAATCAAGGGCTTTCAGGCAGACGTATGGGAAAAAGAATAACAGTTTTTTACTAGTATCTATGAACAAGCAATAACAATAACAACAACCACAAATAGAACCAGAAACCAATAGCAGTTGACTTTCCTGCGCGGTGTAATTACAGTCAAAAAACCCAGCAGGTGGCGCTGTTGAGCGCCCGGCTGGGCAGGGCAGGTGCGATGCCGCCCGAGCGGCTGCAGGTGGCGCTGNACAGGGCACCGTTGGATTTCCTCTGGTCGCAGCCAGAAGCAAAGAGCAGCCTCTCCTCTCAGTGTCCGAACGAGGAGAGCAAAGAGCCAATTCCAACAGACGGCTCCTTGCTTCTCCTGCCCTGCCTAGCACACCACTTTGTCTCTTACAAAAGAGTTGATGGCTCCAATCACCCAGCTACTTGTTGCTTAGTAACAGGAATGGGGAGAAAATTCCAATGTACCCAACCCCCGACACAGACCTTTCAGATTGCTTGAAAGCTCCTGCTCCACTTTGGCTATTAATCTTCCTCAGAACACATATAGGTCATTATTGCTTTATATACTAAAAGCAGATAGCCACAATACTGTATTTCTTTATAACTTCAGGGGACACTGTAGTATCACTGTCTGTGGTGTTCTTTTTCTGGTTCTAATCTAAAATCAAGTACCTGCTTGAAGCATGTGACTTCAAAGTGGTTCAGGGCTCATTTCTGCCCTGAGGGACGGATTTTTTTTTTTTTTTTTTTTTTTTTTTTTTTTTTTAAAGCGTATGTNTTTTGTGAAAGAGTAGTTGCTATGTCCACATCTGGATTTTCAGTTCTTTTGAAGCTTAATTTCAGGGGGTGCTGTACCACACAATATACTTATTCCAGCTTAGCCAAGTCAGTTACTTTAAAAGGGCCCCACACTTTCTTCCTATGCTACACTGCATGCCTTTGTGTTTTCACAACTGCAATAGATCTCAAAAAGTGAAATCTTCTGTTTGTTAGATAGAATGGCCAGCATGTGCCTGCACTGGTATTGATGCTGAAACTTAGTACATTATAGATAAGAATTGCTTCCAGGTATGTTAACAATAAAGTCTTTCTCTGAGGGTAAGGTAATGAGTTCATATTTACACAGGGAAAATCAGATACTGAAGCAGAATACTGGGTGAGATCTAACTCATGGTTACTTACTTTATTGGTCCTATATCTTAATATAAGCATAAGTTTTGTTCTTTTTCCATGTGGTGAGAATATTATGATTGTTATTTCAGTCATCAGTCATTTACTGTTTATTGTACTGATATAAAAGTCATGAAAAATTAAGAATCTGAGAAAAAAATGTTTTCAAAATACTTGGAAATTGGGCAAGCTTTTCGAAGTTCAGATAAGGTGTACAGGAATCTCTTGTTCTATCCAATTCGCCTTCATTGCCAAGAACTGAAAAAGCCCAGATTCTGTTGTTCTTTCTGCTTCATGCATTTATATCTCATGTAGAAAATTTTTTCATAGAAAGTGGTCTCTAATCATTCCTGCAGTTATTAAAGAGCTGCCAAATTTTGGCCTGAAATTCTTTGTGTCTTTACTCCACTCATTTATCTAGCCATTACCCTTCCAGATGAAGTTATCAAAAATTTATTTAAATGTGCATTCATAAAATATAAAATGGACCCGAAAATATTGTAAGTTCCTTTTGAGACCTGAGTTCAGGCTTCTGTTATTTTTATCTTATAGTGCCTGAAACTCCATCTATTGTTACATATTTTATAATAGTATACAAAGAGAATCACAGAACCTCTCACTGCAGTCATTACATTACTTGTGCCCCAGGAAATATACACCCTTAAATCCAAGTTCTGGAAGTCAAATAAAGGAGGAAATGAACATACTTTTTCATCTGGAAAAGTAAGTTAAATCCAGTCTCACCTCCCACTGAAACCTAAAGATAACTTTTCATATGTCTCTACATGTAAAAAATATACTATCAGATATCTACTATTAGATTTTAACCACCATGTAATATGAGTATTGCAAATGTTGAAATCATAGGGATGTAAATGGAAGGAACCTTGAGAAATCCCATAATCCAAAGCCTTGCCTGTCTTGTGAGATCCATATGGTTGTAGTATCAGCCTAATTATTTCTAATCTTCAATAACATTTATCCTCAAACTATCCATATGGGTGAGGGACATACAACAAGTCATTCGTGGGCAGGACAGCTGGAACACATTGGAGTTTTCAGAAGTCACAGATTTTCCAACAAAGGAGGAACCAAAAGACGGGATTCCCTTGTCCCTGCCTGGTACAAGGTGTCCTACCACCAAGTCACTTTCCCAGGTGAGACAGAAAATTTGAGATGTAGCCTCTCATCACCTTGCTGAATGTGTTACATGGCATCAGATTAATCTGAATATAGGGTACAGAAATAGGAGGCCACATTGCAATTCCCTAGTTCTGCCTGTCTTTAGTACACTATTGCTTGGGTCTTTTACTCTGGGCAGTTATCATGATCAGATTTGATAACTCCCTCTCACCCTCAGAATACTACTATGAGTAGACTTTGGTCCACCAAACAGGGAACAGAAATGCTGCACTGTGTCTGTTCACTGTGGTGAAGTATCCTTATAATTTGCAGTGGCAGTCAAAGCTGAAATGAAAAAGAAGAGTAAATCACTACGATATGAACATGAAACCATCCTCTGTCCATGTCTCTGTCTCATTCATGACTTCTTGTTCTCTGCCAGGTATATGGGCTGCTCTCTTCTAAGTCTTTTAGCTCAGTCTTGATGAAAAGAAAGAATTTTTCCTATGATTTTTTAATAACTTTAAATGAAAATATGATGCTAGGACCATTACTTTCAGGTGTTTTGGGACAGAGTGGCATCCAGGAACCAGAATTATAGCAGGGAAATATCACAGTCATCAGAGATCATATGACATCATATGCATCAGAGAAATGGAAGTTGCTTTGTTTGAAGATCTAAAGAAGGAAAGGTGCACTGCACAGTCAAATGGATCTGGTAGTAGGAACTAAATGTAGGAAAGGAAGAGAATAGGAGGAAGGTGTGCTAGTTTTTTTGAGAGAGAATTAATTTTCTTCTTAGTGTCTGGTATGAAAATACTGTTTGGGTTTGTGCTGGAAACAGTGTTGATAACACAGGGATGTATTAATTATTGCTGAGTAGGGCTTAGGCAGCATCAAGGCCTTTTCTGTTTCTCACCCACCCCACCAGTGAGTGGGCACAAGGAGTTGGGAGGGGACACAGACCAAAGGGATGTCCCATAAGTTGTCATTCTCTACATACGAAGCTTGGGGGTGGAAGTTGGCAGTGACTGCTGGTACTCAGGGGCTGTATGGGCATTGCTTGGTTTGTGGTGGGTGATTACTCTCCTTTGCACTACTTGTTTTTCTTGGGTTTGTTTTTATCCCACTCCCGCTTCCTCCTTGTTGGCTTTTTCCTTCTTTTTTTAAGACAATTAATGATCTTTCTTTAACTCAACCAACAAAAGCTTGAACACTTATGAACAGCACTGTGGTTAGGAGATCATAATCCTTCCTCAAGTCATACTATTTCCCTACTGTTCAAATGCTCATGATACCCACTTGTTATTGCTGTTACCTCTTGATGACAATTTTGTCAGGTTTTTTGTCAATGGCTTAAAAACCAAAAATGCTCTGAAAATTATCTGAAGTTTTCATCTGTTCAGAATTAATTTGCAAGTCAGTACAATGATAGAAACATCTTTTTTTGATCTAATTAGTTTAATTTTTTTTAAACCAAAATAAACTGGGGCACGGGAAGGACTTGCACCAGTGATGCAACATATCCACATAATGAAAGAAAAGTGTTTTGAAATCACCCTTCTTCTCCTGCTAAGGATTGCAAGTTGGCTGTCACTAAAATGGACCCAATTAAGGCAGCTGTTGTTGTTGGGAACAGTTCTTATCCTTGCCTCAGCTGGGAGTATCCAATGCAATCTCTTAAATCAAAGTAATTGGCATTGGTCATCAGTTAGGTGCTGCATACAAGTACACCTACTAAAGAGTTTTATCTGAAGGAAAAGGTCTGTGCATTCCCAATAACAGTGTGTATGAGCTGGAGCTCTCAAGCACAGGGAATGCTGCATTATACACTAAAAAATTTAGGTCTTAGATAACTCACACTTCACATCTGAAATTAGCAATTACCTCTAACCTTAGTCCATGCAAGTTTCATAGGCCTTTCTTTCAGGCCTGCATATGAAAAAATTTTCATATATACCATGCCTCAGAGAAGTTCTGAAGATACCCTAAACAGTATTCCTAAAGTAATTGCATGTTTCAGAATTATGAGCACATAGAAAAGTCTAAGAAAACATAAATAATCAACACAGCAGGAAATAAAACCACCACTGAATTAGCTGCTAAGTAAATAAGGACTGCCTGTTCTTGGCATTGGATGGAGAAAAGACTGTGCAGTCACAAAATTAAAAATTATATTATAATAAAAATATTAAAGGACAGTAAACTAAAATGTTTTTCTCCAATTTTTTAAATTTTCAAATTTATATTTATATTTTTCATCATCTTACTCTTTGTAGCACTATCAAACAACCTTTCATTTTGTTTGCATTATGAAGTGCATGATTATGTCATTCAGCAAAGGAATTTTACAGTCATTCGTACTGAATCATGGGATTAATCACAGAAAGCATGACCCTAAGTGAATTATATAGATCATATCAAATAAATGGAAGTAAAACCTTTCCACTTCACCACTCTTCACTCCCTGTACAGCACACTGCATAGACTGTTTTAAAATTCTTAAACAGATGTGGTAATTTCTGAGAAACTATTTTTCAATACCTTCTTGCAAAACTAGGATTACTTTTTCCTGTTTTGTCTAGTAAGATGTTAAGCTTTAGGTGCAGTAGTTTAGGAGGAAGAATAATATGGGTAACTGGCATATGATCCAGTCTGTTGGCTGGATGTGATCATCCAAAGCTTCACCTTAATTATAAAGGCATCCCTGGGATGAACACACCCAAACGTGTTGCTGGAATTTGATCAAAATGCCACATGTCTTATCCTGCAGTAAGTCAAAATATTCTCTGTTTTTTTCTCTACTTTGCTACACACTTAGTACAGATAAGTACACACAAAGCATAATATACTTTACACAGTGACTTAGGAACAAGAATTTAAAGACATACTGATTACCACTTTCAGCAACCAGGTCCAGGTCCTCAAGCACAGGTTTTTAGGAAAAGCTGCTGTGATATTCCCATGCTAAGCATTTTTAAGAATCACAGTGGTTTTGCCCCATCCCTAACCCAGCTGCTCCCTCAGCCCCCCATCCCCTGCAGAAGATCGGTAGGTCACCCACCACTCCCCATGGTTTGCCCTATGGCACAATAACCAAACACAACTAAATTCACTCCAGTTAATTCGTGCCCCTAAGTGCCCTAAGATTACTCAGAATCAAACAAGTCATTGTTATGCTTGGAAAGCAATGGGTGGTTCTTGGGTTACAAAATTAAATCAGTTTAAAAATAGTTGACAGCACCTGGGTTAGCTGAGGCAGAACTAAGCAGAGCTCAGCTTCATGGACAAACAAGAACTATTTTCCTTTTATGCCTAATCAGAACTAGAGGATAACAAAGTAGCTTGACACAACATGAGAAGAATTGTCATTCTGTCACCTGCAACTCAGGAATGCTGTGAGGCATTGGTGCCGTGCTTTGCCCCTTCTCACTGTCTGAATTCTCAGGTTTACAGTTACCATCAACAGGGTATTAAAGCTCTGCAGGCATCATCTACATCTGTCTGCACCTGGCAAATCCTGCATTCTCCCCCTTATATAAATCCTACTGCTGAAAAGTTGGTTTATACATTCCATGCACTCAGGGTTAACCTTCCAGTCTTAAAAAACTTTTGTCTCTTAAGATATATAAAGGGGAAATTAAAAACCAAAGGGAGGGGAACAGACAACAATTAAACACACTAAAATTAATTAGTTTTTTTGAAATGTGCTGGTGACCTGAAGAGAAACCTGCCAGTTTCCAAACCTTTCCAATACTTTCATGGGAGATACATTTTTCAATTTCTCTGCTTTCTGTCTTGTGGTCATTTTGGTCTTGAGTGAAGCCCCAGAGATATACCAGTTTATTCCAGATAAGTATCCATAAGATTACTTACTTATCTGAAGTTTGTCCAGAGTCTTTTTTGAGAAATCAAACCATAAATCAACTTTCTTGTGGTATTCCTAGGAATAATTTATTGTTGGCCAGACTGGAGACTCAGTAAGACACCTTTTCTTGTGGTATTTTGGGATTTCAGATTGTAGCAAGATTACCACAGGCTCCCAAAACAGATATGACCACACACACAAAATAAACAAGGGCCTACCACAAATCTCTAAGTGCTGTGCTACTTGTGAAATGCTCACTATCAGAAAGAGGGAGCTAAATTCAGTTCTCTCTCCTGGTGTCAACCAGGACTAATGCTCTTACCTGAAGTGGAGCTATTCTGAATCATACAGAATTAAACTAGGATGGTATCGTAGTAAAAAAACTTCAACTGAAAAATTATGTTGCGCCATTTTCTCTGCTGATGTCATTGACTGAAGGAAGCTACATGAAAATGCAGAACTAAGTTTATTTTCTTTTAAAGAAAAAAAAACTGGGTCCAGAAGATCCCATCTCCTGTGTTTCCAAACATAGTCTCTTAATTATCTACATAGACTTTTGGATCAACCAAAGTAAAGGATTATGCTAAAATGCACTAGTTTTTTTCCAAGATATTTGCATGTTATCCTCAACTGAAACATGACCACTGCAAATATGCCATGCATGAGAAGAACATTTACCCAGAGAAAGTTTGACTGGAAGACTGTGTTCCTTTAGTGGTGGAGGTTGACTTGTAGTGGCTTGTACTGTGCATGTTTTGAGTGTCCACAAAATTCTCTAGCTGATTATAATGCATTTATTATTGTGGCGTAATCTGAGATTATTTGCTTTCTTCTGTGGAAGGTGGTGATCCAGTGTCTTTGCAGTCTCCAAAGTCTGCTTTTCGTTTCTAACTTCATTTCTTCAGAAAACAATGTGATGCACTCTGGAAATAGTGTTTGCAGGAAAAGCAGTAGCAGACAGAAAGGATCAAGAAATTTGTGTGGTTCAGACTTGTGTGGTTCTGAAGACTCTTCAGACTTCAAGTTGAAGATCATAAACTTACAGTTCTGGTACTGAGTGGAGTGTTCAGAAATCATCCAGTTCTTTCTGGAAAAAGCAAAAGCAGCAGGGAATTCAACTCAGATGGGAACAGTGGGAAGTCAGATAATCTTGTCAACAATCTTGTCACATCCTAGCCATAGACAGATGCGTCTGCTTCAGGAAAAGTATGCTAGGATTGAGCCATGGTCAAGAAGAGCAGAAGGGTCATGGACCACACTGCACGGTCCTCTCAACAGCTGTACTAACTACAGGATGCCAGAGTACTGGAGTACTTACCGTTGAAAACGAAAGAAGGCAGATAAAACCAGCAATGTGGATCTTAGGAAATAGCAAGAAGGAGCAGAAAGCTGAGGAGATACAGGAGAATGGAAAAACAATGGAGGAAAGATATAAAAGCTTTGGATTTGACTTCCTCTGATTGCTGAGCCATTCCTCAGGCAAGAGGAGAGCTGGCTCAGATGCCACTAAGGGTCTGAGGGGAAGTGGGTTTGTGGCTAAGGATTTCCAAGCTGTCAATGTGAAACTGCTTGACCAGTTTTGTGTCCCTAATGGGCATGGTCAGGATGAAACAAGGGTATGGGAATTTTCTTCAAAGAAAACAGGAGATAGAGGTCTGTGTGAACTTGATGGGGAGAGGAACAGATGAAGAAAGGAAAGGAAAAAAGAACTGCTGGAAAGTCTGAAATGGGACACACCTGCTGCACTCTGCTAAAATTTATGGAGTTTGCAAAATACAGCCAGATTAAGTTCTCTTTTGAAAGCAAGAAAGACTAAATGTCTCACTTTCTCAGATAGGCTGAAAACGTCCAACTGCAAATTTGTTTTGCAAATTTCAGGCAAATTCATATGCAGTTCCTGAGCTGACAGGTAGCCTAAATCACAGAAGGCTCAGAAGTCATCAGACCTTCCATAAACTCCATAGAGTGCCAGAGGAATGTCTCTTTAATATCAGCATTAAATCCCCTGTGAAGGAAAATTCAAAGGCTGGATTTCAACAGGTCAAATGGTGGTGTTTGGAATTTGGGCACTTCCATCACAACTAGCAATTCCATATTCCCACTACAGTCAACAATGTCCTGGTCAGTGAAGTTCAGTCCTGATTCATCTAAACCTCAGTCAGACATTTTAAAGGTCCCTGATGAATCACACCCTTGAAATATCCATTTCTTTCCATTAGGTGGGAAGGGAATTGAGGGTGACTAACTCAGAGAAGAGCTACACCCAAAAAGTCAAGTAAAAAGGCTAGGGAAAAAAAAAAAACTAGGATAAGAAAAATGAAAGCTGTAATTTCAAGATCCCCCCCATGTGACAAAGATGTACCTAATGAAGACCAGAACCCCCAGTTTTATTGCCATAAGAAGGCAAATTCTGTTTTGGATGGAGCAGGGCAGGGAGTTCCCACATTAATTCAGTTCCCACAACTAAAACTGGAATTTGGCCTCTTGCATCAAAGTTTGTCAGAATAACACTTCAAAATCCTTTAGTTTAACACTCTATTCAATTCTGATTTTGCCAGTTGCTGTGCTGTTTTATCTTCACAAATCCATATGTTTCACAAAGGATACACTTTTCCAAACATAACTGTTTTCAGCTGTTAAATCCCAAAGAATCCAAGTTCAACTACAAGACAGACAGATTCCCAAAAAGTTAAAAGTAAAAAAAAAACAGTCACAAATATCTTGCCTTTAAAAATACCTACACTTTTCCAGAAACAGTAAGCTCAGGAGGAAACAGAACACATGAGGATTTCTTGTGATGTTACACAACCCTGGGAAAAATATTTATAGGGATGGGAATTTGAAACCAAATGGGCTTCCGTTACTTGTATGCTAATAACCAGAATACTCCACTGCATCCCAGTCTGGTGCTATTAGATTAAGTATTCTCTTTTCCAAATGTGAGTGTATATTCACGGTGGATCACTAAGAAAACACATTCAGAAAAGAGTGGATATGAAAATGTTACCTGTCAGCTCTATAAAAAATTGAAAGTAATATTCCTCAGGTTGAGCAGCAAGCCTCAGTCCATGAGTGTTCCCCTTAGCGGAAGTCCTTCCTTAACAATTTGGAAAGGCAAGTTAGCTGTCCAACACATACAGGACCCCCGAAAGCCAACTGGGAATTTGAAGTCAGCGTAATTGAGGATAAAGTGTGTTTAGAGGACAAAAATCTGCCTCCTTCTGTTAGTAATCTCAGGATTACTTAAAGGAGGCAATACCTCCCCATCTGGGTGGGAAATGTACTTCCCTTCAAAAGGAAGGAAGGCTTTGTGGATAAGGAAAGGGAATGCCCAGCCTTCAATGATGTGAAGGCTGCAAAAGAGGTTATTCACATGCTAATGAACCAAGTCAGCTTTGGGGAAGTCTCTCCTGCATAGTTCTCTATTTTTAGTTTTAACATGGCTTTTATTCCTTATTCAGCCATAGCATTTAATGAAGGCAATGCACCTTTCTCTGAACTGAGCTGAGCTTGCTCCTTGAAATGGAGTAAAACTTCCAAAGTCATTGATAATAATTAAAATCCCCATGAAGTAATCTTTATAGGTGTTATCATACAAAAGAAAAACAACCCAAAACAATGTACCAAACTCAAACCGAACAACATTCCCCCATTTCCTGGAAGAAAATTTCACCACCTTAACTCCCTTAACTTATTTTACTGATTTTATGGTACATACCATATGTAGAAAGGAAGGTAAAATGTGGTCAGGACAGGCCAGCAATCAAAGAAATTCTGACTTTGAGACGAGAGGGGTTCACATGAATGTTGATAGTCTTTTTGTTTTCCCCCTCCTCTTGCAAATACAACTCCTAAGTTCCCATTTTTTGTCAATGGTGTTGTTATTTTCACATGGAACCCCTTCAAACATTAAATACAATTGAGCTATATGTTTCCCATGAGTCTTAATTAATTAGAAAGAGAAGTTTGTAATATGCAATTCCTGCTCCCTTCCCTCATTTGCCAAACAGTGAGTTTATTTAGATACTGTTATCATGTACAGGAGAATAAGTGATACTCATTTGTCTTATGAATTCTGTCTACTGGAAGCTGAGATATAGCAGAGATTGTTAAATCTTTATTATTTACGACTGTTTTAATTTAATAGTCATGTTTTAGAATGTATATTTTGTGAACCAGAATGTAAAAATGACGGAGAAGAAATGCACTGTCTACATTTGTTTTATTAAGATGAGTAGAGATTGGGAGTTTTAAATGGATTTTCTAGATTTTTATTTTTATAAGGATGGTTAATGTCACTATTGGTCCATTCACCTGAGCATCTGCAAAGACTCACCCATTACTGCCTTACAAACCAGAAAGTATGCAGAAGAAACTTTCCAGGACACAGCTGCATGTCCATTCTCTTTATGAGGCTAAAGCCCTTAGAAAGAATCAGAGCAACTTGAGTTTTGTGTAAGAAGTCCTGCACCTAAATTTATATTGCCCATATTACAATGTGCAAAGGACTATTGTATCTGTGCATAAATGCAGAAAGACCCAGAAATGGGTTTATTTGAAATATTATTTTGAAAAATTCTGGAAACCATTTGGTATCATTTGGTGAAGTGCTTGTTGAGTGGGTAGTGGAGGACTTTCTTTCTGCAAGTTTCCTCTGAACAAATGCCAGAAACAAAAATAAACACACAATTCGAAATTCCATGTATCTCCTTATTTTATAGTGTCTCTTCAGGCTGCTCACAAGAGTGAAATACAGAAAGTGCGTGTGGGCCAGGAGTGGGCTATCCATTTTTCCTTCCCTCAGGGGGGCAGTGGCAACCGCTGTTTCTTGGCATTCACTCAGCCCTCCTGCTTTGGCATAATCAGGAGCTGGAAATGTACCGTGACTAAGTCTCTTTTATACCAAATCCAAACATTCTTGTCAACGCCAGGATTCAATTTGCGTTTTCAATGCCAAAGGCCAGCAGACTAACTCTACCCTCTGTGTAGTAAGTGAATCCCATAGATGAAGGGAAAAACTTATTTGGCTTAATTTAGATTACCAAGGGACAATTCTGAGACTTACTACATAAATTATAATGAAAAAAAACACAGAATATGGGGAAAATGGTTCTTTTTGTTTGTTTTCTGAAGAAAGATCTGTTGTGTCAGCAACAGTCAGAAAAATTGATTTTTACCTTCAGACAGGACTGACCTATTTCTCAGCTGTTTTTAAGATGAAAATCCTACAGTAAACCCCTCCACTCCCAGTAAAGAGTGTGTGGTGCAACCACTGCAGGATGGAAGAATTCAAAGACAGAGAAGGTAGGGAATCAGATTGCTAGCATAGTTAAGGAGGTATTTCCTCAGAAATGTTAAGTCAAATTTCAAACATTTATAAAACTTTAATAAACCAGATTGTCAGACAGAGTGCTGGGAGAATTTCTTGATCTTATTACTTGCCAACTCAACTCTATACTCAGTTCCATACTTGGCAGACTTTTTACCTCTCTACACATCATTTATCTGTCCATCTGGTTCACTGTATGTGTTCTTGCCTCTCTCCTCATCTTGGCTATCTTTGCTCCTGAATTTACCTTTTGCATCATCTCTGCAGGAAGCAGTATGACTGGTAAAGTCCTATGCAATTGTAGCTTTTTTTTTCCAAAAAAGAGACAAGCTTCCTTCTTTCTCATTTACTGTCATACCCTTTGCTGTCATGGTCTGACTGAGCCTTCTCCTTTCTGTTCGTTCATATACCCCTGCACAGTAACTTGACAGTTTGTTTAAAGGCCATGCTGATATTTTCTAGGAAAATCTCTCTGTCCTTTATTCCTTTTTCCCTGCTGGTAACACCGACCAGGGTTTAACAGTTCATCCTCTTCTGTCTCATGCTTTTCTCATCCACCTTCCCAGACAGGATTTGGTGATGAACTTCTTTTTGAAGAGTCCAGGGTTTTTTAAGAGGAGTGGAGATAGATGGAAAGGAGAATTTGGTATGAAGTGTATTGGAAGTTTCACTAAATTCTGTAAATTGTTTTTCATTGGAACAAAGAGAGCAGAGGATTGGTGCTGCTTATTTTGAGATTAATTTTTCTGACATGGACCTTTTAAAATTGGCAGTAGATACTTACTGCAAATGTGTTACAACAGTTAAGACTCCACATGGCAAACATATGGTCTGCTCTACTGTGGTTCAGCAAAAATTCTGTCCTGCTTAGGTATGGTCACAAGCTGATTCTACAACTTGATTCTAAAGAGCTCTAGTTTAAAACCAGAATATAAATTTCATATAACTGTAGATTTCTCTAAGTATTAAATTTTAAAAAAAGTAATGAGAAGAGAGAAAAGTGAACCACTGCCAGTGAGCAACCTAAGGGTCTCTATTTTTGAACTCTCTGGAACTGCCTATTTGAGTTTCTGCTGCCTGCATCAGGCACAGGTAAGAGCACAGGGCGTTGCCATGGTACCCACAGTGAGATGCACCCAATATTCTGTCTCTCATAGTGAACAGCATCAGCAGGGAAGTGTGGAAAGCTCTCTGGCTGCTCTATAGTCACAACATGGATTGAGACCGGAAGTGTGAGGTTTAATGTGTCTCCCATATTTTTTTAACTTTGATTCTATTTATTGCTGTTATTCTTATGGTTCATGTAGATGCCCAAGATGATAAAAATAAATCCTTGCTTCATCTACATTACATAGATTATTCTCTCTTAAATAAAACTAGCATTTTAAAATTTTTGGACTGGAAATACAGAGATTTCTGTGTAAGTTACTGCAGGGCAGACGACACAGAGATGTTTCTTCTTTGTGAAGTTTCTTCTCTGTTTTAACAGTACAACCCTTGTCAGATTACGTTCAGTTCTAACAGTTCTCTTTACTGCAGAGAGTGAACTTTTGGAAGGTTACCCTTAGTTAAGTAGCTCTGGTTGCCAGAGCTAAATTATCTCAGAAGATATGGTTACAGGCCTTCATGAGATGTGCACAGCTTTCAGGGGAATCAGTAGTTTTAAAATATGGAAGTTTTGTAGCTCAACATGTATTTGTTGGATTTGTGTCAAGTGCAGACCTCAGTGAAATTGCTAACTCAAAATCTTCCTCAGATGTAGTCAGTCTTACTGATATGGCAGCTGTAGCATGCTGGCTTGGTGCCAAGGTGCAGGTTTAGAAACTGAGCATCTTTTGCTGGCTGATGTGGATTTGCAGATATCTGAGTGCTCCTTAATCTTCTTTTGCTGTTGTATGTACTATTCTGCTGGGTGAGCTCACTGCCACCTTGGTGTCCTGTCTAATGCCTATGTGACAATTTTGAAATCTAATTTTTCAAATTCACTATCTTCCTTTGTACAGACATTTTCTCTGCCCCCTTCTCTTCGTCCGTCAGTTTAACTAACCAGAAAGAAGGAAATTCTTGTCTTTCCTCCAAGCCCATTCTCCATGCCTTTTCTTTCGTCACTGTTGACGAGTCTTCCATCTTTCCAGACACTTAGATTTTCAACCATGAAACTACTTTTCACTCCTCACTTCCTAATATTCAGGTCTCCATTCAATTTTTTCTTCTTCGCTTCTATAATCTTCTAAATCTACCTATTTTTCTTCTGCATCACTCATCGTTTTGCTCTCGTAGCCTGCCTCAACCTCCTTTTGTGTGCATTCCCTGGCACCCCGCTTCCCCTATGCAGCCTACCTAATACTCATCAGCTAGAATAAATTCTTCTTCCTCAGCTGAATCACTGTTGCTTTCTTGCTAGGAGTCCCTTCTTTCTTCTCAGTCTTTCCACATCCAGTTCAAAAGCCTTGACAGAAGTTTTGTTTCTGCTGTACCCTCATGTCTTGGATGCTGTCATGATTGTTTGTCCGTCCCACTCCTCTTGGTTTACTGCTGTATCCTCCCTTCCCATCCTTGCATGAGGAATTTAAATCATGCTTCTTCCACTGTGCAAACTACCCATTGCTTTCACTTAAATCTTTCCTGACATACCACTTTTGTTGTTTTCCACCCTGGCATTTTCTCCTTATGTGCTGCTTACTGTTTCCCACTGAAACAGCTCATGCTTCTCCATATTGTAAGCTGCTACTCCTGTAATTAGACAACTTTAACCTTTAAGCTTAGCACTTGATACCATTCAATTCTGTTTATCTCCATCTTGTATTTCTTCATTTTAAACTGTATCCCCTTTCTTTGAAGTGGGTATTCTGGTACAGGAATTCTTTTTTATCAGTTAATGGGTATTTGGTACTGATGTAGCTAATCTGCAGTCAGAATCACTACAAACGCCCCCAAAATCATCAGTGAGATGACAAGAATAATAAATATTTCTCTTCATCCTTATGGGGGACCACAGCATCCAGAGTGATCCTTCTTTGTTTCACGCATGTTCCAGCCTTCTGCCTTGCAAGTGCTCTCCAGTTTTTTAAGTGCATCCTTTGTTGAAAATATAGACAAAAATTTGGCAAGCACCTTTTCACAAGGGTTGGGAAGAAGATTTCTAAAAATTCACTGCTGCGGAAGTGTTATGTACAATATTTTTGAGGGGAATGCAGAGAAAATACAGTGTAAGCTTAGTATTCAACTCTTTTACATTTTGCCTTTAGTAGCAGTATCCTAAGAATAAATATTAATGTTTTATCTTTCAATAACACACAGCATCAGAAGTGTACATTTTATATTTGCAGAATTTGGGGAAAATAGCCACTATTAAGTATACTGGTGAACTTCTACAGCTATTTGAGAACCTTATCACTATATTAGATTCATTTAACAACAGAACTGTTTCTGCAGGAAAAATTAAATTATATTATACACTCAGCAGTAAAAGTTATTCCCACACAGTTCTGGCAAATGTAATTGTTAATGGCAGCAGCTACAACCTTTGTAGACCAAATTAATTTGACTGATGTGATGTGTTTGTTTTAATTATAAAAGCTGTTACTAGTGATAGGAGTATTACTTTGGAACAGGCTTGTCAAACATAACTTCTCTCTGTAGATATTTTCATTAGGAGACCTGCTTTTCAAGCCAATAAAATTCTCTCCAATCTAAAGATGAAACATTATATTCTGTGGAGAAGTATTACTTTGCCTTCTGAGCATCTAGCTACATGATGTGATATATACATACATACATATTTATTTAAACATGATTCTCTTCTGCAAAGCAATTAATTTTGGCTGCAATCCAGAAATCTTTTGAGGCAACTTTATACACAACTTCAAGAATAAGTGGTTTCTTGGGTTTCAGTCTTTCTCTTTCGTGAGTAGTGCACAAGGAAAAGGGCTAAGATACCTAAGTCTTTAGTCAATACTAATTAGAGCTGAGAAAATAAAACCTTATCTGAACCACTGTCTACTTCAAACTTGAACATAAAGTTTTTTTTTTTCAGAAGTGATTTCTAAAATTTATCCTGTGACTGCTAGCTGAGACTGCTGAACATTGTGCACACCAACTTCACTTGGAAGTGTAAGCATCTACACTTCTCTGTGTTCAGAAATGGCATGAATAGATCAGGAAATCCTCCATTTCAAAAACTTACAGGAGCAGAAAAATTAATTGTTTTATTTATGACAACATTCCTTGGAAAAAACTAGCATATGATATAGACCAAAACATGTCATTTTTCCAATATACATTAGTTCAACAACACTTCATGTTCTGTCCCAACAAGGTAAGTTTAACATTCCAGTTTAAATTTCCATAAATTTATCTCAAATCACATTAAGAAAATGCATATACATATGTTAGAGAGCAAAACAAATATACACAACCACATGGGATGAGAGAAGCTGTGGAACAGTAGCTGTAATTAAAAAAAATTAATGCAGATATGTATTCTTTTCTCGTCAGATTATTGTAGATTAAAATTTATGGTTCTGCAAGGAAAACAAGAAACAATATAAAAATAGGAGAATTGTTATTTGTGTTGTAAAAATATTTGCAGAAGGAATAAACTCCTTGAAATCTTAATGTTTACATCATCACAGTTTAAACAAAAATATCTTTGAGGCACTTGGCTTCAACGATTAATTCTGTGTGTGGGAATAGGAACGCTAGCAATGGAACCAGTTTGCTGGGCAGGTCTGATTTATATGTGATTTGTAAGGCAGACTTGCCAAGTTTATGTTCCCTATGCAGTGCTGAGGGCCAAGCCCTAACCAGGTGCCAGCCAGCACAGCACCACTATTTACAGACATACCTAACAAAAATGAGCCAAGCATGTGTCTCTTAGAGTTCCTGGAATAGTCACTTCTGTACTTAAGTATTAGAGTAAAGTATTCCAATGAGACATTTGCCAGACTGGTACAACTAAGCCCTGGTTCTAACTCTGATGAAGTTCACTGCAATGTGCATGTTATGTATCAGTGTTGACACGGGTGTGCTCATTTATAAACACAGATTTATTTAAAGTAATTTGGTCTGGAGGGATCTAGTACATATTTTCAGGAAAGATCGTAATATTCACTGGCATATGCATGCAGCCATGTGCCAAAGAAAAGAAAAAAAAAAAGGCAACTATCATGTAACTGCAAGAGGTTGTATTACTGGCACTAGCAACTGAAGTCCAAATCTAAGGCAAATCTCCATCCATAGCCTTTGTACCATGTGTACTGCTGTCTTGCTGATCTCAATCCATAAAATTTGAAGTTAATGTGGAGAACCAAATCCACGTAGGACAAGCCCCTATTATCCTGGTTTGAAGGGCAAATGGAATTCAGATATGTACCAGAGACAGACGAGAGTCATTTACATCATGTCTGTGTTCCCTAGGACTGCTTTCACATTCTTTCAGGGTGAAAGACACATTAGTTTTATGTATGTATAGTATTAAGGATATGTTCTGGTGAAGCAGGCATGCATCAAGCATCAAGGTGCCAATCAATGTGTTCTCAAGGGATTTTCCACACACAAGCTAGTTAGGATTTTTTTTTTTAATTAGTCACCTCTTCCCTTGAAAATGATGATTTCTTGAAACTGTAAATTTTCAGGAAAATATCTAGTTTCAAATTTTATTTGAGGAGTCTCAGGTTTAGGATGACATTTCTTGCAAGGGAAGAAGAGAGCTATGTCCCATGCTACATAGTGGTTTGGAGTTCTCAGGCAACTGGTGGCAAGGCTCCAGAAGCTTAGGGTAGCAGCTTTTCATTATGAGTCTTCTGTGTTTTACTGAGTTTCAGAGAAAAAAAAAGAGGATTTCAATATAGCCCAGATTCTTCCCAGCACAAAATGAAAACAAAAGCTGAAGCTTGGTGTGCCTGTGCATGTGTGTATGTATGCTGTGTAAGCTCATATATTGGAATTCTTGTTTCCCAGCCTCTGCTGTCACACAGTTGAAGTATAGTTCTGGCTTATTATTAATTTTTCTGAGGTTAATATTTTCTGTGAATCCATCAACAGAGGCCCATCTAGCTGCTGAATGCTCTGGCCCTTAGAGACTCTGTGAGGCAGCTGTAATCTGCTTTCTGTGTAGGGTGTTTCATGCCAGACATAGATAATTTTCCTAGACAGTAGTGTCTTGTGAAGACACAAAATGTCCAGATGTGAACTGAAGTCCATATTCTCAGCTGGGGCAAATGGTGCAGCACTGACTTCAGCTTTGCTATACTGAAGTGCATGCAAAGACACAGCTTGCATTTGACCCACCACTTAGGCGACCACAATGCTTGGTTGCAGATGCTTTGAACTGTTCTGGAAATGGGGGAGACTGGGTAAATTTCTATTTGGCATGAGGCTGTCACATGAGAAAGTCACATTTCCATTTTCCAGTGAGGAAAACCTTGCTCATGAATGTTCTGGGCAAATTACAAACCTTAGGCATTTGGTAAAAATCCCTTCAATTCCTTGCAAAAGCCTCCATGCAGATGCTAGCCTGTGACTTTCCAACATGTTGTGACTTTCCAACATGCTGTGACTTTCCAACATGCAGTACGAAATATCATGCCAGGGGCATATCTTTCAAAGTACTGTTTTGGGAACAGTGTCATAATCAAAGGAGGAGAAGAAAGAAACTTTCTAGGTAACAGAAAATTTGTTGAGTATTCTTGCTAGAACTTAAATCTGGTTGTGCAGGTCTCCCAAATGTTTGATGATGTGATTTACTGAACTCCATACCTGGATAAGTTGTGCTTTTTTTTTTTTTTTTTTAATTAATAATTTTTTTTTTAAAGACTGAGTATTGGTCAGCTGAATTTCAATGTGAAGCATGTAATGTAATCCAGTCAGGCAACTAATTTTAAGAGCAGGTGCTGTAAAAATGTTTTTGAGGCAGTTGAATTAAAAAGATACAATCATCAGCTCCTGAAGTTAGCAGGTGTTTATGCATTTTTGCTTTCTAAGTACCTAGAGAAACTACAGCCTTCTCCTTTGAGTGAACAGTATAACAAGTAGGAATTCAGTAACTATATGAGACTCCTGATAGGATTCTCATGATTAGAGAAACAATGCTGTTTGGAGGATGAAGCTAGAGATCCACCATCTGAAGCTCTTACACCTCTTCCTACATTACTTGTAATCTTTTTGTGTGACATTAGGGAAGCTGTGTTATTTATGCAATGCTTTAATTTTACTGCTTGGAAATAGGACATAATGACATTTTCTTTCCTTTGTTCAGCCTTTAAATATTTTTCTATTAAGAATACTATGTGGTTGCAATCTAGGAAGGGTTGACCTCAGCTGCAAGCTTTCTGCTAAATCCAGCCTGTTTTATCAGACCATCTAAAAGTAAAGAATTATCAAATGCTGCTGTTGTATTTTGGAAAACCCTTTCACTTTGAAGTGCATCAGGTTCCAAATGTTGTTTACTCCACGGGGACTTACAGATCTTAGGATGACTTTTTGTTCATAGTTTCCTAGCGCCTAAAATTCTTTGAAAATTCTTGTTGTTATATTTTCACATTAGCCAGAAGCTCCAAGATGACCCTGGAGCAAACTCTTGCAAATCTTTGAAACTCAGCAAGGGCCTCTGAGGCCCAGATTCTATTCAGCAGACAATCCTTGTGTGTGGTTTTGTGTTTTATAGCAGAGTTTCCCACAGTTCCACTTTTAATATCTTTAAAAAATGATTTTAAAAGAAACCAAAGAAGGGAAAATTGCCTAACGACATAACAAAAAGGCTGCAAGAAGTGAAATAGTCTGTGAGTCAAAACATGGTACTGCAGCTTTAAATACCTTATCAGATTGTTGAATCCAAGCCAAACTTCAATCATATTTGCAGATTTGGGTTTAAATAAACAGCATTGCAGTAGAAAATGGAATATTCTCACTTCACCGTTTACATTACGGAAAAGCCATCTCTAGAGACCAACTGTGAGCAATGGTTTCAGACTGATTTTGCTCTTGCTTTACATTTGGTCATAGAGGTAAACCACTACATACAGTCAGCCCAAACATATGACTGGAAATTCAGTATGTGCTGCTTGTGTTTCCATATGACACAACCAGAGCATATTTCTAAAGAGAAATTGCTTCTTTAATGTGGTGATGTTTGCATGAAAATATATAAGGTTTGGGCCGTACTTAAGTCTGCATCTCTTTTTTTTTCACTCTGCCCATGACCTCTGTGCTGATGTTTTCCTCTGCATCAGTCAGGGGTAAGACCCAATAACAACCTGGCCTTCTTTTGGGGCACTGATGTCTTAGGAGGTTCACCTAGGTATGTGCCACAGTACTAAGACCATGTTTCCACCTGTATCAGTTTAGATAGATAGTGCTGCACTAAATAGGGTGCTGATAAAAGCTTTGTGGAAGACCTCAGCAAAACAAGTACCTACTCACTGTTCCCCACAAAAACACATATGGCTCTGCCAGCTTGTTGCCAGAGTTCTCTCATTTTCTACATTGGTGAGATGGATTTCAGCACTCTCTCAAAGAGTAACCCAGCACTAATAATTAGCATCGTATCTGGAAGGCTGCTGGCCTTTTCCAGACCCAGGCTTAGCTCTCTAGACATCCATATCATCAATGGTGTACTAGAAGGCTTGCTCAGCATGCCTATTTTTCTAGCAAACATTTCAGTAGAAGCACAGATTCATAAACATTCTTTTTCTTCCAAAAGCCTTCCTAAATAGGTTTTAGAATTTTCTCGTTCTTCATGGTTATTGATACTTGTACGTCTTTTGCCAGGATTTCTGCTGTTGTAGTTTAAGGACCACAGCACTAACTATGCTTTATTATGAAAGTGAAGAGATCCTGCTGCCACAAAAAAGAAAAAAACATAATTTGGATTGTAGGTACCTTAGACTCTATGTTCACTAGATTATATTCAATTTGGGCTATACTTGAGGCAGTTATTCCCACTCTTGATCACTTTTGTACAATGCCATAGTCATGAGTGAGTGAGAGCTGAAACGCTCTGTGTATGACCACATGAATGTGCACAATCCATTACACTTCTTACCAGACATTTCCTGACATCCTACATTTTCAAGGAATCTTATCTTTCAACAAGATTTGTAACAGGCAGTTCAAGTCACACAGACACTCATATCTTAAAGATCCTTTCCCCTGACCTTGACAAATGCAGTCTTGTCTGGTCAGAACCTTTGAGAATGCTGTTTTAATGATCATTTTCCCAGCCTGTTGCTTTGATCTTGATACCCCTTCTCTGAGTGCTCAATTGGCTCCTCATCTCCCCCTCAAACAAAAGTGATTTCACTTCCAAGACCATTCATGTCTTTCTTCCACCTATTTCTTATTCATTATCACGACATCAACTTCCACCTCTGATTGACCTATAGGGTTAACCTTTATGCTTCTTGCTGCATTTTCAAGCAAGACCATTTTAGCACTTGTTTTTAAGTGGCACCTTATAGCTGGGAAAGACATTTTACCTGTGACAGTCACTCATTAGTTCTCTTAGCAGTCTTTGCTTAAAGATCTTTCTTTATTTTTTTTCCAAAAAAATTTTGAAAAATGCTTTAATGCTGATGTTGTCCTAGTGCTCTTTATGCATGTCCACAATGTCTTTATCCCTCTCTTCTGTCCTGCCCTATGTATGCATTGCTGCTGTTTTGTGCAAGTTTTGAGAGTAGAGTTCTATAACATGGCCAAAACATTTAAATGCTCCATTAACATAAATCAAACTGATGAAGATCTTTTCCTCTTCTAATTATGCGTAATGTTTTCATAACAGCTGATTTTAAAAATCAGGTATTTAATAACCCCCTCAAATGGGCCATACCAATCCCACAAATTTTCCCTGACATGACTGTATTTTGCTTTATATGAAAAACTCATGTGCATCCCGTTCAAACTGATGATCTAATGCCAGCAAAATTATAGACATGAACATTGTTATGTTGCCAGAAAGGAGTTCTAGTCAGTTTTGGTTATGACTTTCAAGTAGGTAGTTTAAGCACACCTACAAAATACTTTTCCAGCCAGCAAACTCTGCCTGTGCACTGTAGTTGCACTGAGGGGTTTTACCAAAACAATCGTGGTAACAGAAGTTCTATGGTGCAGAGAAGGGCAGAAAATCTACCAGCGAGCCCCTGAAAAAGCTGAGCCTGGCTCCATTGACATCCACGGGAATTCTGACATTATCATGAGTGAATATAGAATTTCACAAAAGATGTTTATGAAGCCTCATACATGGAGACCATAAACTGGGAGCATACCATAACATCCAGCCCTATAAATGTCATGAATCTGCATCCACATTCTTTTAATGATGTTTCAGATGTAGGTCAAAGTCAGAGCTGATCTGAGTACTGAGAAAAAAAAAAAAAAGAAATTCTTTTCAGTGACCTGTTTTAGATTTCTAACACTGAGGAAAGCTTAACTCCTCAGAAAGGATAGTTAACAAATAAGAAGATAATTGAACACATTCCCTTGAAATTCAACTGAGAAATTGTAGAATTTCAAGGGAAACATGAGGCTATTTGAATATAGCCACCTACCTAAACCAAAAGAAGTTTCCAGGCCTTGATCTGCTTAATTTTGTGGTTTGTTCAGACAGCTCAAGTGGCAATCAATAAGACTATTTAAGTTCTCAATCTGGTTTTTGTGATAAAAGGTCAGAGTTGAGAATGGCCAGACCACAGGCTGTTCTAAGAGGTGAGCTGGGTATATGTCGGTTGAAAGTAGAAATGAATTATCTCATGAATCCAGGAAGTCTATTTAAAATATAAATGTAAACAAAAATAATTCAAAGTTTTATTCAAAATGGTAGAGAAATAATACAAGCTTAATCATATATAAGTGGCAGGAACACGAAGCATTTAAATGTTTTTTTTTAGTAAAGCTGGGGACCTCTGACTTCAGAAGAAAAATGAAGGTGATTGTAGAAAATGTGGAAGGAAAGTCAGTGATCCTTGTTAAAGCAATGATCCTTTCAATGATTCCTCTCTTAGCTGAAGTATTTTGATGTGTGCTTCATTTACTTCAGTTTTGCACATAATGAAGAAAGAAATCTGAGTGAGGATAGCAGGGGGGAAAATCACTGGAGTGCAAATAAAAATAGAATCTTTTGTAACTTTCATGCTGACTTTTATTTTAGCAGTATGCCAAAAACAGGGACTTCTGAAGACATTCCAAAAGAATGGCTTTTTAATTATCCTACTGTTATATTGCTCAGCTATGAATCTTTTTGACAGTCTAAGTGCAAAAAGCTAAGAAAATGTATTTATAATCTTCACTCTTTTCCTTCTCTCATGCATGTTTTTTTTCCCATGTTGGAGTAATAAATACTGGCATCATAATAGGAAGACACATTGAATGGTTCACTAATGAGTTGAAAGAGCTGAAGGCAAAGACTTGATCCAGAAGAAAGGGGTGTCTGTGATGGATGAGACAACAACAGGGACTTGAAAGCAGGAGGAGGACTAGACACACTCAGGGTTTTTGGATTTTTGTTAGTACACATTCTTTCTTGCCCCCGGGGACGTTTATTTCAGTGGGATTCAAACCACTCGCCCAGATCTTTGGAAAGACCTGGCTGCGGCATGCCCTGCAGCAGAGCTCCGAGACATCCCGCAGCCCCAGCAGATGGGCTCTCCGCAGCCAGGGAGCTGCCGTGTGTGCAGAGAGCTCCGCACAAGCAGAACGCTCTGCTCCTGCCGCACTTCAGCAGCAAATCCACCTTGCATTCTCATCAGGTCAGCTGTGGGGGACAGGGCTGGAGAGGAGCTCCAAGGATGGAGGAGATGGGGCTGCCCCAGTGCTGCCACTACTCTCACCACAGCAGGGATGTTTCTCCTGCTGAACATCTCCGAGCTAAGCAGAGGGCTGTAGTGCACTGACTGCAGGGATTTGCTGACTGTATTGTGGCACCACAGACACAGAATAAGTTCAGATTAATGTGCACACATACTTCCCCTTTATTTGCAATGAAGGGGACAAAATTCTCCCACATTCTTCTGCTAAGATTTTTCATAACCTTCATGTTCATGTTTGATTTCTACAGTTAAATAGACAACATGTCTATAGACAACAAGCCCATAGACCACAGCACTAGCCGATAAAATAATTTTAAAATTCTTTTGGAATTTCTTTTGCATGATTTATATAGCTATTTGAACAACATCTATTTAGTTTTAAACATTGCAATTGCTTTTGACAATATACTTACCTCAATCTAAATTGTACCAGAGAGGCTAGGGTGATTTCAGAGAGAATAAAAAGACTATTGAAGGAAAAACTCTCACCTCTGACAAGATGTATCCCCATTAATGAATTCTCACACTTTTTCTGGGAGAATTCATTGGATTTCCTGCCAGCCAGCAAAGTATAAATTGAGTGTGTTCCAGTAATTATTATAAAATGTGAAAAGCACTTACACCAAATGTGAGGGCTTGTCATCTTACAAGAGGTTACTGTGCATTTTATTATGACCAGCAGATAAAAACTAGTGTTTCTCATTCAGAGATTTGGGTTTTTTTTTTTAATTTTCTGCTGGAACTGGGGCCAGTTGGGGTTTAGGCTCAATATATATGTGCATACCCAATGAAAATTTGCATAACTACATATAAAATGCCAAAATACTGAAGAAATCAAGCAAATATGCATCTATATTCAGCATATATAGTTCACGTTATTGTCAATTTCACAAAAAGACTTTTTGTGGCTTCAGCTTTTGCTTTATCAATTAGACTTAGAAAAAAATCTGAAGAGCATATTACTTAATATTTCTGTAAAAATAATTAAACATGTCTGTAGCCCCTGTTTTAACTGTTCTAAGGATGGAGATCCAGCACATTATTCCTTCAATATCTTTCATTCAGTAAACTCCCTTGAACTTTAAAATGTCTAATGACCTTGCAAATATTTAAACACAAGTATGATTTTGACAGCAGTTGTTTGTATCCTGTCTTATGTCGGTACACTAGGTGGAGAGAAAAAAAAACCACCCTTTTCCCCATAATCTGTTCTTTAGAAAAGCTGACCTTGTTTTTCTCCAACATCAGAGATTTTTTTCCTGTTTTTTTCTATGGTTAAAAAACATTGTTTTCCTCTCTGCTGTCATAAGGATGGCCGGAATCTGTTCATCTTTGCAGTCTGAGATAGACTCTGCATTTTAGGTATTTATCAGCCTAGCACATACTTTTTCCAGTCTGCTTGCCAGCAACTTACTTTCAGATTTGTCAGTGAAACAGAGCTGCAAGGCAGTGAATAACTTTAGAGCTCCTGACCAGGTTCTGTCCTTGCTTTAGGTGCTGTCCTTGTGTCACAGGTGGAATCTAGGAAAGTTTAAGCATTTTTGGCAGGAGCTGAAATACCTTTGTTACAAAGAAGTTGAGGACATTTGCGCATTTTGGGGGATATTTTTTATCTCTTTTTTTTTTTTAGTGTACACTGAATGCCTGATGGGACTTGCACCACAGCTTGTTTTATCTTGCAGTTCATAATGGCTTTAGTTGGTATTTTCCTCCTGTTTATAATAGATAGGTGTTTTGGCCTAGGAGCTGGGCATTCAGATTTTTGTGAGCCTTCAGGTTTCTCTTTTCTAGGGAGTCTTTTAGGAATCTTAGCCTTTACTTTCTGGTTTTGCCTTTCTATAAAGGTTATCAAAGTGTGAAGTTCTGATTAAAGGTTTGTATGTGAGACTTATTTTCTTCAGACTTTGCTTTGCTTAAGTAAGTCTGTGTTGAACCTTTTGTAAACACCTTCATATAGTTTCCCAAGACTTGAGGCTTGATATTTTATCTTTTTTTAGTACAGATTTTATTGGCAAAATAGATGCCTGATAAAATTTAACAGAAGTTTTCTGGTTTTGGTTCAAAACACTGATAAACTTGACAAGTGACTTTGAAATTTTCTGTGGGTGCTTAAATCCTGGAAGTAAAGATACAATGTCTCTCAGAATCTTCTTGCAGGAAAAATTGCTAAACCGTGAGCTGGTTCTGTTTCATGCACTTTATCAGTTCATTTTTGGTGGGCACTACTAGCCACTCTAAATAATTTTTTAAAAGCCTCTGAAATCTGCACAAAGCCTTAAAAAGGTACTTTTCTCTAATTTTATTAAAGTATGCATTCCTCATTTTCAGAGCTATTTTTACCTTAATGTTGAAATGGCAATGGAAAAAATAAGGAAGTATCAGAAATTTCAAAAGTTCTTGTGATGTTTTATTTTCAGCACCATGAAAATTTGGAAAAGCAACCATAGTTTAGCAAGACCAAATCTCTGGCTTCTTTTGCATCACTTTCTCTGTGACTCCATTTCAGAAAGTTCTTGCTCTAATTAAGAAAGTTGCACTGCAGATAACAGTACCCTTTAGCCTTTAGGTGTGGTAACAGTGAAGGCAGGGTAATGATAGTGTTATCTCATCTTTGGGTTTTGGTGGCTTGGGGGAATATAACAGCAGCATCCCAGTATCCACAAAGAGGTCATCAACAAGATGTAGTGCATGGTGGAAGGATGAGAAATAACAGACATAAGCTAAAAGAAGAGATTCAGACTGGATTTAAGGAAAAAAAGTTTTATACCATGGCAAAGACCAAGAAGTGGAGGAGTCTGTCCAGTATGGTTGTATTGTCTCCATCCTTGGATATTTTCAAGAGCTGATTGGCAGCTTTCAAGGTCTGAAGCAATCTGGTCTGACTTGAGTGTTGACCGTGCTTTGAGAAGAAGTTTGCACTAGAGACATTCTGAGGTATTTTCCAACACAAATCCAGCCCATGATCCTACAAGGACTGGCTGTGAGATGAACTAAGGGTCACCTGGTCCAGTTCATCCTATGGAAGCATGGATACAAGACATGTTGCAAATACAAAATGTGTTAAATTCTCTTCTTTGACCCAGAGACATAGTACAGGTGGTAACCAATGGCTAGCAGGTAGAATATAAATCTGTCACAGCACAGAATATACTGAAGTTAAAACCAGAGAAAAGAGTGCCTTCTGGCACTATTTCCTTTTGGACTGCCCAGGTGTCCAGATGATTCCTTCTTCTTTCAGCCCCTCTCACCCTGCCACCACCTCTTTCCCTCCAGCCATAGTCCTCTCCATCACTCTCTGACCAAAGCAGATTCCTTTCAAGGAAAGAATTCCAATTTTGAATTCTGTTACTTTCCTCTTATTTCAAGTAATTGTAGTATTGTCTTTTCTTCCACCAGTGTTCTCCCTAAGGGGAATTTTTCTACCCCTAATTCCCATACCACCCTCTTTCAAATAGCTTAAGATTTAATGCAAAAAACCTGTTTGTCAGCTTATGTTTCCAGCTACAGTTATTTCTAGCCAGGGTGTTTAGGAAGTCTCATGCTTCCCTTTGCAGGTTGTAAAGTTGTGGGTTTGGCCTCTGTGAAATATTCTTAGTGTAATTTCTGCTTTGCCTAGAGCTACCCTCAATCAATCCCCCATGTGTTTATCCTGGAAAACAGAAAGCTGTGTTTCACACCTCTGAAAATCTATAGGTCTCTAAAGTCATAAGTTTCAAGATCATCATCCTGGACTACTTAATAAGCTTGGGCTTGGGGCTTCCATTTATCAATCCTTTTTTTATTAGACCCTTCATACCTTTTTTCATTAGACCCTTCATACCTTTTTTCCTGGCTTTTTCTCTAGCCTAACTTTGTAGGAGTTGCCTGTGTGGCATATGCCTTCACACTGTTCAAGGAGGGGTGCTTCTGCCTAACCCTTTGTACTGTAATAAAAACAAGTCAAAATACTGACTGTAAATGTTATTGGTATGTAATCACTGAGCAAACTAGCAATTCCAGTAGTCTTACACCATCACTTGTTTCCAGTTTCCAAGTTCCCCACTTTAAAATTTCTGTCAAACATCTATGAAGTTTTGTCTGCTTTCTGCTGTGGTGAACTGGACTTCAAACTAGGGTTCAAGTACCCCCATGAAATTTTGAGTTAGTTTTCATGGGCCAAATTTTCCAGTGAACTTGATGAAATGAGAGAAACAGTTGCCATCAAGTACCAAATTCATACTTTGAGCCTCAACACAAGCCTAGGGCTTGAGATGGCAAAAGTGAAATTATTATCAAGACAATTTTGTCTTAGCTGCTGAATTCTGACTGTTTCAGACAATAGTAAAACAGTAAGTTCAAAAATAATTTTTCATAAATCATCAGTAAGCCTAATATTTCCTTTAAATTTCATTCCTCACATGCACTGAAAAAGTTGAAGAATTTTCAATATTTTAGAGCAGTTTTTTTCATTTTAGCCTGAAATCTTCCTTCATGTCTCATGTTTCATGGCTGTTAGAGCTGTGGTAAGATTGCATTGTTTCAGGATGGTCCAACTTGCAGAGAGAGCAAAACCTCTACATGTGCTTCTGCATAGCCATGGACTTTTGCTCAGCTCATGTATGCACAGGCTGCCAGAGAGTGAAGGTGACTCTTGCCAGATAATGTCACTTCATGGAATGGTTTCTAGAGCCAAAACATCTTTATGATTCCTCATATTTGTGAGTTTAGAGACGCAAATGCACTAAAGGGAAATAACTTCTAGATTATTTTTGTCAGGAGACAAATAATGCATTCCACCTACCTTTGACCACTGTACTTTCCATTAATGTATTCTTGCATGAAAACACCCCAAACTGTCTGCACTAATGAAGAGGTAGAATAGAAACACCATTTATCACCTATATCATGATCCGTCTGTGGCACATATAGTCATGTGTGTATCACATGTCAGTGTGAAGGTTCTGCTGAAAAGGCAATACAGTACAGCCCTGAGCACAGAGTAGAAAAGAAAAATAATCCATTTTGTATATTTTCTGTAAAAAGAATCCCCTCTTATTTGGTGTGATAGAATGGAAATCTTTCACCTGGAATAAACACATTCAGATAAACACATAAAAGAATTCTTACCTAAATTTGCTCTGAATATTGCAGGAAAAAACAGCTGGATTGAAGAAAATGTGGGAAACTGGAGAAAGAAGGGGATCTGATGCCTATTAAAAAAATAATCAAGTTGAACATGAATCAGCAAGATGTCCTTGGATCAAAGGTATTCTGGGCTGCATCAGCAGGGGTGCTACCAGCGAGTCAAGTATTCTCGGAGTAGTCAGCACAGATGAGGCCACATCTGCAGTCTTGGGTTCTTCTGTACAAAAGAGATGTGGACATACTGGAGAAAGTGCATCAAAGGACCACCAAACTGGTAAAGTGGCTGCAGCACCTCTGCTGAGAAATCTGGGAGTTTAGTCTCGAAAAGAGACAGCTCAAAGACATCTCATTGATTAATTAAATACCCTAATGGAGGGTAAAGATGGAGCCAGGTTCTTTCCAGTGACAGGAACATTGGCAATGGGCACAAACTGAAACCTATTAGGCTTCATTTGTACATCAGTAAACATTTTTGTACTGAGAGGATGACAGTATTGCAATAGGTTCCTCAAAGAGCTCGTGGAGTCTCTGTCCTTGAAGACATTAAAAAATCACCTGGACCTGGTCCTGGGCACTTAGCTCTAGATGAGCCTTCTTGAGCAGGAGAATTGGGTCAGGAAACTTCTACAGGTCCCTTCCAACTTCAACCATTCTGTGATTCTGTAATTGCTGTCTACAGTTAGAGTAAGTTACAGTATTTTAATATAGTACTCTGAAAGAGGTTTGGCTAAGACATAACTTTAAGCTCAGGCACTGCATTGATATGAAATATTTTTGATTTCTCTACTATATCAACAGTGATCACAACAAAAATTTTCCCTCTCAAGGGATAGAAGAGCAGCCTTTTTGGGTTTCTTTCTCTGTTCATATTACTCTGTACTGTGCCATCAAAACCAGATGCATTTTACATCTGTTGCTGGAAGCTGATGAACAAAAATGAAAATCCAATAAATTTATCAAAGGAAAAGAGCATTGTTATTTTTCTGAAATCTGTTCAATTCTTTCTTTCTATCCATGCATAACTATAAATCTACCTGGTGTATTGACAGCCAAATGTTTTCTGACCTGTGCCAAACATAGTCAAATAAATTTTAACTCCTTTGATGCACTACTTTACCAAAACTGAAGCCAGATGTTTCACAGGTGACCTGACAGAATACCATTACTTCCCAATTACCATAAATAAAAGCAAAGCTGTCACAAAGAGTGTGCAAAGATATATCATTCTAACATTCCTGAAGATTTAACCCTTCCTGACCATTCACAAATTGAACATCTGAAAGATGTTCCTGAACTTAGAAATTAGACATAGGTATCTTGACATTATCACTTCTCACTTTTCTCCATATTTAGATGCTTTGAAATTAGTTGTTTGGAGGGATTGTAGTTATTTCAGAAGCTACAGCTGTCATATACAGACAGGCAAACAGACCTGCAGCAGAACTTCAGAGCCATGCAGAAAGTACAGCCCTGCCTCCTATATAGGCTCAATGAGAAGATAGATAGACTAGTATGCCCCTTGATACATTAGCAATAATCCAGTAGTCTTCTCTAGTACAGCTTTTTTCCAAGTCAGTGAGTTAGCGAATATAACAAAAACTCTAAGGGTTTGCACTTTGTATTCCTCTCTGTGACATAAGCTGGGATCTACAAGTATTTTCCGAAATGATAGTTTTAGCTTCAGGCATGGCTTCATTTATCTAATTGCACTGTGCTTATGACATGCAGAGTGCTGGTGGTATAGGTGATCTCAGCAGTGGTGGGATAACACATAAAAATAACACCACTAGAAATGTTTATATATTTTGGGAGAAGCAACTCTTATCCTAGGATGGTGAACAAAAGAAATATTTTCCAGAATCCACTAAATTCATGGATTCCTTCTATCACAGGCTTTGTACTAGACCCGATGTATTAAAAATATTGAAGGAACATCAGATCCTAGAAGTAGTTTAGAGTGGTTACACTGAGATAAATAGATGCAAAGATAGACTATTTGAAGGATAGGCTTGTATAAACATTCACCAAGTGAAGACATTGGTAATTAAACAATGCAATTATGTATCACTCTGGCAATTCAGTTTAAGCAGTAAAGAAGCAGGTAAAGAAAGTTTCCAGCCAGTATCTGTGCTTAGTGTTTGAGATGCAGATGCTATTTGCTGACTGCTGTAGCACCGGCTGGGGAAAAGTCTCCTGTTAATTCAGTTGATGCCAGCTGGAATACCATCTGCAATGTTTTTTTCAGCTTAGATTCCCAAGGGAAACAGGTTCTTAACAGCCACTTCAGGTGCATGTGTCCAACATACAGTTCCACCAAGGAAAAGAAAAAAAGTCATTCCTTACTCAGTGTGGTGGTTTTGATCGGCCCAAAACATCAGTAAAGTATTTTTAACATTCAGGAGAAATTTGTCCCCCTCAGAAGCTGTTGTGGTAGGCCTGGAGAGGTGTCTGAGGGGTGGGGAGTGGCACAAAAATGGCTCCTGTGTGTCCTGAGTGAAAGTTCTGGAAGTTTTTACATCAAGTCCAGCAGAGCCAATCTCTGATGGCTCTGAGAGTGATGGACATGCTGCTGGCCAAGTGTGGGCCAATTAGAGGTGCTAGTTATGCCTCTGTGAAAACATATTTAAGAAAAATTCAAAACAAGGCAGAGGCGCACTTCTTTGTCGTTGGAGGAGGAGGAGGGGGAGATAAAAATATGTGAAGGGAGAGCAGCATGGAGACACCAAGGTCAGTGAAGAAGGTGGGGGAGGAGGTGCTCCAGGCACCGGAGCTGAAAACTCTCTGCTAGCTGTGGTGAAGGCCATGTGGAGAGCTGGAGGTCCCCCTGCAGCCCATGGAGTCCACAGGAGTGCAGAAATTCACCCACAGCCCACTCCAGAGGAGCAGGTGGATGCCTGGAAAAAACTGTGAACTGGTGGGAGTCTCCTCTAAAGAGTTAAAACTGCAAAGGCCTTGCCAGGGAGAGAAAGGCCTTTCTCCTGGGATGGAAGCAGCCTGGCCTCGGCTTGGGGGAGTCTGCACAGCACCCTATGGACAAAGAGACTCATGTTGCAACCGAATTCGGGTGAGATGTTGCTCGTGAGATTGGACCCATGCCAAAGAAGTTCCCAGAGGACTGTCTCTCGTGGGAGGGACCCCATGGCTAAGTAGAGAACCCCTGTCCCTGACAGACTGACCAGAGAACTAACCACTCACCCTGCCCCCTGCCCGTGATGTTGGTTTGGAAATAGGGAAGGGGGATAAGGGCAGAGACTGCTTCTTAAGAGGGTGGGGGGTGAGAGCAGAGAAACTGTCTGGAGACAGAGAGAGATAAGTAGAGATAAAGAGTATTTGTAGTAGAAGAATTGTGGTGATGAATAGATTTATAGAATTGCTGTGTAGACTGAGAAAATACCTTACACCCTGCCTCCCTACCCGAGCTTGTTGGTTAAAAAGAGGAAAGGGGTGAATAAAATGGGTTCGTAAGAAGGAGGGGGTGAGTGAACAAATTAGCGTATGAAAAGTTTATTTTTGCCTTGCATTTATCCTCCAACTCTGTTAAGTAATTAAATCACTTTTTGCAACTTTAAGTTTGGAGCCTGTCTGCCCTTTTTCCTCTGTGTGTCCTCCTACCAGTGTCCTATCTCATTTAACTCGTGAGATGGGTGTGTAGGTTTTTTTACAGGTTTTTTTGCAGCAAGGGAGACTCGAGGTGCCTGGCGTTTAGTCAAAGTCAAACCCTGACACTCAGAAGTACCAAAATTCACAAGGCCAAGGAGGTGCCCTCCACATCTATACTTTTTCCAAGCAAGGTCTCTGGTTAGATGGTGGTACTGAGGAGAAATGACTGATATTATCATTACCTCTTCTGACAAGGAAAGATTTGCCCATCCTTCCGTTTTTATATTGGATATAAGAGCACTGCAGGGAGAGGAAGTGAGATATTCAGAATCACATCTGTCCTCAGATTTTCTCACCATTTTCAGCAACTACCCATTTACTATGCTTTCTTATTGTGTTTCTTTTCCTGAAGCACTTTCAGTCTCTGAAATTTTCAGAATTCCTGCGTGACTAAAAACAATGCATTGGCCCATACTGTACAGATACCTAGAAGTTAGGCACAGCTTTGGTGACTTCAGACCTGTATTTCTCTGTGGCTGTCCCTTATTAATGCTTACTCTGACTGCTGGACAGATCTGTACTTTCATGAATTGACATATTCATTTCCTACAATGTTTAGTCAGCTTTTAATAAGCAGCTAAGAATAACTGGGGTTTCAACAAGATGATACAAGAGAGCTACACCATGGAAAAGGTTAAGCCCCCATCATCCTTGTTCTGAATCGCAATGTGAGCAGGCATAAAGTGCATTTCACTCTGCACTTCACAAGCACACAGGTGTTAGCATGAACACAGACACAACTCTTTTTGAAAAAAACCACCTCTATGACTCTGAAATCCCAATATCCACTCCCTTCTTAATCCACGAAAAAGGCCATTTGAAGCAAATAGTTTAGCCACATGGAAAAGATTCTGCCTGGCTCGACCTCCATTAAGACCCATAGGGCACAAAAGACAACTCACAGCTAGAAATGCTCTGTGACTGGGTTTATTAGGTATAATTCATGAAACAGGATATTCCTGTATTTTGCTTGCTAGCAGTGAAGCACCAAGAATAGTCCAGGATTAGTTGTACCTGTCTGGATTTAAAACACAACAACAACCAGCACCTTCCTTTTCAGCCTAAATGTTTCACTGACCTCTGCAGCTTTGTAGTCACCAGAGGGGGACAAAGACTCATAATGCTGAGGACTCAATTATGCTTTAATTTGCCTCAGTCCACAAACCCTTCACTTTCCTGTCTTCTCAGACTCTGGATCATATTCACACTCAAAGCATTCTATTTCTCATTGATGGTTTGGTATACCCCTACTTTAGCTGCTGTAACTTACAGAGATATATACTAGATTTCAGAATTTCTAAAGCAAACAAAATTAAACCGTAATGAAGGGATAAGATATTGAGGTTTCCTCATGTTCCTCCTACTAACATCACACAATGTTCCTTTTGATTTTGTATTTCTTGATGGAAATATTGCCATCCAAGTGGTCGTAAAACTCGCACATGGATTCCTGCTGCAGCTACTGATATTTCATGAAAAATTCAGATATTGCCAAAGAAGGATTTTCCTAAGCTTTACTGAACTTTTCTGATACAGTTTTTCTTTACCTGACCTTTGTTTTACAGTATTGAATTATGTTTGTCTTCTTTCTTTATTCAACATTTCTGTGCAAAAGCTACTATGTTTGAAACATGTTGACCAATTGAGGCCATTGGACTGTATACTATGATTGTGAAGCATAGAGTATATGAAAATCCATTAGTATTTTCTTGTGGAGTTTCTAGGAGGAAAAACTGTTATTGGAAAACTCTATTGATCCAAAAAGCAAAAAGAAACATTTTTCTCCTCATGTAGAAAAATATGAAGTGTCTATATTAATTTATGTCTTGCAATTTTATAGCCCCTGTGAATACAGATTTGATGGAAACAGAGCTGCACCCTTCAGCAATGTGTTGTTGCTACTTTATTTTTTTTTTCTTTCCTCTCTTATTTTCCCCCTTCCACCTCCCTCTTCAATGTCCAGTGTTCAGTTTGCCTCCAGTTCTCATGCCCTCTTCTTCAAAGTAATGAAACATATAGACAGCATGCATACTGATTTTCTAGAAGACACAGGAAGTGGCCAAGTCCAACCAAGTTTTGCTTTCCTTCATGAGTAGAAAAGGACAAAAGCAAGAGACTAATTTCTTCTAGGAAAGGGTCTATCCAATAAAAACCTTGTGCAGATACTTTTTTCTCTAGATTAAAATCTGTGATTACCTTTTTCTTTTTTGTATCATTTTCTCGCATGAGGCTAAAGCCTGCCAGGGGTACTTTTCTCTTAGTGTGCACTTACCAGAAGGAAGAACAGTATCATAATCATGTCACATGCTATCTTCAGACATATATCGCCCCTGCTGCATGGTCTGGTATTTAGAATACTGCATAATAAATCATTTGCTATCTCTTTTATTTGTATGTCATTACCTAAGATACATGTATTAAATTCTCAGTGCTTTTCAGACTCTCAAAGATGCAATTTCATGCCTGACAACTTCATAAAATACATTAGAATTTTTCATTTCTTTTAAATTTAAAACAGAAACCTGGCTTCAGTGGATGTTTCAATTGGTTTTTTAAATCTCTCCAAGCTTGTGACATTTGCAACTGCTCAGATGTTAACCCAAACCGTTCACCCATTCACCTTGGTAACAGCATACTTTTGGTTTTTATGTACTGGGCTGGACATCAAAGACATGTTTTTATTGCAGAAATTTTACTAGCCAAGTCTGGATTCATAACAGACCCTGTTGAGCAACAGCTGAATTGTATAGACAGTTCTTGTTTGGGAAAAAAAACAGGTGAACTGTAATCAACTAAGTCCCAAATTGAAATCTTCCCTCCATCATGCTCACCTTCAGCTCCCTATTCAGATATTGACTGGGATGGGATATTTTCTGGGAATAAATGCTTTGTTTGCTGCACTTCTTACCACAGGAAGCCTCAGTCTTCCTACATAAAGACCAACACATAAACACACCCCCCTCTCCTATGGAAACTCTCAGGAGCTCTATACCTATCTTATCCAAAAAGAGCCTATCTAATGATGGATGCATTGATTTTTTAATTTTTTTTTAAATGAGAGAAACAGATGCCTTTAACACATTCTGTACACTGCCTTCCCTACCCTGTTTCTACTGAACTTCTGTTGGTTCAAATATGTAGCACTGGCTTGCCCTGCACTTTTTCAAACCATTACCTCCTCCTTCATTCCAGAAAGAAAGAAAGAAAGAAACATCTGGCAAAATAATGGCTTTACCCCTAGTTCAGTCAAACACTCTTTCCCTGCAACCCACACTCCCAAGGTCTCTACACGTTTAAATATTCATGCAGCTGCCTGAGTAGGATGGAATATATTGCCATATATATGTAGGCACTACCACAAACACGTGCTTTAATACAATCAAGAGCTCCTGATGACCGGGAAGACATGAGGCAGAGACTCTGAAAATCTTTTGGCAAAAGGGACCTAAACTAAAAGTTCAGAAACTTGAGCAGTGTTCACCGTCAATTTCATTTGCTGAGCTTCATATAAGAACCCACTTCTATCAAAGAAGTCAGGATACCAGCTGTTTCAGTAGATGTTATCGACCAGTTTTTATGGTGAATATTACTTCCATATTATTTCCAAGAAAAATAAATGGAAGAGGATGCTGAATGACAGTTTAATAGTAATGATATCTTATATTTATATAGTGCCTACCATCCCAGAACAATTTACAAATAATATTCATAAAAGAGTTACTCTGCCCATCCTTGAAATGCCTCCATCTCTCAGCTGGAGGTTGGGATCCAAGCAGATAGTTGACGAAGAGCAGATCAGCAGGGGAAGGAGAATTTTGGCTGAAAATTCATAGACTTGGGAAACAACATCTCTTATGAGGTTTCTCGCTCTGGGACAAGCAGCAAGCCCAGAAACTCCACGAAAGGGGGCTGCTGCGGCAAACCTCCCATGCGAGCCCAGACCAGGCGCCGCCGGGGTGCCGCGGGCGAGGGAGCAGATTGCCTCCACGACAGAGAAAAGCAGGCAACAAGGCGATTAAGGAGATGTAGTCTCTGCGTTCTCAGAATCCAGGGTTATTGAGGAGCAGTGGGGCGGCGTGGGGTGCGTGGAGCCGGGATGGGTCAGAGGGGAGCAGAGCAAGCTGGGTTCCTGGGCGCGCAGAGCGCAGAACGGAAGTGAACACAGGGTTAAGAGAGACTGTGGATGGGAGGAGTTTGCGGGGGACAACCAACCGGGACGTGGGGGATGCAGGATTGACAGGGAAGCCAGGGAATGGGGGTACAAGGAGGGAGGGTACAGAACTTTGAAAACCAATATTAAACCTCGGGTAGAAGGAGCAGGGTAGAACATTCTAGTTATTAACCCCAAATAAGATAAGGAGGAGGAGAAACTCAAAAACCAATACTCTTGTTCCCTGATGCATACTGAGGAGGCTGGCTGCAAGGTGTCTTGGGGGAACATCTTTTTGTCACCCTGAGCTAAGGTCTCTTCAGACCCAGGGGGCTTCCTCAGGTATGTCTGCCTCCAAACTCATCTGAGTTAAGGTCACTGCAGCACTCTTATGGAAAAAAAAAAGCCCACAAAAAAACAACACTGTGGAATCAATAAATTCCCCACAGAACAGAAGATCCTGGTCTTATAAAAAAATGTTTGATCATATAGAAAGCTTCTTGGGAGTTAATTATCTGCTACTGAAAAATAAAATACCAAATTCTGCTAGGCTGGGAAAATATGCTGCCATGGAATATCCATAAGTCAAACATAAGTAAACTTCCAGGTTAAAGTACAAATGAACTTTACTTCCAGGTTAAAGTACAAATGAACATACTTCAGAAGGCTGGGCATGGATGTTGACGAATCTTCTTTTACTCACAGCTATTGTCAGTGCAGCACACACTATCATGTACCACACTCCCTTCTACTCTGACAGTAGCCAATTTCCAGGTATGCCAACATACTGCAGGGTCTGCTCTCGAGTCTATGATGAAAGTTCTCAAAGAAATACCTCCTCCAGCATTTGGGTCTATGATTTGAAAGGAAAAACAAGAGATATACTTCAATGCTATGACAGCTGTACTTGATCATTATTTTGGTGGCTCAAGTCAGCTCTGGGCTGTTTGCAACACAGCAGTGATTTACCAAAGAGTTGGGGGAATACTTTCTGTCACCTTCATGTTTCTCTCCAGCAAACTGAAGGCAAACAAGTGAACTCTTGGTCAATTCAAAGTTATGGGAAGCACAAACGTATAGTTATATGGACATCCTATTCCTTCAGTAGTCAGGCAAACTATTTAGAAGGTGCGTTCTATACCTTCCCTCTGTGATGTCCCACTCTTAAAGTGAAGGGAGTATTCAAGATTTTTAGATACTCATGGTCAAAAGGAATGACAAAAGTCAGAGGGTCCACAATAGCTGGGAAAGTTTTATTACATACTTATGGAAATGGGTATGTTAGTCCCTGACCTTCTGACTAATTAATGCAACAGTGGGGTTTGGATAGCAGGGTAGGGTGAAAGGAAGAGAGAGAGAGAGACTAATTAAAGAGGGAGACAGAGAGAGAGAGAGAGAGGGAGAGAGAGAGAGAGAAAGGAAGAAAGAGAGAAAGAGTAATTGCCAGTCCTGGCTCCAGTGTTGTTCCAGCTGGGGATGCCTGCATATGTGGGTTTCAAGGGCCTGCCTTTTTACAGATAAGTTTTCCCCACCTTGGAGATGAGGTTTTTGCTTCCTATACCAATTAGCTTTGTGCAGTCTGTTCTTCTAGATTTTTCTGGAAATGGGTCAGGGGGCTTTGGGGGACTTTTGTGGTCTTGATTCCTGCCCCTACAGTCCATGTCTGCTTCTCAACCTCAATCTCATTCCTGTACTGTACAACACTGTTCTGTGTTGTGCTTTTCTCCAGCAACTAGAACAAGAACATTTTTCCCAGAAAAGTTCTGCCCTACCCCTGTACAGCACCCTTCTCCAGCCTCATCCTGTTCTTTCTCACAGTGCTTTATTAACAACAATCCATGTCTGTTATTACCAACAACTCTTGGCTGGCTCCACAGCTATCTGGCTATCACTGTTTGAGACATACACATTAGTCCCTTATCTCCTGAGCTTCCACACCTCCTCAGTTTCTCACCTCTCAGATGAGTAGTTTAACCACTGTTTTATGTGATGCTATCTGGAAGGTTAAAACACTCATTTGAAGATGGAGTATACAACCATCTGAGCTGCATTGAGCTGAAAAATTGCAACGGTAAGGCTAACACAAGTAACAAGTGTCCAAATCCAAAATATTAAACTGCAAAATAACCTTATTTGTTTTTCAAATCTGACTCTTCTCCCTCCTTCACCCATTAGTGTTTTTCCCAATGCAAAAATTTCCCACTAGACATCAGTGTCTGGGAAAGCATTTAAGAAAGAGAGGTGATAAGGGAAGAAGGATTTGAGAATAAAATGTTTGCAGCAGAGAGTGAAAATTAGCTGGTTTAGTGCTTCAGTATGTAAACTAGCTCTGGCTTTGATGCAAATTCACTAGAGCAGGTTGACACAGTCCAAATGACAAGTGAGGGAACTCCTCATGGTGACATTTCTCATGGCTGGAACAGAGCAGCAGGTTAACCTGTTACTGAAGGATTAAGTGTTCATCAGTTACGTGCTGACATGTCTGAAAAACATTTGGCCCCTTTGTCTATGATTCACTTTAATTCTGCCAGCCCTTTTTAACCCTGAAATGCCTAAGCCTTCTCTCCTCTCTCAGCTTTGAGAAATACTATGACTCTAAATTTTATTACAGAATTTACTGTGGGCTTTAGAACAGCAGCCTACAAAGTAAACTTTCTCTCAGTTAATAAAATAACTCATTTTCATCTCTTATTTTCAAATATTCTTGGAGAGATTGTTTCTGAAAAAGACATGCCTGTCATCATGAGCTAATGCAGTCAGTGGGGAATTCCGCCCTTTGTATGTTGATATCTCATACTAAAAAAATAAAAGAATACATAATTCTTTCTCATCTAAACTGTTTTTAAAATCTGTTGGTTAGAGATCCCATTCCTCCTCAACTGTGACATGAAGAAAAAAGCAGATAGGAAAGAGGTACTGTAGACTGTTTTGGCCAACTCTGAGTAGCTACCAGTAGAGGTCCTTTTCTTTCTCTTTTCTTGTCTTTTATTTCCTGTTGTTTGTTTTGTTGTTGCTGTTGTTGTGGTGGGGTTTTTTTGGTTGGCTGTTTTGGTTTTTTTCTATGGTGGGGTGGATTGTAGACTCCTTTTAAGTGGTGAAATATAAGATAAAAGATAAGAAATATTAATCAAATAATGATCTTTACCAAAAGTTAACTACAAAAAAGATTAAAAAACAGACAGGACTTGTGCAAACCACAAGCCACCAGTTCTTAGTTATGAGAAGCTGCAACCTTCACAAATCTCTGTGCTGGAATGGAGTGTGGAAGAGATCAGGCCAGAACTCAGACTCATGAAGGAATTTCTCCACTACACAGGCTTTGTGATCAGGCATCTACAGTCCCTTTCCCCTATATGCTGAACGTTTTTCATGCATTTTGCAGTTTTTAAAAACCTCTACTCTGTTGTCTGTATTGAGATAGACTGTAAATTTGACCAGCAAGGTTGACAGTCACCATGCTCAGAACAGATCACTTTTTATCTAGTTTTAATTGACACTCTTGCAGAAGCTCTCCACTCTGGATATTATTATCAGAGAAATAGAAACAGCAGTGTAAGACAGGTAGCTGAGACACAACTTGCTGCTTTAGCACTGTGAACAAGGGTGCCTGGCAAGTTCACTGTTGCTGGGTATGGGATACTGCAGCCAGAGTGCAAGTTCTATTTCTTTTGGGATGTGGTTTCACTGGAAAACAGATTTTCTGATTTAATGTTGTAGTGAAAAGGCCAGAGGGATTATGTGTTGAAGAAGATATTTTCTGAGTTATGCAAACACACAGGGCTGCTGCTATCTAACAGGGTGGTCACTTCAGTAGAGATAATAAACTTTATCTGAACTCAAGCACACTTCCTGATAAAGTGGGCTGTACAGCTGCTAGGTGATATTTATAACAGATAGATTTATTAAGAAAAAGGAATGGCACTTTTCCTTTTTTGTTATTTCTACTTGGGCTGGAAAGTTAAGAATGACTTCAAGCCAAAAGACTCCCAGCTTATCAGTATATTTAACTCAAACCATGAATGGCCACTAATATTTCCCTCTGATATTAATCTCCAGATTCTCAATACAATAGTTCATCAATTCAATTAAAGTACATGCACATTCTGATTTCAGTCTTACATTTGCTAAAACACTGACCAGTTTTTTTTTTTTTTGTTTTTTAAAGGGAAAAAGTCAAATTATTTTCCACAATACTAATGCTCATTACACTCTCTAAGACTCTTCTTATGAGGATCTTGATATACGTTTGTTTCAAAATATCCTCTCATAGTAGTCCTGCATCAAAAACATGTGTTCGTGTTATACCTACCCTTACCAAAGGCTCCCTTCCTTTTTTGTTGACAGGGAGAGGTATTGCAAACTAAGCCTGTATGAATTTTATGTTAAGACTCATTCACAGCTGTCTGCATTCCCAGACCTCCTTCATTCAATCTGTATAATGGCAATGACATCTTCCACAGTGATGGAATGTAAGCAAAACCAGTAAGTTACCTATTGCTCCTGGAAAATTTCCATGTACTAAACAACACCAAATCTGATCACTGAAAGGTTAGAGTCCTTCATTGGTTGCTACAGATTTCTAGTAAACCCCTGGATGGGAAGTAAATTATTTATCTTAACTCTTCATCAGCAATAGAATCTTTCTTCTTCTTAAATCACTAATCACTAGTGATTAATGATTTAAGTAATTAACTTAAATCACTAGTAAATTCAAAACAATGTCATTCTCTTAATGGAGATGACCTCCAGTAGGCTAGAGTAATGCAGACCTCAAAAGAATACTGCAAAACTATTTCGGCAACAACTGAAGATATGGAGCCATGGTTGTATAAAAAAAACCAAAAACAAACCTGAGGCTGTGGAGACTTTTATTTTCCCACACTAAGTATAATATCAGACTTCCCAAATATTTGTATCTGGAAGATGAAGGTGAAATAATATAAAAAATTAGGTTAAATGGATAAACAGGAACCCTTGGTGATACTTAGAATTACTCAGGCTGATAGGTAATTCCAAAGAGATTAAAATATCTTTTTTTTTGTTTGTTTATTGCTTTTCAGTACACAGGTAGATCTTGATCTATTTGCATTAAAGTAAATCACTCATTATTTGCATTATGGTACCTCTGCCTACTGTGCTTCTGCTTCAGACATCTGGGACTTATTGCCAAAAGAAAATGTTTAATGTTTGATGTGAATTGAACGTGCTGGTAGGACTTGGGCTTCCTCTCTTTCTCCTGCTAGCCATCTTCAGGGAACAAAAGACTCATATTCTTTCCTGGTCTTTTCTTTCTACTCCCTGATGTTCACTGGCAGGTCGACCTCCAACTGCGTAAAAAGGTAGAGGGAGTTGTTTACACATTAGTCCCATATCTGTCATGCCTCCAGAAACAGTTGTCCGCTAAGCAGTGTATAGTTCTGCTAATGAGCTTTTATTAATCAAGAAGTTGTAGCCTCTGGTATTTTAAAGCAACTTTAGCTGGATTCCTTCAGTACTGATTCTAGCTATGGATGGAATTTATAAACTTACATGGTAAGTGCTAAAGGAGAGTTTTTGAGGTGACACAAATGCCTTTTTACACACAAACCACGTAGTTCTTAAAGTTTAAATTATTTTAACAGTGTTTTTGCTTGGGTTTTTTTTTAAATTTTTATTTTTATTCCTCCTACATACTCTATGCCTTTGCAAAACCTAATGCCACAACTTTTTCAATCCAGATCCTAAATTATTCCAGGTCTTCTCCATTTCTTCACAGAATATCAGTTTTCTGTATTACGCTTGCTCTTCCCCTTCAAAAGTCTACACTACAGTGGCCATGTGAATTTGCAGAGAATTATCTAGTATTTTCCTACCCACAATATCCCCACCCCTTGGACATGTCTAAATCTTTTGGGTTTTTTCATGACTGATTGCAAACATGTCTGGATACCAGAGAGTTCATTTTTACTTTTGATTTCTGGGGCTATCCAAAAGGTACTTCAAAATCCAGCACCTCAACTCTGGAAATATACATCTACATCTTAGATTTCCTATAAATAAGCTATATATATTTAGGCCAATATTTATGCTAAGCCTTTTGTTTCCATAATATGTTGGTGGGAAGAAAATAAACATAAAGAAGCTATCTTAAAGCGATCTGCAGCAATTCATCAAAGTAGAGTTTTCTTGAAGACCTTAGTAGTGAAAATCACAAACAGCTTCTGTGCGCTAAACAACACCAAATGCTTGCCCTGAAGCTCTAAGGAATCATGGAAACAGCTCTTCAGTGTATTTCCCAGTATTGATCCATATGAATTTTCATGCTTTCAATTTTGCATAATTCTCAGGTTGAAATGAACTCAGAGCATGCAATGTGAAACTCAGCCAAGAATTCTGCTTCCCATAATTCCAGCTCAAAACCATATATCAGCCTGACTTCTCTCAAAGCAGTTTTTACAAAAGGCATGCAAGTGTTGACCAACCCCATGCTGGATCCCAAATCTGTAATATGTTTTTGGTTTCATTGTAAACATTTTGTATAACTTTGGTTTTCTATATTAAAATGGTTTATGCAGTCTTCAGAGGGGCCTAAAAGAAGAAAAAGCGAAATGAACTCCCCTGTCAAAGAGTTCACAACATCCTTCATAGTCTTTGGACACTGAAGTCACACTGGCTCCACAGCTCAGTTCGCATATTAATAATTCTTGAGAAATCTGCAGCTGAACTTCCAGGTTTTGCAGCAGATATTGTACATCTCTTCCAGAAAAAATGCTTTCCCAACGCCATTCACATAATTAGCTACCTCAGAAGCAGTTCTGTATAGTCCTATCACTGCAGCATGGAGCCTTTAGCTGTCTGAGTATCCATGCAGAAAACATCCAGATGAAGGGTGCCTTCCTAGTGGATTAAGGACCTCTTGAAAGAAATTCTGATGCACAGACAATATGATGTAGAAAAAGCAGCATCACTCTGACTTCAGAGACTTTTAGCTGAAAGGTCATTAGAGAGGCTGTGCCCTTCCTACAATTTTAGCTAAGCTCCTTAACAGCTTGCAGCTGTACCTACAAGTATTCTACAGAACTGGGAGCTTCCTAGACTACCTTGCATCTGCTCCTTGCAACACTTAAAAATCCAAACAAAACATTAAAACCAACAATTTTCTTGGATGCATAACAGGAGCAATCAAATTACCAGTTAAGTGGCTGTTCTCAGCTATATTCAACAGCAATTATACATTTCTGAGAGCATGTCAAAGAGGTTTGTTTGACCTTGTCTGACTTATTTGACTTTGACTTGTAAAGAACGAAGAATAAGGTCTTAGATAAAATTACGACTAGGTCTGAGAGTCTGTTTAAGAAATTACTATATATCAGCTATTAGATATAACCTTGCATGAAATGGTAATGTTTTACTGTGATATATTTGCAGGGTCATCAAAGTGAATTTCAGATCGGGACTTAAATATATGTATTTTTGTAGACACCTTTGCTGCTTTCATTTCTAGAAAAAGTAAATGTAAGTACAGATCAGTAGGAAAGCCATGAACAACTGAAGATGATGAATTTTGTATTGCAATATCTAAGACTCTAGCTACAGCTTTGAGAAAATTACATTACTACTAGTATTTGAAGAGGGAAGGAGTTAGAGCATGTTGATACAGGAGGACCATGGCGAACTTGTGATGCCACAGCTGACGTTCGAAGGCAGTCCTCGCCCACTCCCTGGGTACTTGTGAAGCCTTGAATGCATTCAGAAGCCACTGGCCCTCAAGAATGATTTTAGTAATCCTCAGCCTAAGGGTTGTCTCACAGGTCTGGCCAGGTATCCAATCTAAGCCAGTATCTACTTCTTTGCCCTATGCTCTGTTGCTGTGCAAGTGTTGTAACATTTTTCAGCTGAGCTTTGCTGCAATTCTTCCTTTGCAGAACATGCATTAAGCTCATCAGTGGAAAAGGGATGTTGTAAAGCTGACTTCATGAAATTTGTCGCAATGTTTTGCTGTTGATAAGTGGTGTCAGAAGAGTGCGAAGTGGTACTAGATATGCGTCTTACCTCTTCAGAGCATGAGAGTTTGGGGCTTGATGTCTCTAGCTACCTAGTCACTCTTCAGCGTTTATTGAAGACAGAGTTGATGACTTAAAAATTTAAAATAAACTTTAGGAAAGGAAGCTGGACAAAGGCAAATAAACAAATGCACTTAAAATTCCCAGAATGAAGGTATTAAGGAGAAAAAAAAACTGCCGAGAAGGAAGTCTTTTCTCCCAGCTGTGCTTTCTCATGTCAGGTGAATTCACAGTCTGGTTTGACTTTAAATGATCTTTAAACATCTTCAACATAAACAGTATATTTAACAAAGATAGAAGTGGCCTCATTAGATGTGCAGTAGTTTCTCACACCTCGTCTGCTTTCAGAGAATGACTGGTAACTCTTCCCAGTGGATGTGCTGCAGACACATTCCAACTCTCTGATGTCAGTAGCAGCTGCACTGAGAGCTTCACTGGTGTGCAGCATGGCTAATTTGCCAGAGCTTGTCAGATAAGAAAATAAACTTATTTCAGCAACTGTGAATTATTCCACCTAAAGAAAATCCTCTAGGGCTCTGGTGTAAGGATTCTGTGAAAATCTTGTTTCACGATTCTCTTTGCAAAAGTTTGGCTGACTTTGATTCAGATTTTTTGAGGCACAGACAGCATGCTCCATGTAACTGAGGAGAAATTCGTTTGGAAGATTTAGCCCATTTTATCAATTTTTATCTAAGAAATCACTACTTCGGTGGCTCACACAAAAATTGCAGATCAAGCTAGGTTCTGTTTTCAGACCAACTTTACACACACATTGATACTAAACATTTTTTGACTTTTCACTATTTAGTTATGCAGCCACAGTACTTTCACATACAAAGTACAGTAAATTTTAATGCTTCCTGTGAGACTCCCTGAGGTCTTCAAAGTCTGTTTTTTAATGAAGACCTCCCTTGTGGCTGGTTGTTCTGAGCTTCCTCCAAAAACCATCCTCTCTTTCACTGAGGTCAGAATTATTCTTCTTGAGAAATTCATAAAATCATAGAATTGTTTCAGTTGGAAGAGACCTTAAAAATCTTCTAGTTACAAACCCTCTGCCATGGGCAAGGAATCTTTCACTAGACGAAGTTACTCAGAGCCCCATCCAGCCTGGTCTTCAACACCTCCAGGGACAGGGTATCCACAACAACTTCTCTGGTCAACCAGTGTCAGTATTTTGTCATTCTCACCCTAAAGAAATTTTTCCTTTTATCTTACCTAAACTACTTCAGCTAAAGCCCATTGCCCCTTGCCCTATCACTACATGCCCTTGAGAAAAGTCCCTCTACAACTTGTACCTCCCTTTAGGACTGGCAAGCTGCTATAAGGTCTTCCCAGAGCCTTCTCCACTCCAGGCTGAACAACTCCAGCTCTCTCAAACTGTCTTCACAGAAGAGATGTTCCAGCCATATCATCAACTCAGTTGTCCTCCTCTGGACTCGTTCCAACAGGCCAATGTCTTTCTTCTGTTTCTGGGGTGCCCAGAGCTGGACACAGTACTCCAGGAGGAATCTGAAAAGAGCAAAGAAAAGTGGGCATTTTGTTCAACTTGCACCTAATTAAGCATCAGTCAGCTTGGCCTAAACTGATGATTGACTCCCTGACATCCATTTCCCTCTTTCTAATATATTAGACTTGTGAATATTCATCCGTCCTCTGCCTTTGTCTATTGCTCCCAAATAATTCTATGTTAGCTCCTACTGAACACTGCTTAGTGTGGAGGGGCTGGACTCACAACAGTCCTTATCTGAAGCTCAAAAATTCTCCTTCAGGAGTGTGACAACAAACTGTCCTTCCTTACAAGCTATTCTCCTTCAGAAGTGTGACAACAAACTGTCCTTCCTTACAAGCTGAGTTGCTGAAGGCGTCATATCTAAATTCTCTGGTAGTAAATGCTGGAAAAATTCCCCTATCTGCATAAATGTTAACAATGGATTTTTAGTACAAAAGAGGGGTGTTTTGTTCTGTTGGGTCAGAAAATATCAGGTGACAAATATGGCAAAGGCCATCTATTTTATGTAAAAAAAAAATGGGTATGGAATTCTGTTTAAAGGAGACAATAGTAATTCTGGGGCCTGACATAGTACGACGTACAGGATTTTGTATCCAGAATGATGTGTCCACTACCAGAAAGGCAATTGTCAATGAGGTGGGAAATACATATAAAACAAAAATATAGAGAACAATGGCCGGGAAATGTTAAATACCTATGAGCCGGTAGGATTCAGTGCCTTCTTAAAATACCAGTCATGAAGCCCCAAAAATTTAGCCAGAAACACTGGTGTTCCCTCACTTCCTTCATGATGAAATCAACAAAATCACAGCTTGCCATTATTCTTTTGCAGAAAAAAAAAGTTAAACTTCAGAAAGAGGCAAAGGGAAGAGAAGAGAGAGAAGAGAAGAGAAGAGAAGAGAAGAGAAGAGAAGAGAAGAGAAGAGAAGAGAAGAGAAGAGAAGAGAAGAGAAGAGAAGAGAAGAGAAGAGACACAATTTAAAACAATAGTAACTCAGTTGTTCCAGTGTACTTGGTATTTAGCAAGCTAATTTATAAAGGTGAGACAACAAAAACCATTTCATAATCTGAGATAAAATGTAATTACAACAGGATCAACTTCCAATATTTTAGTCAATTCTAGTATAGTAGATCCAAGATAAAAATAACTTGAACTCACAGAGTTCAACCTGCAGACCCTACACGCCTAAGCCATATTTTTATCAGGGGTTCCAATTCTTCAGCAGATATATTTCAGCAGGTTAAACCCTTAGCTGATCCATTGCTAGTCGTCTGGTAAACATGTTGTCTAAGCAAAAAGATCCAAGAGCACTTTGATATGGAAGATAACATACTGTTTGACTCAGACCATACTGTTTCTGATTTTATTTTTAAAAAAGAATACAGAGGGGAGAAGCAATGAGTCTGCCGGGACTAGTTCTAGCCCATTTGAACTCAAATTAGCAGAACAGCCTCTGCGTGATGACTGTTTCCTTTGTTATGATTGTTTCCCTATGCCTGTTTGGGTGTGCAGTCTCAGGACAGAGGAAAGGATTTGTCTCAGACCCTTTGTTGTCAGCAGGGTTCAGGCAAGGAATGGGGTGCTTGTACCAGGAACATCACTTGGCCCTGAGATTTGAAATTCTCATGCCTCACCCACATTGGAGAGTTGGAAATGCCAGAAAGAGAGGGACAGAGGTCCTGGTGTAGGGAAGGTATTGGAGGAGTGGCTCTCTTCCCTGGGAAGTGGCTGACCTGAATTTGTAATGTGCTGAGCCCCAGGCTTTTTGAGTCTGAAAATTAATTTCTTGTACCTAGAACCCAAATAAGACCAACCTACCACTGCAGGAGCTGACTTGCCTCTTTCTTTTACAATTGGATTTCTCTTTGGAAAAAGGTGTCACCAGTGACTCCTGGAGAAACCGTAGAGGGTGGTTAGGATGCCATAATTCCCAAATCCAATGAACATAAAAGAACTCCTAATTTGCCCTGTTGTAAGGCTCAGCTAGGACAGTCCTTCACTATCTGAGGTTGAACAGACACTTAAAAAGCAGCCCAGATTTGCAAAGCAAGATCCTTAGGACACAAGGATCTGTGACAAGTTCAAGCTGACATTTTATTTCAGCTGTTACTTCTTTTCTGCTTTCTGTCACTCCAGTAGTCCCTGCTGGCCAGACTTAAAATAAACTTTTTTGTCTCTGGAAAAATTAATGACATTCCCATGGAAAACAGGTTAGTTGAAAAAGCACAATCAAGCCCAAAAAATAAACAGGAAAGTATTATTAAGAGAAAAATAATCTTTAAGAGAAACTGATTTAATGATTAGCAGCTCTACTTTACCGCAGATGGAATTCCTGCAGCGATATATGAAAACCCTCTGGGACTCTCAATTTTTACTAGATAATCCATCCTGAATGGTAAAATACTGCTATATACCCTGCACATCACCTTTTGAACTATGCACGCATTTTACTAATTGACCTCAAGAATAACTCTGGCCCAGATTATCTGAGGTACTTGGCTGCCTGGCTTCCAAAAATAAAATAAAAAAATTTCTGTTTTGTGGGGGTTTTTTGAAAGTTTTTGCTCTCAGTTTGTCCTGGAGGCCTTACTTAAAAACAAACAAACAAACACACAAACAAAAAAACCAAAAAACTTCCCCCCCTCCCCCACAAAAAAACCAAACCAACAACAGAGAGAAAAAAGCCCTGAGAATCAATATCTGCAGACCATACGTATCCTGTTACTCCCAATTGTGATGTTGTCCATTGTATTGTGCATTTATTTGGTCACATAATTACCATTTATTCACAGTGCATCCAGTGTACAAGAATCAAAGGAAAAACCAGACATTTTAATATTAGTTTTTATAGACTATAGAAGATCCTTTATAGTCAAGGAAAGAACAGATTTTCTCCTAAACCCATCTTTTAGAAGTAAGACACATACAATGGGCAGACTAAAACTGCAGCCGAGAAAGAACTTTACTGCTTGGTATTTCTTGGCATAACTCTCTAAGTTTTTCTTGACAGAAATAAAAAGTGATGAAGCTTCACTTTTAAATGGCTTGAATCAGCATCAAATTAGGTACAGGAAAAAGGCTGTGAAATGGTCATCAATACTTATAAAAGCAACTGTGTTGTTACAAGAGCTGCACCAAGTTCCTGGAACCTGTCAGGGGAATTAAAAATGTTCTATTCCCTCCCTTTCTCGAAGGATGGGAATAAAATACTGACAACTCATTTTACTACTTAAAGTCAGCGAGCAAGATCAGGGCAGACAACCTCTCCTGTGTATTGCTCCAGTCAGCATTTGGACAGGTGTAGTTATTCACACTGCTCAACCATGGGACTGGGCTAACCACTCTATAGACAAAGCAGGAGACAGACTCTGCCTCAATGACTTTGAGGAAGACAGCAAGACAAAGAACGAAGAACAATCCCAATATTCCTTCTTTTTTCCATTCATAATTCAAGTATAAAAGAATTCAGCATTACTGAACAAATCTGCATCTAGTTTTCAGAAATGTCAATCAGAATGCTACTACCAAATATCCTTATTTAATTTCTTTACTTCTTTGCTACTTTAATTCTTTACTTTCTTACTTTCTACTGTTCAAAATACATCTTTCTAGAGGTTTGCAAATAATTCACAACTACATGATGACCGCCATGGCATATGGTGTGTTTGTGAACAACCCAATGGGTCATGGCTGAACAGGACTGGCCAGGCAGTGGGAAAATACAGTCTTGGTCAGGACTACTAAGTCACTCAGCATACGTTTTTCTGTAACCTATTGTTTCTGTCTGGTTTTTATCTTGCAGATGATAAACAACACATAACATGAAAAATGTAGGCTGGATGGTGCTACTGCTGAATCTTTGTCATGTTCAGATTTCTGGAGTTCACAACTTTGCATGTAGACTACCTTCTCAATTCCCATCAAACTGCTTCTTGTGACCCTTGCAACTCTGCTTCCTGTTTGGTTGTTTGTTTTTTTTTTTTCTCCTGAACTCCCTGGAGGAGTAGATTGCCACTACACAGAAAAACAAGTAAGCAGGAGTATGTGTAAGTTGTCTTGTATCTAGTGAATAAGTGCATATGGTCAGGATGTGACTTGAAGAGATTTCATAACTTATACTTTTCCCCGAGAATTAGAGATGGGTAAGACACACTGATACCTGAGTTGTGGTTGACCTGAAAAATAAAAGATGTTCCTAATAGCCAAGTTAGCAAAATCAGCAGCTCTCTGCACAAGTACCTTTTAGAGTACTGTCAAATACCACCGAAGAACTCCAGGAATGAATCTATGACTGATTTGGTCTGACCCTCACTCTTCAAGGCTGACTTAAAACTGAGGCATTTAGCCTGCAAGCCTGATAATAGAGAGGAGTAAAGGGTGGTTTTTAGCTGGTCTGTAATCCCACACAGCAAAGGATAGAGATACAGAGATCCAGAGGGGCTCACTGCTTATTTAGAACGATTCTTACCTGCATGCATGCATGCATGCTTACAGGACAAGAAAAGCCTGTCAGATGCAAAGACAACTATTTTTATCCTGCCTGTGAAAGGATTTGAGAGTTTCAGAAGAGGCAGGGAGGCTACAAAGGGAGCGCATTTTCTCAATTTCATGATGAGTCAAGAGTCCATCACCACAGTGCCTGCATAGCACCGAGCTGGTTACTGCAGAGGACATTGATCCTCAGGAGGGACAAAATCATTTCACAGACCACAATTTAAAACGTTTCTAGTAGGATACTGACAGCTCCTGAGCCATGGCTGCTGTTTTGTGCCTTACAGATTTTTGTTGATGTGCATGCCTGCCCGCCCACCCATCCATGCTTCTACCGAGCTACTAACCTGTCAAAGAGAACATCATCTGATGGCTAATCCTCATGGAAAATTTCCTCCCAATTCTGCTTGCCTATTTTGGGGTGCCACTTCTTCCTCAGAAGGTGATATAAGCTGTGATCAGTGCTATCTTCTTAATGGCACATCAGCCCCCACAGTCCCTGCTTCCTTTGGGTTTTTTGGTCCACTAAGTGCTGTACTGGTCAAAACAAGGACAACGTCTTAGAAAAAAATCAGGATGCAGTTTCCCATTTCAAAAAGATACAGAAAGTCCTGTCTGTTACTGACAGACCGGGGTGAATGAATTCTTCCAGTCTGAAGGCAGTCTCAGTAGAAACTCATGGGACAAATTGAAGCTAACCACCAAGGCATGAAAATACGGATTTACAGCAATGAAAAGGGTGTATGTTTGACTGTGTATACCAGTGATATCTGAAGGATTCTTTTAAAGTGTAAAGCCCTACTCGGTGTACAGTGTGACTTGGCCAAATCATGTGAAACACTATTAAACATTTTTTTAAAAGAAAAACTGGGCTGTGAACAAGTTACTTCTTTCAGAGAACTGAGTCAAAACTGAGCTACTAAGTCAAAACAAATTGCTTTCTCTGAGATACAGCATAAAAGTATTTCATTATATAGATCATGTAATTCTGATCCAGACTTGAATCTTCAGCTGGCTAGGGCATTCAGATCAGTGATGTTTGTTATGGAGGTATTAGCACATACAATAATTCTGTCAACTCGTACCTTAAAATATTGATATTACATATGTGACAAGGACTTGATGTATCACTGTTGACAGAGGTTAAATATTTCTTTTGATTTGGCATATCAGATTTCAGAAAACTCAAGCAGGAAATTCCTTATATGGCCTATTTTCCAATCACCATAAACTCGCATTTACTGTGAGTTATTTCCTTTTTCTCAGGTTAGTACTAGTGACTGGGCACATTGTGATTAAAAAAGTCAAAGCATTAGTCCAAATTACTGAATACATTGAATTCTTTAATGTAAGCTAAGCAACTACATCTCAAAGAGAAGACTTTCAGTTAGAAGTTCAAAGTATATAGAGGGATTTAAAATGTCTATACAGCCTGTCAAATGCTAAATCAAATGGAATAACCTTATGTATACATACTTTACAACTTTCAACAGCTTTCTGATCTCTTTCAGGATAAAGCCATAAAGCAAACAAAAGTTTCTTTCTTGTCAGAGACACTTTCTAGTTTGAAGAGTTTCAACCCTGAATTCTTTTAAACACCTGTCTCCTTCTCCCTGTAGTTATTTATACCTGGAAGGTAAAAATCTGCTTGTGGAAAGGTTCTGATCAAACAACAAAATATTAGAGGACTGCAAAATATATTAAGATCTTACAGGAGTAGGAAATTTTATAAAAAGTATGTTTGTGTTTCTTTCTATATTCTTTAATGTATATATGCATAAAAGAGACAATACCTATATTTATAATCTATTTATTTATATTCTGTATAGAGCACTTATATATAAGGAAAATACCCATATTTGCTTTCTGGATAGTGAAGAGGAATCATTAGAACCTACTCCATAAAGTCAACCCATCACTCGGTTATCTCAGCCTAACATTTATTTATATTCCAAATCTACTTCTTGTACCATGTTATAAACTTAATGCTTTAGAACTAGTTTTCTGTTTCATTCAGCTCAGGTACCAAATGGCTTCCAGCACACGTGAGGACAAAGTCACTACTGGCAGTCAGTACCAGTAATCATGACTTTGTTAACCACCGTGGAAGGAGCAGCTCTCACAGATGAGTCCATGTATGGGCTCAGGGCAGGGCACTGAAAAGCTTTCTTGACTGAAGTGAGATGTTTTGATTACTGCACACTGCACTCTTGGGCATCCTTCCCTCGGGCACTGCTGCTTTCTTGCCCTGCTATTACAGAGGGGAAATGCAGGGAATCCTTTCAGTCAGCTGAGGGCTCACCTGCTTATCCCTACTTTGGCGCCCTACTGTCTCGCTATGTGCTTTTGTCATTGTATTTTGGGAACACTACAGTGTGTGCTGAAACATTCTGCTGTGAGATAATGGTACCCCCACTGGCATGATCTGAAGGGCTTCAAGTTGGCAGCAGAGCTCAAGAGAATTCAGAACATCCCTTAGACCATTTCTCCTTACCTCAGTCACAAGATGATCTTAACACTGTAAAATGTTATTAACTTATTACCTGTATTAGCTTAAGCAGTCTGTATTTATTTAAGGGATATTTACAATATATATTTTCCTGTCCCCAATATTTTCTTTTCAGATTTTAATGAGTTTTAAGATGGTGAGTCTAAAGAATACATAAATATGACACTCAGCCTTGCCTACAGAAATATGACCAGTAATTTTGTAATATCCTACATCAAATTTTTAATTAATTTGGAGTTAACATGGTGTATCACACCAACATTTGGCTGTACAGTTAATGAAAGCTGGAATCTCTCCCACTCTGTGGGAGGTTTTGCTCTTTTGAAGACCTGTTCCACTCATACATCACCAGTGTTAAAATGCAAATGGCTTAAACATCATCAAAACACAGAATGTGCTGTGATAGGAAAAGATGTTTCAATCAGCATGAAGCAGCAATTCCGTAAAACTGAAATGAAAGATTTCAACAGCTATGTTTTGTTACAGCATGTCAGCATCATGCAATACTCCCTCTGTTGACATGCCTTTTTAAATAGTAAAGAAATAATATTGGCTGGAAAAATCCACCAGATCCCAAATTAATAGAAAAATGAAAATATTGGAAACAATTTTTTTGATTTTGAAAATGGTCCTTTGGGATTTTCTATGACATTAATGGAACTTCATGACAAAGATGTTGCAATAAAATAGATTTTTTCCTCAGGGCAGAGGACCTTAACACTAATTTACTGTTGAATGTGTACTTTGCTACAAGGGGAGAATTAAAAAGTATATAACTGAAATACTATATGCAATGCAATCATAATTTGTTTTTCTCAGTTTCATTCCTCTTGCAATTACCAAATATCTTTACTGAGAGGAGCCTTAACATTGCCCATGCATATTAATTTGAGGTACTTTGGTAATGCAAAAACTCTTAATTTTTTTCAATTAAATTTACTGAAAAATCAAAACACTGCTTTTGCTCAAATACAAAACAAGTAATTTTTTCCTCAAAATGTTCAAAGAGAATTCTTTTAATGAGCTTTTGTTCTATTTTTGTTCTATCTTTTTTGCCTTAGTGAGCACTGTTCAAGTGGTTCATGAACCTCTCCATATAAACTTAGCCATAGATTTATTTGATTTACCAGGGAGAAAAAGTTATTTTTCCATACTATGTATATATAAATATATCATTAGCTATTTAACCATCTTTTGGACATGTAATATATGTTTAAAAGGCAACATTGTTATGAAAAATGAGACTTTTGAGAAATTATGTTCATATTCTCTATCTTTGGAAAGAGCCCTCGTAGCCCTTTCCACCTCTGCAAAAAAAATATTTTTCATCAGGTGGGAATGAAACTTTTTTCTATATGGAATATCTTTGCCATTACAGAAAAGTAAATATACATGAGAAAAGGTGACAGAATTGTAAAACATGGCACAATTTGTAAATCTCTCTATATAAATTTGCAGAGCAATACATGGAATTATATATAATGTGTTAAATGTGAAGATAAATTAGATTTGAAAACATAAGAGGTGTTAAAACTCATTTTGCTGTAATGCATTTATCAGGTTGTCATTTAAAAGGCAGTGCAGCCTGTGGCAGAAGAATAAGAGGCAGTGCTTGGCTTCTGAGGCAGCATTTTTCATTCATGAAATAAATTGGAAAGACTAAACTGATTTGCCTTACACATATGACACTCATAAAATGTACACCTATGAAATTGTGTGCCTGGTCTTGTAATGATGCATGGGCACACAAGCAAGCAGTTGTCAGAGTCACTGTCCACTGCCCACTCTCAAATAAGAGAACAGTATAAGGGATTATTGCTGTTGCTAGTGGTGGGGATGCTGTTCCAGCCATGTGAGCCAAAGGGACACAGGGGAAATTTAAAGGGGAAAGTAGGGAGGGCGTCCCATTACTATTACTTTTATTATTAAGATGAGTTTTATTTTGGGGTAAGAAAGCAAATATTCTGACCTGGAAACCTCAAAACTTCTGGCATGAAACAGCGACAGTAAATTTCAAACTGAAAAATAAGCAACAAACTAAATCACAGCTGAGCTGTCGTAAGCTGTTGGAGGTATTTCAGTCAGGCATTAGTTGTGGGTGTTTTTAATAGAAAGAGAACAATGGAGACATGGAAACATAAACTTCTTTCACAAAGCCAAACACCATCTATTGCAGATGTATCTCATTAGTCACAGGTATTGATAGTTGAAATAAATTAACTGAAATTAATAAAAGATCATTTAGATGAAGAACGAGTTTCTCTAAAAAATAAATTGAGGAAAGCCTGGTCATTTTTAAGCAAGTTTAGAGACATAAAATGTGTGAAATCCCTGTGAATTGACTAAACCATCAGTGCTCCCTTTGGGCACAGATGACTGCTAGCAGCATGGTGATGTGGTTACAGTAGAGGCTCCATCTGCCTGTGTGCTTTGGTGCATCAGAGATGCTGGAGAGCATTGGCAAGAGGAGCAAGCAAATCAACAGTGAGGTGACTTCAAGTAGGTGTCTCAGCACAGGGGAGAAACCTGCCTCAGCCTCTTACACTTTTAGGCTGACAGGATGAGATTAATTAGCTGAATTCGAAATATTTAGCCTAAGCTAGTCAACTAGGCTCTTTTTTTTGACAGAGGAGACACAGAGTGTCGTTTTGTCAGGACCAAACCTTTAAATATGAGAAAGCCTAAAAGTAATCCCTTGTCAGGCATCCACCTCTCTTTCCTCTCAGGACTGTAAAAAAGCAGCTTTGACTAGAAGCCTGTGTGGTCAATGCAAGTTGGGTGAGTGGAATCCCATCACCACTCATGTTGGTCCTGCATGCCCTATCATATGCCATAAAGAGTGCACATAAAGAGAACACTGTGGCTATCTTGAAAGATACTGAGTATTACCTGAAGGATGGCAAGCAGTTAGTGTGTTTTCAAAACAAAAACAGATGGTGCTACTCCATGTTAAGGTTTCTTTCTTTTCTGAATATATGGAGAGTATTGCTCCCAAAATGTACTGAATACTGTTCAGTTCTGCAGAAGGATTCTATTACATCAAATACAATGACTTTTTTAATGACACAGAAATTTTTAGGGCATTTTTTTATTTGAGAGGTTCTTTTCATGGTGAGTATCTTAGGAAAATTAAGAGGATCAAATCCTACATTATTTTGAATGATGCAGGAAAAATTCCCATTGAATTCAGCTGGGATGGAGGACAGACTTAGAGATCTGGATGCAAGTAATGATCTTTCAAGCATCTGTTACTAATGGATGTATTTGCCAACACCTCCCCAGTGGCTTGATCTGTTTGATTTTGTATACTGCGAATTGTAACCAAGCAACAAGCAACTTGTTGAGCAAAGAAAAGCCATGGGATTTGAGCCACCTCACAGGAAGGTGCATACAGTCACTTGCAGAAGTGTTTGCAAGTCATCCAGATGATGCTTATCTTAATGCAAGTAACAATATTTCAGGAAGATGACTATAATTTTTCCTTGATGACTCTTTTCGCTCCCTTACAGACGTGATGGTCATGTTCGTTCCCTGGAAATTCTGTTACTACAGATATGTATGACTCTTTCAATTCCCAAGGATAAGAAAATTCAAGAAAACCCTCAATAAACTGTAAATATATTGATATCCAAGTGGACTGATTCAAGCTCGAATGCACTGTCCTGTTTACACATTGAAAGGAACGTGCCATCTTTCAAAACATGACTAGAGGATGGAAATTTTAATTAAGCTGAATTCAGAGTTGAAGATGAAAAGTGTACAAAATACTGAAAAAGATCTGGAAAAACGTTCAGCTATCCCAAGAGACTAAGCCACCTATGAGCGTGTAAAAGGGAATGCAGATATTGAAGTGACTATAGTATCACTTCATGTGGCAATTCAGGAACTGGTTTGGGAGCTGAAAAATGCTCAGTTATATATATCAAACAGATTATAACAGAAAGGAAGTTACAAGTTTTCTATGTAATTCAGCTTTTTAATGTATCCAAGAAAAACATTTTTTATGTCTTTAACTATGTGCCATTAGTTACATTTTTTAGATTCCATATAGATTAGTCAAAAAAAAAACCTTTTTTTTTTTAATTGAGTTTAAACATTTGAACAGTTTGTGAATAAGGAATTAGGGCTAGCAAATCGTAGCATCTTTTCCAAAAGCAGTGTGATAGTTCAACACTTTTAAAAAGAGTGTTTTTCTCCTGACATGAATGTTTCTTGAGCTACAATAACATTCTTCTCCATATACTGAAGCGCTGAGAACTTTGGCAGTTTCACATCCCCAGGGTTCAATTTTTTTTCCTTTTTTTTTTCTTTTTTTCCCTTTATTGTTTTTTGTTTTAGTTTGGTTTGTTTCAGTTACTGAGGGTTCACACACTTGCTGAGTTTAACTTTGGGTTTCTGGGCTCGTGCAAACCTGAAAACTCAAAGCAATACTAAGCAATAATCGTCAGTTTTCCATGGCTTGGAACAAAACCATAAACTTTCTGTGCAGATCAGAGATAGGATTAACTTGACAGGCAATCTGTACTTTAGAAGTTCAGCCTGAGCTTATTTCAAGGGTCAGTAAAACTTGGAAAATCTTCTTGATAAATCTGGGACAAATTGAGGATTATGAAGACAACTCAAGACATACCCATCTCAAAAAAAAGCAAATAATCCCTCCTAGATCTCTTTTGTCCTCCAAACCAGTTGCTACAAAAAGAAGAGAATTTCACGTGGCTGTGAAGTTCATAAAAAGATGTACACACTTCATTCAGATGAGAAGGCTTAATTATTCTTATGCTCTTTACAGTTCAGATGTTCCATTTATCCCACATTCAGCTGAAATACTTCTAAGTTATGCTTACATTAAAGAAATTCAGGCCTATAATTCAATGTCAATCAAAGTGTATGAAATCTCTCTCAAACAAATGAGTCTTTATTTTTTCATGTCTGAAGGCACCTAACTACATATGAACCCATTCAAGTTATGTTTACATCCAGATCTTGAAAAAATTCGCTTAAAAAAAACTAACTAAAAAAGAAGTGTCCAGTCTTTCATTATTTACATACTTAATGTTGTTTGATTCAGAAGCCACAATATAAATGTTTTCTTTTAAAAAATCTGCAAGCATCAAGATATATATAAATATTCTACAAAACGATCAGTGTGCTCTCACCAAAAACAGATGCCTTGAAAATACTTGGCTTGTTTTTAATAAAAACACTTAAATCATTTTTTGAGGTCTGGCCATCTATACATTCAAAGAGCAAGTGCTTTTAGAAGAAATACTTCTAAAATATATATTTATACATTTTTCATATGTCTGTATGAAATAGAAAGTCTTTACTTCATATTCAGAAAATCCACTGTGGTACAGGTGTACAGGACTTTCCAAAAATTACTTGGGAACAACATGAATTTACCCAAATGGCCCCTTTTACAGGAAAGTTTATTCTGCTGCTCGCAACATCCCAGCAGCACAGTGAATGCCTTCAAGTTCCCAGCTCCTTCCAAGAGGAGCATTCCAAAATGTCTCCAAGGACGAAGTTCTGGATGCTCCTGCAGCCCCAGCGCACTTGCAGGGCCAGAGGAGTGTGAGCTCAGAGAGCTCCAGCAGCAGAGATTTCGGCACAGGGTGCGATGCTGGGCTGCCTGTCTGGGCTCACCGCCACCCTGCGCCGCTGGGAATCACAGTCACTCTGTCAGCTCCGGGGCAGAAGCTGGATTTGCTGCCGGGCTTGGCCGATACAGCAGGTGCCATAAAAGAAAAAAATATGTGTACAAGTAAGCCTTCTGTTTGCTAATTGTTTATCTGGGTCAGCTGCTCGCTGAGGAGGACAGACTTGCTCTTGGCACCTGTCCTCAGAGCAGTGGGAGTCTGTCCCACCAGCTTTGCTCCTTACAGGGATAAAACATAGTTCCAGTATGCCAATAGTTTAAGCGCATGAGTTTAAGCTTTCATTACTTTCCTAAGTTTTCTTTTCCATTCTTTTGCAGCATTTGCTGATCCACACTGGAACATAGTCTTTTCTTTATTATTTGCTCTATTTTTGAGGTAGCCATTTCAGGTCTCTTGTTGCTGAGCTGCAGCACAACTAAGAGGGCCTTATCCAGAAACACTCATTGACTGTGTTAGGAAATCAGGGCAAAAATCACAACTAATTGTAAACAGACAAGGCAGGATCCATCCTCCTCCATCCTCCCTTAATCTGACAGCCTAAAATTGGGGTGTCTCACCTAAACTAATCAACCTTACGTCCTCTCATCAAAGGAGAGACTTTTCCAAAGAACAGTTAAAATACATGGCCTTTATAAGGTGCATATGTCTTCCCTTAATTTTTATGGGAATCCTACACAACTAACTGAAACAAGAAGCCCCATTTGGGTGAAATGAAGCCCACCATTGGTATCTGCATGCAATGTGAACCTACCATCCTGAAAAGTCATTTCCCTGAAGGGTTTCTTAACAGCTCAGCAAGGAATAAATATTCTGAGCTGGCTAACAGCAAGCAGCCTCCACTACACAGAGATTTTCTTCATAGTCTCCTCAGCTGTTGTGAAATATATGTCTATGCAATTGCAAAATGGCTTTCATGCACAAATACAAATGTGTAAAAAAGATGTGTTAAAAGCAAAGACAAATGAACACAATGAAGTAATTAGAGACACATCACACTATACTGCTGTTTGAAAGGAATGTTTTTCACTTGGTTCTATTAATGTACAGAGACCCGCAAAGCACTTAAACAGGGAAGGTTTCTAACTTATAGTAAGTTGCAGAAAAGAAACAAATAATAAAAAATTCTTCCATTGCTCTTTCAACAATGTACAAAAGTTTCAAGCACTGTATTCTTTTTCTGTACTTCTCCTAACTTAAATCACATTGCAAAGCATAAACAATACATTTTACATAAAAACTTAATGCATATGCAGAATTATTTTTACTGTGAAGGCAATGTGCCCGTGATTTCCATGTAAGTTTAAAAAGCTTTCTCTTTTGTTGGCAAAAGTGGTATTAGGCACGTACCAGGATTTAACCACTTTAAGTCATAATATTTTTTGGCCAACCTGCACTGAAGTCAATGGAGCTTATATTTTGGGCTCCTTTATTTTCAAGTTCTTTGATATTTCAGTGGATAGTTTGCTGTTCAGACCTTCTCTTCCAGAAAATCAAAAAAATATTTTGCTATTTTCCTCTCCAACATGATAATAAGTCCTGAATTCTCTTTTATTGACACCCAAGGACATGTGAGGCAGGAACCCCTGCAAATAGCTTTGTCTATAGCTGATTTTTCCCACTAGTGTCTAATACATCAGTTTCTAAACATTACACAATGTTGTACATTTAATTCCAGCTTTTGGGTAGAAGTCAAACATGAGAGTTTCATGACCAGAAGGTCAGAAAACAGGCAGGACCATTTCCTGGCAACTTAATGGCATTTGGCTTTATCGTTTAATTTCATAATATGTGAAGTCTCTTCACCAATCTTAGTTACATTCTTAGCAAGGAAAGAAAACAATCTCAGATGCTGGATTAAATCCTGGAAATGGATAGCTCTAGCAATATGGCATATAATCTTCCAAAAGTTGGTGAACTGTTGAACAGAACAGTGTAAGGAATATTATCATATTTTTGGCCACTGTTCTTTACCAGAATTTGTAATGTGTTACATGAAAAGCCCAAACCACATGGCACACACAGTCATTTGTAGAAAACTTTCCACTTTTTCGTGCTCTGAGACTAACATTGGGATCAATTCTCTTGGATTTCAGGAGGAAGAGTCAGCTGACCACAGATTTGGCTCAAAAATCAACTCTGTTTTTACATCAGGGGCCATTCTTTTCTAGAGGGCAAGTAAATATTTTTACAGACATGAATGGAACTGGACTTGAGAAGATCGGGGACATCAATCAAAAGTAAATAGCTTCTTAAGTGAGATGTGGAAAGAAGATAAGACTATTTTACTCATTGCTAATATTGGGATGTGTTCTTGTAGAGCAGAAAGGACCTCATAGCACTACAGAAAGATTATGCTGCACAGAACTTACAATCTAAGGGATAACAAAAACTAAATGCAGAAAAACTACATTTGCTCCCTAGTGTCAGCTGCAACAGGACAAGGAATGTTGGCCTGTCAAGAGTAAACCGTTTTATAAAAATGTGCTCTTTCTTCTTGGTCCCGATGTTTTCCACCCATCCTGCAAGACAGAGCTTATTATAAGTGTAAATGAAATAGCAAGACCGTGAGGGTTTATGAATCTTTTGGAGTTCTATGAATATCAATTTATTTAAAAACAACTGGTTTTTGAAAACTATGCACATGGGTTTCTATATGGAAACCTATGATGGATAAAATTATAAACAATTAGCTGAGCTGTCTTTAAGCTGTTAAATCAATATTTTTATCAGCATTTCATAATTTGTAGATATGCTTGCTTTAGGCACTTATATCTCTTTTGACAAGCCTGGTAACTGGGAATCTTCTATGTAAAATAAGTAGCAGTTCTGACATTTCTAATGGTTTGACATTTACATTTCCTGACACAGATGTGGTCAGAATATGTACTTCATTGCATGATATTAAAAGTTGACCACTCATTTAGAAAATTACAGAAGGGCAACTATCAATCATGGACTTTGTATTTACTTTCTTACAGAAGGTCCAAATACTGTAATCTTTATCTAGAAAATTTTGCATGTAAATTAATTTTTGCCTTGCATTTCCAAAGAGAAGAAATGAGAACTTTATCTGACACTTGTAAAGTTTAGTATTAAATACTCATACATTGCAAAATGTAATGATTCTATCTTCTTTTTAGCCCAAATTCATAACTGGGAAAAAAAAATCATGGTTGTATATATGTATATGTGTAGGTCTTGAAAGTATTTAAATACAGAGAATAACTGCTTATCTTATAAATATCCTTGCTGATGTCAGTCAGTGTTGTTAAGTTGCAGACTGTCCAGAGACTTATACAATCCTATGGATTCTATGAAAATAAGTGTCTTCATTAAATGTTTAAGGAATCATTCACATAGTCAAAAGAGAGACAGAAGATAGAAAATAAAAAGTAATGATAATGGTCCCCAAGATGGTACATAGGTGTTGAATGGCTTGAATACCACAAAAATTGCTGAGGTACATTTGACCTGTCATGTGCAAGTTGAAAGCCAAGATGTGGCTTTAAATAGTCACTTCTTTGATTCCAGGATTCCAGCTTTATTGATGCCTGTCCCTCAGCATCATACCCTGTGTTGATTGCTTCCTATTTGAGCAGTGTAAGGCAGTTTAAACAGGCATTTTTGATCTCAGCAACTAGGAGAGAAGTCATTCCAGACCTAACATCTCCCTAGGCTGCTTGGTTTTGTCACTGCAAGTATGCTCACTTGATGCTAAGCATAAGGAATGCCTAACCTGTGTTTTCCTTGAACACATTCTGTCTTCTGTGAGCACAGAAAGAGGCAGCATAAAGCCACAATGTCACCAAGAAAATTCTTAATTACCAAGGTAACATTTGGAAGATTTACAGCTGCTAGGAATCATTAGACTGAAGTCCTTAAAACCCTGGGCAAAATGTCCTCTTCTAATACAACAAAGTTTACATAATTTCCCTCCCCGCCTTGTTTGTGTGATTCAGACTCAGTTGCTGCTCATGGGTGGCATATTCATGCATTGTGTGGGAGACGACCCCACACAAGTAGAGGATAGGCAAGATGACCTCGTACTTTAAGGCCTTTTTCTTTTAGCTGTGCTAGCTGACATCATTTGTGGTACGACTCTGAATTCCAGACTCTTTCTGTATGAGAGATAAATGAGTGCACAAAACACAAACCTAAAAGCAGCTGAAGCCTGCCTCCTTAAGCTCTCTCAGCAGTCCATGGAGAAGGTGAAAGGCTCCTGTGGGGGTTGTTTGAAGTAGAAAATTGTGTAGAAGTGCAGAAGACAAGGTTCTCAGGGCTAGAATCATAGAATCAGAATATCCTGGGTTGGAAGGGACCCACAAGGATCATTGAGTGACATGGCTAACATTAGACTTCATGAACACCTTTCCCTAATTGTTGTGTTCAATTCTTTTGGTTCACAGGAATATTTCAGTCTGAAGGGAAACACAGGTGTCTGCCCTTCAAAAACCTGCTGGTTGAGGGCTCTAGATGGGTGAAGCCTGTGTGACCTGTGGGTAGAGAGTGGCTTTCCTGCAAACAAATGTTATAAATACGATGGAACTTCCCAGAGCAGTGTGCAGGAAATGCATTATTCATAAATATTCACAAAAGATATTTTATTTTATTTTACTCAGTGATTAAAATGTTAGTTATGTTCATTCTTTAAAAGAAATAAAAACTAAAACATGCCAATGCAGAAACTGACTTGCTAAACACAGCTTCTGGAGGAGCAGAGGTAAAGAGTCATAATTCAGAAATATTGAGGCCAGTTGTGACAATTCAACTCAGTTGTTGGTAATAAGGAGCTTCTTCACAATATTGTAAGAGGTAGGAAATTACAATCACCCCCAGTCTCACAGGTTTCAGATCAGGAGCATCATATACTTGGTTGGCCAACTGGGAGCCAGAGAGCACCATCAGTCATAACTTTCTATTAAAGCTAATTAAGTTCACCCATTTTTCCCTCCATTTGTTGCATGCAGAGAATTTGCAACACAACATTTAAGTCTCATTATCAGAAAATGAGACTCTGGGCAATTCTGAATGACACTCTTCATCTTTAACTTACTCTTTCCCAACCCTGTGTAAGGTAGGTGTGCCATTGTCTCAGCAAGAATGAAACCACAGACACACGAGGCACATACCTTGGGGTTTCTCTCATGCACATGCATGCAAATTGAGTAACATGATATTAAAGCCAATGGTGTAAAACATAAATAAAATTCCGCTCTCCTGTAATAGGAAGAGAATTCAGCCTTGTTATAAATGCTCCAGTTTCAATGTAATCTTATTCATAGAGCTGCATCTGCATATGTAATTACCTGAGCATGTTTATCATACTCAGCTTTGTGCTATCTGGGTGGAAAGCTGAGGAGAATAAGCCGTATTAAAGAATAGCTATTCTATCTTCCATTTTGGGGAGAGGTTTTGGTGGAATACGATGACTCTTAGGAACTTAGCACATCTGAGCTCTGCAACACTGGAAATAAAAATAAAAGCCCTCAACACAATAAAAACCAGAACATTATTTTTAAAGAAAAGTTAGTTTTGTTGAGTAGCGTTGGATGAAACCAGGCTTCCTTCTACTTTTATCCAAATACATGTCTATTACAAATCAGTGCAAAAGGAAGTGTTTAAATGTATTTTATTTTTCTTCACATCTTTTGTTTTACATTTTGAATGTATTTCTCTCTACTGTAGTTTGCTTGAACAAGTACTTTTTGTTGTAAACACTTTCAATTGTTTAGACAAACGAAATGTCAGCCAGTGCTAAATGCATTTACAACAAGAAATAAACCAAATCAAAATAATGGCAGATGTATCTCAGGCAGCATTAAAGGACTTTAAACTGCAGTGTATCCAAAACAAAAAATCTACATCAAACATAGAAACACATGGTTAATCTGTTACATCTGTTTAGTTAAGTGCTGGCCTTAATTACTTTTAGTCACCCATGACTCTCATGAACAGTCTCCACTTTAAATTTAGATTCAGACATTTTTCCATTTCTCTAATTAGGATTTATTCATGTGTAAACAAGCTCGACATTGGCTTACCCACATACATTTACATTTTTGACTGTGTGGCCTTGCAGAGCAATTCCTGCATGTTTTGTGCCTATTCATATAATTGGCTTCCTTGTCCCAAATGTAAACCGCAGCAATAACTTGTTGACCAGTAATTTTAATTTTTTTTTCCTCCCATAAATAGATTTGAAAGGAATATCCACAACTGAAACCTCGATTTGCAGAACCATCTTTCCAGTGAGCAGAAAGTCATGCTTTCTCACGCACCCCTTCATCAGAATACCTGGTATGGATATATGTCTGGGTTATTTTTTTCCTCCTCCTTTTTTACACATCATATTAGTAGTGGATGGATCATAGAGAGATTTCAGCAAGCAAATGAAACTTCCTAACAAAATTTCCCATGTGATTGTGGCTAGTCGCTGACATAATGATCAGCAGAATTTCATTAAGGTTTTAACATTTGTGGACATGGTCTTTTATTCAGTCACCTTCAGAATAATTTCTCTCAAGCACTGAATAATACAGGCTGAGCACATATATCCTTAGATGAACTAAATTAGGCACAGAACAATTATTTGGTAGAGTTAATGCTGCTGCAAATCCCTCAAAATAACATATTCCGTGACATGAATATGTGATTTTAGCATTTTGCCAGAGTTTTTCTCCTTGTAGTTTTCTCTCAGTGCCCTTTGTTAACAGGCATAAAAGTATCTCATAAACATTTATGATTTTGAGTGTCCCTGAATTGTGATGTACCATGTGTTCGTGGCCACCATTACTGATTTACAGAGGAAAGAATTAAAGTGATGAAGGGGCTGCTTCAGCAGATGTCAGCTGTGCCAAGGACTCCAGAGTATTCCATCACAATAGAACGAGCAGACAGAAGCCAAAACATTCAGATTGGTGTGGCACCTCATATGACACCTCACAGGTAGCAGATACTGTAAGCAACTAAGTTCAGAATGCTTTATACTATTTTTCTCATTTAGTTTTATAAACCTCAATTTTTAACCTCTTTCCATTTGCTGCAACATTATCTACACTTAGGCACACATTCTACTATAATGAAGTATATGGCATATCCATTGTATAAACTAAGAAATTGCATGTTGTTTTAAGTAAACTAAGAAATCATAATTAGAATAACTTTTCTGTTTAAAAAGCTTAGATTTTTTGATTTAAAAATAATCCTTATTTGGAGAAAAACATTTTGGTTTGTGCTAAATTATATCTCCTCCCTTCTATCTTTCAAGTATAATCTTCTTTATGGACTACCTGTAATTGTAGTATAGCCAGGTGGTATCTGGTTGCTACAGCCAAGCATTATTTGAACAAAATTAGAAATGCTCAAAACTAATTCCATTGACAATAACTGCATTATACGCATGTCAAATTGATACAATCGGGTTAAGACAGTTTTCTTTGTAAAATACCTTTTTGTTTCATATATCTGGAGCTTCTCCACTGTCACTGGACTTACACAGCATTTAGAAAGTTGAAATCTGAAATTAAGATTCAGGTCTTATGCTATTTTTTGACTACTGCTAGTAAATAATCCTTTCCATGCCATTACCACCTCTTCAGGTAGCTCTTAAATTTGAACTAGTCCTTCAGTATGTACTAAGAACTTTCAAATCCAGATGCATGTATCCAGCTAGAGCAGACAGTGAATATTGTTCTCTCTGAAACTCCACTGACAGAAGGAAGCCTTAGTTTATGAGATCAGAAAGAATGGAATCCAGGTTATAAGAAACACCTCTGTATAACATGTGGGGGTACTTTAACTGAGTACCATCTCTTTAAAGTTTGCTTAAGGAAATGGAAATGAAGTGACAACTTATAAATTACTTGCTCTGCTCAAAGTATTACCAAAAGTCTCTTGGTAAGAGAAAGGGAGAAACAAGGGTAATGTTTGTGGTTGTGGCTAACTTATTGTAGGGAACAGGTGGTGACAGGAGCACTTAGCATAGTTAAGTTTAGTGAGATGACAAAAGCCGTTAAGCTTTTTGACAGATTTCAAAGTGACTTGTAAACTATCTTAGCCCAAGCAGTGCGGCTTGCAAATTAGCATCTTTATATTTGTCCTCTGCTGGAGTCTTTCTTAGCCCATGTAGAAAAGACCACTCACAAATAATATGTGCTTAGAATGGGCTTCGGAGGAAAAGAAAGTGAATGCTCAGGTTTTGACCATGGGAGAAAGTAAGCCTAAATATTCTCAGAAAATCACTTAACAAATATGTAAATTAAAATATTTTTTTTTTAAATCCATTTAGATGTTTTGTTTGTTTGTTCTTTTTCTAGACACAGCTAATAGTCGTCTCTTATTTCAAAACAGAAGAAAAATCCCTTTCTCCAACAAATGTCTATGACCAAACTCATCTTCCATATTTAAGTTCAAAATGCCCGTTTTTTGCTAGCAGCTTGCATGCATCCATCCTACTTTCCATATTTTTGGATGATGATTGTGCAAAATCCACTTTTGAGTGGGGAAGTCACTATAGTGACTATAGTTGTTGGGGAATGATTGACAAGCTAGTTTATTTTGCAATTTCTTCTGCAGATTTTCATGTGTTTACACAAGACAGTTTTGCCTACTAGCTTTCAGTTGGCTCATTCCTTCTTTGTGTCCTAGTACAGGTAGGTGATGATACTTTCAAACTAAGAGTGATTTTTCTGTGCATGTACCTTTTTTTTTCCATGTTCCTTCTGTCTCTGATGTGACATTTATACTATGGAGTTTTCATTTTTTGGTTTGTTTTAGGACTCAAGCCTGCCTCCTCCAGAAGTGCTTCTGAGCATCTGGACTCACTTTTCTATCATTTTTCTCCTGATCAAATCATCATGTGTATAGACCTGGGTGTATTCTATGCAATCAAAAATGTGTTTCATTTTCTAGTGAATCACTGTGGCTGCCAAATACAACCCAAAGGATAGTCTGAAAAACAGAGTTTCCTGACTGGAATGCAGAATGCAGAAATGTTTCCTTAAGGCACCTGCCAGAAACCTGTTGATGCATCATCTGTAGGAAAATGGCTTGCAATGGTAATTTCATGGGTGGTGGGAAAGGTTGCCTTTACAGACAGTTCCTTAATTTCTTTAGTCTGTCCACAAAAAAAATCTCAGTCTTTCTACCCTCACCAGTCAGTGCACCTACTTGGCTAATTCTTCCAATAATTTTAATGACTCTTGGACAAAGTTTGCTGATTTATTTTGTTTCAATTTAAAGACAAAATAATCTTATCCAAGGTAGGAGTCATGAGCTCCTAGTAAAAACTGGCTTAGTAAACACTTTGCTGAAAGGTTCTTTTGTAATGCGAAGAAATCTTGGAAGTTTTAGGGTTTTTTTCCTTCCCCTATCCAGTAAGTGTACCTTTAGACAAAACCATCAGATGAACACATTTTTATCTTATTAATGGATTCCTTTCCACAAATCACTAGCCTTGGAACCAAAATACAACATGCAGCAGAATGCTTTTTTGGGGGGAGGACTGTCTATCCTGATTAGGGATGACTTACTAACAAAGGTGCAGGTTGTATCGGAGACTATCTTGGCATTCATGGAACTGCCTTCTCACCAGACTGGTTAAATCTGCTGATAGCATCTGTCAGGTGATGGTTACCTAACGCAACTTCCAGCCAGGAGCTAACAGTTAACCTGGGCCAACATCTCCTCACACACTTATCCTATCTCAGTCCCTCAGCCTTAATGGAATGTGACAACAGTGGCTCACAGCAGAATCACAGAATCATTTATGCTGGAAAACGACTTCTAAGATCATTGAGTCCAGCCTTTGACCAACCACCACCTTGTGAACTAGACCATGGCATTAAGTGCCATGTCCATCTATCTCTGGAATACCTCCAGCAGTGGTGACTCCACCACCTTCCTGGCGTAGCCCAAACCAGTGCTTTACAATCCTTTTCATGAAGAAATTCTTCGCAATGTCCAACCTGAACCTCCCCTGCTGCAGCTTTAGGCTATGTCCTCTCATCCTGTCACTGGTTGCCTGGGAGAAGAGGCCAAACCCCCCTGGCTACAGCCTCCTTCCAGGCAGCTGTAGAGAGTGATAACGTCCCCCTGAGCCTCCTTTTCTCCAGACTAAACAACCCCAGCTCCCACAGCTACTCCTCATAGGACTCACTCTTTAGACCCTTCCCCAACTCTGCTGCCCTTCTCTGGACACACTCCAGCTCCTCAATGTCCTTCCTGAAGTGAGGGGCCCAGAACTAGACACAGAACTTGAGGTGTAGCCTCAGTGCTGAGCACAGAGGGACAACCACTGTCCTGGTCCTGCTGGACACATTGATACAGATCAGGATGCCACTGACCTTCTTGGCCCCCCTGGCCATAGCTGGCTCATATTCAGCCAGCTGTTGGCCAGCACCACCAGCTCCTTTTCTGCCAGGCAGCTTTCCATCCACTCTTCCCCCAGCCTGTAGTGCCGCCTGGGGTTGCTGTGGCCAAAGTGTAGGACTTTGCACTTCACCTTGTCGGACCTCATACAGCTGGCCTCAGTCCATCTATGCAGCCTGTCCAGATCCCTCTGCAGAGCTGTCCTACCCTTCAGCGGCCAAACGATCATCTCGGTTAATATGCCTCTGCAGATAAATTTTGTTTCACACCAAGATAGAATTTACTTCTTTGGTACATGGTAGGATAAGTCTGAGCTGTGTTTCTAAAATGATGTGACATCTTCTGCCATTAAAGGCCACAGATTAGTAGAAGGAAAAGCATAGAGGAAGGTTTGGAGCAGAATTATCACTGATCTGAATAATAACGGCCTCTGCAATTACTTATGCTGGGACAGATGTCACAAGAACCATTAATCCTCACGCCTCAGGACATAATTGAGCAACAGCTGGAGTCAGGAATAATTTCCTCTGTGACAGACCATTGCACAATTTTGTGCATTAGAGGGTTTTATGTCTACATTTGAGATGGCTGGCATCAGCTCAGTTGAAGACAGAAGGTCAAATTAGATGGTCCTCTGGTTTCTTCTGTAGCAATTATGTTTGTACACTGATATAGCCATTGTAAAAATCCCAAGATCTCTCCGGCACCATGTCAGCGATTATGGCTGCTTCTTCATTTTTTTTTTTCCCATCTGCTCTGGATAACCTGGAAATTAATACCAGTTGAGTCTGTGGTTACATCATGAACCAACAAGTAGCAAAATGAGGAAATGGAACTGCAAAAGACCATGCAACAAATAAACATCTTCCATATCAATGTGTTTACTTTTACCAGAACTCACTTTTAGCAAATACCCTCTATTTGGAAGACCTATCTCAAAAAAAATTCCAACATCTTTAGCATCACTTCTATGTCTCACAATGACTAGTTGTATTTCTGATTACTTCTGGCAGGATTCCCATGGACCACAAAATGGGAATGATGGGAATGGAAATTCAGATAAGAATGAGTAAGTAATTTAAGTATAAGAATTATGGAGGCTCAGTGCTCTACTCTGCTCTTCTTAAAAGAAAACTTTGGTGATGTTGATCTTTCATCTAATTCATTACACAATGCTCTATGAGTTAGAAATGCAAATTAGGTGCTAGATAAATTGATTTATGTGGATAATGCAAGCAAATAATGAAAAAGAAAATTCAGTCTCTCCCAAGTATTTCAAACTGTGCAAAGTTTGAGGATTTCTATTGCCGCACTCATTAGCACAAGAAAGTTACAATTTGTTTAGAACACTAGCAGAGTGATCTAGGTAAATTTTGAAATTCTGTTTCACTTCACACTCATAATTGAACATTTCTTTTAGCTGATTTCTTCTTTGTCTCATCTGTATTGTAACAACCAGGCTCAGGTATTTTCCAGTGTAAGCACAAAAAGTCTGAATGAAGTCGGAGGAAAGCTCTGTAATCATCTAGTATAATTTGAAATTGATAGTTTTAGTCTCAACAGGCCCTTCATCAAGTGTTGCTTGGCTTTCATTCTGCTCCCTAAGGGTAAAATTCAAGTCTGTGTAGTTCACAGAACTTTTCTAATAATAAAGAATACTTCTGAAACAATTTATTCTTTGGCATATAAATAATAATAATATATTATGATATATTGACATTGGGGATGACCTTTCTCCTTCTGAAAATGGGAATTTTAATCTCCAGAAAAAGTCTCTTCTGAATGTACATCCTATTATCATAGTAATTGACATGAAAGAAAATCTCTACTATAGAAAGTTATTTGAGGAGTTTCCTGGTAGCTACAAGTAATCTTGCTGTGATAACAGGCCAGAGCAAACTGGAGCAACATGGATTTAAACACATTTATGAAGTGTCCTTGTATTTCACGATCTCTTTCCAATGGTTGAAATTAACAGAAATAGAAGCTAAGTAATAAAAGATATTGCCAATTATGTAGATGGTTCAGTCATAAATCAAGTCACTTTGCATTTATATAAGGAACTATGTTCAGAGTATTTCCAGGAAAGCTATTCTGAAAGTCTACAGATTGAGACTTAATTTATATGCTACTCTTCACATTTCCAGGCATATGTTTTTCAGTATGAAATAGTTGACTACTGGAGGAAAGACACTGAAATATTAATTTTTGTAAATAACATTTAAAATATCCTATAGAGGATATGTAATATGGATTATAAAAATATTTATGCTGTAAATTAAAATTTACAAACAAGTAATCTACAGAGAAACATTGACCAAACAAAATCATATTTAAGCTAAAATATTTTCTCAATTTCATTCTGTTTATCAGAGGAAAGGAAAATTAAGAGGGAAAAATGGAAAATTACGGGGAAGGAAAGTGAATAATAATTTTTCTTTCTGTCTCCCCCTACCCTCTTCTTTTTTACCATTGTGGATATTCATGTCATCTGTTCTACATTACATTGATAACTCTTTATATGTTTGTTCTCTAACCAGTTCTTGTGAGAGATAAATGGAGATTGAAAGTAACTGAGAAACATAAGGGCTCTGCGAAGGGCATGATGTGAAAATGGGCACATCATAAATCAGAAATGATAAGAGGTTTTTGTAGATGCGGAAGAACAAATTTAATATGTTGGAAATTCATTCCAAATGAAGTTTTGCTGTTTAATATCTGAACTGTCTTCAACAAAAAGTACCAAAAGCAGTAAAATCAAATTTATTGAAACTGAAAGGAGCAAAGTCAAGTCTATACCCCATGAATTTATTCTGTTTATGCTTTGTTATTTACCTATACTGACTTTGCAGCACCAGTCTGCATAAGCCTCCATAATTTCCAAAGTTCTTGATTTGCTCCAAGAATATTTTATTACCTCAATGTATTTTGTCATTACAAACTTTTAATTTGAAGGCTAAGTGGCATCTCCTCAAATTGAGTTCTGACAAATAACTATCTACATTTGGTGATATCAGCTAGTTTGATTTAATTTATCTTTCACAGACTTTAGGGTTGAAAGCAGGCTTAGACAATTTGTATACAAAAAGCCAGGAGTTTTCAAGAAGGAAAATTTAGAAATTTGGCATTGACACATGTTTTCAGGCTTTTCAGAATAATTTTTAAAAAACCCAATTTCCTGAAATATTTTAAATGCAAATTAGAGAGAAAGAGTGAGGCTAATGCTTGAGTTTCAGTTTCTCAAGCTGAGCAAGACCAGCTTCTTACATCCAAACTTAATAACTTTAACCACTTGCATCTATTATTGATGCTAACTGGAATATTTCCTTCCTCAAGTAAGCACATACCTTTACAAAATAAGACACACAGTATACACGCAAATGAATATTCTGATCTAACTTTTAACTAAAACAAATAAGAAAGTAAATTAAGACTAAAGGAACATAAATTATGGTTTAGGGCTTTTTTTTTAAAAATCAGTTCTAATTATTTTCAGTATTATTAAATGCAATGGATAAGAAGTTAAAAACAGTTATGCCATTTGTAGTGAAAATATAAGTTTATTGAGTCCAGCAATAAAATAAGTGTCTTGAAAGTGCATTCTAACTATGAGGATTCAGTCCTGTAGATATAGGAAAAGCATCCTTTTTCTTCCTGCTTTCAGCCCTGCTCAGTATCATATTTCCCATAATGCTGGCTCTTACCTGAATCTGTACCGAGGTTCAGCTTTGTAATTCTATCCTTTAACTCTTAACCATGGTAACCCATGTCAATCATGTTCACTGGGAAAATTAATCTGCCTTTAATATCTGAAAATCATTCCTTCAGGAACTGGGACTAGTTCTGTACTAAGGCCAGACAATTGTCTTAGAACCATAGAATCATGAAATGGTTTGGGCTGGAAATGACCTGAAAAAAGATCATCAGATTCCAAGTGCCCTGCCATGGGCAGGGACACTTTCCAGTATTCCAGACTGCTCAAAGCCCCATCCAACCCAGCCTTGTAGGAAATGTCTTGAAGGAATTTAATGAATAAATTTAAAATACAAGATCCAATTTACCCAAGGCTGTACGTATCTACTTTCCTTCTTTTCCAAGATCAGTCCTTCTTACCTTTTGCTCTCTCTGCTCTATAGTTTGGTTTCTCCTTAGCCCTGTGATCTGTTTTCTGTATTTAAGAAATAGTATCTCATTGCTAAAGTCAGACAGCTCATCCCTCTTGTGCCTTCAAGCCTACTTGGAGTGGTTTGAGCATACCACTGATAACTGAGAGCTAGGGTATCAACCAGTTTAAGATGGTATTCTTCTGCTTCCTGCATACGAAACCCTGCTTTAATTAATCTTAACAATAAAAAATTTTTAAAAATCCCTAACTGAAAAAAAGTCATACAAACATATGGAGCACATGATATTGCTAACTCAGAGCAGATTCAGAACTAATCTAATACACACAAATAAGATGTCTCTCAGAAGATGATAAATAGAAAACCACTATATGGAAATTATTTAGTCATGTGACATTGAACAACAGCCTTGTTTAGAGTGACTGATAGATATGAGAGTTATGCTAGGCCTCATTCAGACTATAGAAAATTACATAGAAAATCAATCAATTAGGAAAATGTAGAGTCTTCCTCACAGAGATGATTTGGCTTCCTGTGTCAGGAGGTCAGAGATATGCTTCAGAAGACTTATGTTTGCGCTTGCTTGAATTAAAATATGTAAACCACACTAAGAAAAGAGCCTAAAATTAATTAATTCTGACTCTAACTGTATCCTTCTTCACAAAAGATATAGTTCAGGTCTGAAAAAAGTAGGTTAAGACCATTTAATGAACTCTAGTCTTCCTTTCACAGCTTACTGTGTATCTGTAGTCGTGTCCATGCTGAGTACTTTCTATAACCATTCTGTTATTGAAACAGCACTTCTGCAGCTGCTGTGTTGGAAGACAATAGCAGAGACATTGGTACATAAAAGGCAACCAGATTGTCGTCATCGCTTCATCTCTTCCTTCTTGGAACAAGGCTAGGTTGCATGGTGGGAAGGAGGAACAAATATCACATTTTCCATGTCCTTGCCAGTATTCCCACCACTGCTTCTACAGTGAGTGTTGTATTTCTAAATCAGGTGGAGAACTAAAGTCAGAGAAGAATGCTTGGGTATAAGGGCCCTATCATCTGCTGGGCCTCTGAGCTGTCTGAACATAAACCTTTCTGAACTGGGGGCATATATCCTCACTACTGTGCCACTGTTACCATGAGCCATCCTTCAATCAGGCACATTCACAACACAGGGCTGGAGGTTGCATGTACCCCCATATTTCTAGACGTTTTAGAAGGGTTAGCATACAGATCCAAATTTTGTGGCAGAGTAACTTGCTTCAGTCTTAGAGAAATTCTTGGCTCAATGTATTTGTTGAAAGAAACTGAAATGTGGACTCAAATCTTAATTTTTTTGCAAGTCCTATTTCTCATCTTTGCAAAAAGATGAGAATAAAATAAGATTTTGATGAAAAAAGTATATTCATTTATTTTTTGGTCTCAGCTCTTAGGAATAGCATGTATTGTAAGGAGGATGAAAGTTATTCACACATTGATTCTAAGTCACAGGACACGAGGAAAAAAATCAAAACTCTACTTTTGCAACCAACAAGCAGAAATTTCACAGCTTCCAAAAGCAATTTAAGTTACTGATGCATAAACATATTGAGATTAGTCTCTGCTCTGTTTATTTCTGGTGGAATGATGAAAATCATTGAGTGACGGCCAAGTATCAATCTTAGTCAGCCACACTGTGGTGAAATAATTGCAGCTTCATTTATCCAACTCAATCCACCAGTCACGTGTACTGTTCTGGTAATTAAGTATTTAACAACCTTTGTTCTTCTGCCACAAAAATCTGTGGCAAAGCAAAATTTGGATCAGGATGCCTTGAAACAGAATAAAAAGCTGTTTTTATGATTGTTTGCAAAAATTAATTCCTTATTTTTGCACAACGCAGTGAAGCAATTATGTCTTTCTGTACCACTGCCAAAAACACAGCACTTCATTTTCCTCTGTTTAGTGGCCCTTTTTTTTCTGTGTAGACATTTGCAGGTGAGAATATCTCCATAAGGGCTCTTTGTGTTACGTCTTTGTTTTTTTAATTGTAGAGTATGTGGCATGTGGGTAAGATGATTACTGTAATGAGGATATCTATTAGACATCACTATGGACTACTCAGAGAAGTGATGGAACTACCAGTACTTACGATTGTAAGACTAAAACAGACATATTGTCAAAAATATTCAAATGGAAGAAATCCTTCTTTCCAGGCATATGGGCTAGAGACACAGATTTTTTTTCATCAGTGATTTTATTTTAAGGAAATATTTCATAAATTCCATTTGAAAACATTCTTGTTGAAACGAGCTACTATAACCTCAGCAGAAAAACATTAGCTTGTTTTCTCCTTTGTCTTTCCTCTCTTTATTTGCTTCCGTTTCTATTAGAGAAACCCAAGAAACAAAATCAAATGAAATTGTGATGATCAACTTCAAATGTACTTCTATCTCCTGAAGACAGGAGTGCAAGATTTCCTTCCCTGCGTGTGCTCCATGTGAGTTCAAACCATTTTTTTCTCTGTGATTCAGGTCAGTGCCTTCAACCAGACAGATCTAAAAGTGCATGTATATAATGTGCTATCCTTAAAGCTGGTGGCTTGGAAACATGACGGTGGCTTGATTTTTCAAATAATGTCATGTCATTCATTTTCATAAAACCAGTAATGTATGTGTCCCTCTAGGGTTTTTTTTATTATTTATTATTTTTTTTATTATTATTATTATTAAGTTTTGGTTAGGGGTTCTATATCTTTGTTTTCATCTAAACTATGAAGTATGTGTTAAAAATATCTTTCTGTAACAAAAAACTTTTCTCTGTGAAAGAAAAAGAGCTGCATAGCCAAGCCAACTTGGGTAGACTGGAAAGCTGAAAAAAAATTGTGAAGACTCTACAAGTCAGATTGCATGAAACAAAGAGGTCAGGAAAAAGCTATGAAAACTGAGCCCTAGAAAGAACAGGAAAGCTGGAAACTGGATTGTTATGGAAAATATTCACAGTGACGAGACAAACACATTCTGCATTTTAGCTCTTTCATGCTGCAAAGGAGCTGTAATGGTATAAACTGTCAATTTCTGGCTTTTTGAGGATGCCCTTGCCAAAGATGCTGTGAGCCAGGTCCTGAGCCTCCAGGTGACAAACCTGGGGGGGTGAGAGCAAGCATGATCTGGAGGAGCACAGAACCCAGGCACATACACTGCAGGTTTCAGCAGTGTCAGGGATGACACAGCCTCAGAAGGCTGCTGCAGCTCAGTCAGCCTAGGTGGGAGGTCAGAAACCAGAGATCACAGGGATGATTTAAAGCTATTTTTGATTCCACTGGCCTGGCCTGCAAGTTCCTTTCAGTACAGTATATAAAGACATAAGGGGACTTGATGAAACACAGGATGGGGTGTTTTTAAGATTATGTAAGGTAAATATGCTTGTCAAATCCTGTTGATTCAGTAGGTTTTTCTCTTAACTGAGATAACAAAACACAGTTTATTAGTCAGATGCAATTTTTCTCTTTTTTTTTTTTGCTAGTGTCAAATCTGTGCTAGTGGTTTGAGCAGCCCTGAGTCTGTTTATGCATAGTTTGCTTTGGAAATACCTAAAGGAAATGTAATGCTGTTTCATCAGCCCAGAGGAATATTGTGTCAGTCACAAAAATCAGTGATGCTGTACATATTTTCCACAGATGGACTCCCCTAGCAGTCAGAAAGAACCTACAGTAATACAAGCCTCCTCCAGAATCCATGAGATAAACAAATAAGCAACCAAGATGCTCTATTCTATGAAAATACACACATTTTTGAAAAACACATTTAAGTAGGTAATTTCTAACTCGCTGTATCTAATATAATATATGTGCAATGTGTTAGTTCCCAGTTGTTCTCTATAAAATACTCTAAATAAATGTTTATAAATTTTTTCTATTTTCCCACATCATCACAATCTGTTTACATTTTATTGATATGAATGGATGTGTCTATGTACCAATGTATTCCAATGCTTTCAGCAGCTGACTGGTACGTTATCAAATAACTGCTTATTTGGGGAAGATTAATTTATGACAATTTCCACATACCTAATTTTCAGAAAATGCTGAGCATCCAGTGTTCAAGGCTGTAAGGCAATGTAATAAATTCAGCACTTAGAATTGTCAGTCACTTCTACAAATCTTAGCCATACATTACCAAAAGAAAGGCTTTTTTGTTTGTGGTTTGTTTTGGTTTGGTTTGGTTTTTTTCTGACTGAGTGCAACTAAATCGTGTCAGCTGTAAAAACGCATTGCAGGGTGATTCCAAGGGGGAAATGGACATGTTTACTTATGTTTTGGAAACATAACGATATGAAACCTGATATTTATGAGGGATTTTTTGCAAAAGACTGAAATCTAGAAAATTATAGGAGTGTCTCTTACATAGTTAGGAAAGAAGTTGGTCTCTTTTTTCAAAATTAGCAGATGTAGAAAAAAAACAGTGACACACTGATTCACATATCCTGTTGTATACCAGTCACTGGTTTTTTCCAGATGTCTTTTCTTGATGGAGGAATGAAGGGTTTAAGCTGGTGCTTGTACATATGTACAGACAAGACCTGCACACTATCCCTCTCTCAAGTCTTTGGACTTTAAATTAGTCTTAACCTTCTTGTGGCCCCTTTGTTGCAAAGTATTTTGGTAAAGTTGTGCATCTTGCTTGGAAGACACAATCCAGAGTTCAGGCCTACCTCCTGTGTTTATCTTTCTCCATCACATTACAGATTCAATCAGACTGATACATTTATGAGGCCATTCAGGCTTTAGTGACATCCTAGTTTACAGTTTTTTCTCTTTCTGGGAGAATTTTAAACAAATTAATCCCTTGCCTTTTCTTCTCTTCTCTGGTTTTGGTTCTTTGAAATATAACATATTTTAAAAACTCCTTGGATGTGAAGCATACCACCAGTGTGGGCTCCCTCAGGTTCACAAACCCCCCACAGCCTTTGTGGCATTGAGGGCTCAGATTGAGTCAAACCCCTTGTGTTCAGTCCTGGGGCATAGGTCAAGCATTGCATGGCTACAGAGCTGGCCAAAAAGTGCAAAAAGAAATGATTAGCTACTATGGGGATGTTTCTGAGCCCTTGAACAACAAAATTAAAAAATACCTGTACTGTATGTGTATCCTGGCAATTAATTGTAGTACTGTGTCTGCTTTGATGGATGAATGGGGTATTACACAGCCTTTAAAGTCTCTGCATGATTCTGTATTACAGTAACTATTAGGGAGATGACAGCATCTGTAGGAACAGCCTGTACTGGTGCAAATGTTCAAGCATGCATAGGAGAAAGTATGTAACTTTTCTCACTCCTGCACTTAATTTGTACATAACTCTTTTCAGGACACCACAGGCTTTCCACTTTGGATTTAATTTCTCATCTGCACATGACATTACTCACATATTAGTGAGTTGCAAACTACAGGCATAATTTCTTCAAGAAGCAATACCAGTACATTCAGGTAGCATCCTCTAGACTTGGCATCTAAAGTCTCTGCAGTTGCATGTGGATTAGATTAGAGGGACAACCTTAATTTCTGTTGCTTTCCTGTCTCCCCATGGTGCTTTGCATTCTTCTTTTCAGTAAAATTTGGTGTAATATTCAGGTCATTTCGGTGCTGCTCTCACCACAAATTCACAAGTGACATTTCCACAGTGGGTCCCCAGATTCTGGTTCTCTACTCTGCAAAGCTTGATTCCTTCAGTCATTTGCAGCTACTGTTGCCCAAGGGAATAGTGATTTCTGGTGATACCAATGCTTTAAGGACAAGTATATGTACTGTGTAGGAAAAAGGGATTATAATTAAAATGAGAGTATAATTAAAAGAAGTGGGAAGATCTTTGCTTTGAGCCACATGAAATTGCTCATAGAGGTATCAATAAAGTGTTCTTGGAATGCTCCACCAGCACCTATAACGATTTTCAGATCAAAATTCTGGAAAAAAAAGATAGAAATAAATTATTCTCACAGTACTCTCTAAAGTTGTGCTAACACAAGCACACAATATCTCATAGACACAAACAGAACAATATCCAAATTAGTCCCACATGGGCTTTTAACATTACCAATTTCAAAAATCTCAAAGCAATTTTGAACAAAATCAGTTTATAGGAATAATTGTCAGTAGGAAAATATGAAAAATTATTGGGAAATGCTTAAGAATATTGTCAGTTATTAGTCAAGAAGCTGCAATCCCATAATCCAAAAGGAGGCCCTCATTGATTAGAAAAATGGTCTGTTTGAGAGGGAAAATTAAAGCAGCTATTTAAAACATATCTAATTATTGTAAAATGAGGTAAATTGGAATAAATTACTTCAAACTAGAAATTAGAACTTAAAATCAATTTGGCTAACTAAAGGCTGGGATGAAAAAATAAAATTCTTGCAGAATGAATCTCATTCTAGTTGTTGGTAGAATTTTCAATTGTATTATTAAAAAGATAAAACTCTTTGGGACATGTTACCAGAAAAAGCTTGAATAGAACATGAAAATGAAAAAGTCAAGATTTTTCTGCATTTAGTAGAAAAGGGGAAACAGAGGTTCTATTCATATTTAACATATATAATAGAAAAATCACAGAAAAACAATTTGATGTGATTTTAAGAAGCTATCCATTACATTTAATGATTTTCATAATACCTAGCTCTTTCACAACAGTATTTTGTCTACTATGTTTTTACAGACTTCCAGCAATGAAAATTTTGCAATGTCACTTGGCTTTCTATTCCAGTGTTCTACTATACTTTCCTATATCAAGTTTCCCATCTAACTGTTCCCAATATCTTTTACTTCCTGCTCCAGGTTAAGCCCACTGATTTTTGTTGAATCCACCATGGTCACTGAGAACAATTATTCTTTTCATCCTTACAAAACTATTTTCACACTTCAGCACTGTTATTGTGCCTACTTCATTCTACTTTTTATTAGGTGAGACAAATCCAGTTATTTCATCTCCCATCACAGGTCTTGTTTTCTAGACCGCTGAGCATTTTTGTCAATCATGTTTGGATTCCCTTCAATATTTTCATATCTTTCTTGAAATGCACTGTTCAAGACTAAACTCCAGCCAAAGTTTTAACAGTGCTAAGAAGAGCAGGATTATTTCCTATATCTTGTCTAGTTTATACATCCCACTGTGATGTCAGCCTTTCCATAGCATCAGAACATTTCTGACTTGTGTTCAACGATGATACAATCAAATCCCAAGAAGAGCTTCTAATAAATGGCTACACTCTTGGGGTTTTTCAGTGGGTTTTTTTCCATCCTATATCTGGGTGGCTGATTTTTTCTTAAAACTTGTAACTACTGGATTCCATTCAGCCTTTTTTTTCCCCGACAATTTCTTCAGTTGGCTAAGATAATTTTGATTTCTCTTCCTATTCTTCTAGCCTCCAATCAACTGTAAAATTTCATCAGCATGATCTCTCTTCCCTCCCGAAGTCATGAAAGTATTGAGCACACCTGGATCCAGGGCAGCATGAGACAGGATACTTCCTGTCACTGACCATTGCTAACAACTCTCTGCAACTGCTATCCATTTGATTTTTGCATGCACTTTAAAGTCCATACAAGATTTCCTTAGAATCCTCAGAAGATGATCAAAAACTTCATTAAAAGGAGAATATATAATGCCATCAGTGTATTAGCTGCTCAGTCACTGTGTGAGTGAAATAAATTAGGCATGATTTGTTCTTGGCAAGTTTCTATTAGCTCTTAGTCTGATGAAATAGTTTCCACTTTGACAGAAGATACTAAACAAAAACTACTAAAACTTGACATTTCAACGAGTGAATAAAGGTTAACTTGCATCCAAGATTTTAAAAAGAGCTTGTTGAGTGTCTGTTTAAATTGCAAATATGATTTTCCAGTAAGTTTGGAAAGAGTAGGGATGTTCCAATAGAAGAGAAGAATCCTAGTGTCACGGCAATATTCATAAGAGATAAATAGAATGAACCAGTTATAATCCTTGACTTCCTAAACGTTAGTCTGGCAATCTAAACAACTGATGAAGGACTTCATTAATAAAGATTAGGAGAAAGTGGTGTAATAGAATTCAATTAGGATGGGCTTTACAGGAAATTGTATTTTCACAAAAGGCTTTGTATTTTAACTGTAATAATATTTTGATTGATTCAAATGCAAGAATTCGTACAATATTGCCAAACTTTTGTGAAATGTTTGTCATGCTAATGGGTTCCACTTTATAAAAACAAACAAAAAATGCAACCGACAGATATAAACCAGCAACAAAACAAGAAAACCATAATAGAAAACTAGTTAATTGAGCAGTAACTGAAATGTAATTGTTCACAGGATGTCATCTCTGGGTGGGTAGGTTTCAGAGGGAAATCCAGAGATGATGATCTAATGCTAAATTGTTTTCCATTTGTATTGCTTTTCTGCGGAAGCATATAAAGTCATTTCTGACAAACTTTCAGGAGACAAAATGTTAATGGGAATATTGATAAGACAGAGAAATTTCCTACAAGTTTGGCACAAAGAAACCATGAAATATTTTAAAGATATCACCTATAAAATCCTATATTTAAGAGCAAAAATATCCATCTCAGAATTTTATGTATGTGTCAAGTGTCTCATAAAGCCTTGACTGACGAGATGCAAGCCCTGGTGATGAACAGATCACGTTGCAAGGCTATGGTCAAAGAATGGCATGTTCTATAACTGCGTGACTAAGAATGAATCGAGCTGAAATAAGGAGCGTATTGTTTCTGTTCAATAAATTCCTGTACTTGGCACAGTTCTAAAAATAGTGTGTCTGATTCTTGTCATTACAAGGTTGGCTAAAACACAGGTAAACATGCCTTGTTCTTGAAGTGTCAACATTGACTTTTACAAAAACATAACTAAGAAGTCACTTGACTGAAGCAAAATGTATAAAAAAAAAGTCCTCACCTGCATACAGTGAGTATTTTAAAGCTGTTATTATTTTTTGGACAGTTTTGAAATATTTCAATAGTTGCAAATAGCAGAAGAAAAACTGTAAATGTGTAGGCATCTAAAATGTAAATAAGTAAATAGTGCATCTGCATGCTTAGGAGAAACTGGCTAACATATTCATATGTTTAGAAAACTGAAATAAAGTGAGGAAATTTTTTTTAAAAATACATTTACATACCTTAAACTTTCATGTTTTGTTTTACACTGCGTAATAAGAAATTTCTGGATTTCAGTGTCTGTAAATTGGAATTCACTTTTTTTTCCCACTGTTTTTTCTCCATACGTTGTCTCCTTTTTTCAATTAAATCTGCCATAATTCTTACCTGCTTTCTGGTATTCTCTTTTACTTTTTACATAAATTAATGAACAAGGACTTTTTTCCCCCTACAGTTTCTCAGATGGGCCTGCAGAGAAAGGAATAAGGCCAGACAAGACACAACTGAGCATATAATTGGTATGTGACTAACACATGTCTTGCACAATCTCATACAGAGGGAGCAATGAATCTGAAGTTGACTTTTGAGGTCCCTCAGAAACTAATTCCACACCTAGCTGTGAAAAAATAACTGTAGGGATGAATAGTGATGCTATTTGGGCTCAACCTGTAGATCTTCCAGACAAGAATGAACAATAGCATCATCTCCAATGAAACCACAAATAGTGCAGCTCATTTGTTTAAATACACCACAATAAGTCATGTAGAGGAAAAAATTCTTTGGAAACAAAAGTGAGCTTGCAGTTTTTTCAAACCCTTTGCAGACATAAACATTAGTCACTTTCTGAGATTTTCCTGTAATCTGTCCTAATTATATGTGTACAGTAATGTTTTCGTCATTAAAATTAACTAAACTTCCATAGAGGAATTTTTAAACTACCAGGATTAAAACAAAACCCATTGACACACAGTTCAATGTTCTACTTATGAAAGGCGTATTTTTAAGAACACTTATTACTTGCAAGGATTTTTGGCATTTTTGACAATTTAGAAGTCATTTTTTATGTCTTACATCTCATCAGTGTTCTAATAAGACATTACACACCAGAAAGATACTAGTCTCGGTTACAGAGAGCTTTAAAACCAATAGACTAAGAGCATTGGTTCTCTAAGGACTCCCAAAGGCTCCTGAGTTGGCTACAGGTTTGGGAACAGGAGATATCATTTACTAATTAATTCAAAAAATTAATGGTGCATTTTTTACAACAGAGATAATCCATTTTTGGGAATCATGGACAGCTGCAAAGGAAATTAAATAAAAGTGTAGGGTTGGACTTAGTGACAAGATTACAGTATTTGCTATGCTGCTTGAATAGCATCTCATAGCTATAATGTTAATCTTGAGAGATGCCTCTACTAATATGTTCATAGCATAAATGAAAACAGAGTGCCAAATACATACCTTGAGTTAGGCAAAGCCTACTGAAGCTGGTACTTTATGCTGTCTATACTGAGCAATTGGTCATCCATTTAAAAACTGAAATCTGTCAGCACTGAAACCCCAGGACACACCAGAGGATTTGTCAGAAAATCTCCCCATCTTTACCACATCCAGGAATTAAAATTCTCCACTCAAACATTTACTTAAAAATCTGGTCTCAGCTTTGGTACACCTGAGCTCTTCCAAATATTTTGGATTAAAATGTATGACCATGCACCCACATCATTTGAATCTACATTCATGTTCTGGCATGATATATATGTCTACTCCCAAAAAACTGTTTTAGCAGATGAGAGGTGGTATGTGTATTGTTTGGGGAAATAGTACATATGCAAGCCTATGCTGTGACATCTGATATAAACTGTACTTTTTTTTTTTAATATTGCTATTAGCTTATGACATAGGTTGAAAAGTTGAATTCTAGGAAGACGGGAAAAAAAGAAGATTTACATGTATCTATAGGACTTAATCCCATTCACTTGAATGTGAGGCACATAAATGTGTTGCCATGTAATTAAAATCAAATGCTTACACATCCACAGTTATGCTACTAACTTGCCCATGTTGCTTTTGGTCCCTATGGTCACACCTCCATATTATACCTTATGGATATATCACTTGCAACTGCTGTCAGCCTGTGACATTCTTAACTACTCTCCATTCAATTTAGGATTTTTGAATTCTCATTCTCTTGCTGCTGCTGCTGCTTTAAAGTCTTGCAAAACACAATACTTTTACTGTGTTTTGTCTCTGGAAGTGGTCAGGAAAAAATCACCTTTGGAAGTTTAAGCTTGGTCTTAAACATAAAAACAAGGAGGTTAACAAATGTCAGCAGTCAGAGAGACACAGAGTGCTTCTATCTTGAAGACAGCTCATGACCTCAAGCTGATCTCCTCTCCTTTCTGTTTTTGCAGCAGCAACTGTCTAATATCCCCTCTCATAAATGACAATAAAATAAGTCAAAGTTTTGCCTTATCACGAAAGAAAACATTTGCCTTTAGCTGTATGGCACCCTTTTTATTTCTGAAAGATTTTTTTTCTAAACCAGAGCAAACTAACAGATTTTACAAAAAGTAATTTCATGCCTACCAAGACCACCAGACAGCTAGAGCAAATTTGTCAGCATGGTATTGTAAAGTGCATTCCTAGAAGCTGCTGAGCCCCTAATAACACCATTTAAAAGTACCAGACTGCAAGGCTGAAAGACCTTAAGTAGATAGTTTAATTTTGAAAGGTTTCCAATTGCTACTAACTGAAGTCCAGCTGAAGAGAAAAGGAATCATCCAACTGCACATCCCGACCTTGCATTTACATCGTTCTTCATGGCCATCTATGGCTCTTAGCCACTACAATCTCACCTCTGTTCAAAAGGATTTCTGGTAATGTCTCCACTGAATGACTTTCTAATGTAAGAATACATTGAAAGATATTTCTGATGTGATCCAATAATACAGATGCACATTTTCTGGAATGAATTTATATATTAGCTATCAAAACATTTCTGTTAAATTTTTGTTTTCCAGAATGCTTTTCTATGCAAGACAGGCTTTATTTTATTTCATACAAATAATTACAGCTTTGTAGCAATGTGGGTTTTTAGGATTCCATGTGCTCCCTTTGTTTCCCTGCTCTGTATGCCATTGGTTCATTTTGAAATATGCACTCTGCTGTACCTGAAAACCTATTAGTGTGTTCCCCTTGTCAATTCTCCCCCTCCATCTCCCAGGACTGGCTCCAGGGGAGAAAAATCCCGCCCATTCTCTTCCCCTTATAAGCCCATGCCTGCATCAGAGAGAGGTCTTTCCATCTCTGAGCTGCTAGCCCTATTCCCATCCCTCGCTTATCCTCCCCCCTTCTCCTCCCCTGCAACCCTTCTCCCCATTACCCCAAATAAACCTCCCTAGCAGAACAGAGATGGAGTCCAGTACGTCCTTTTGTCTTACCACGTTTCCTGTTAGAATTTCTGTGGCCGGAGTCCCATGCCACGCGGAGCACACCCCGGGGGCTGCCCAGCCCGGACTTGGTGGAGATATGTGCCAGGGAGACCTCGTTTTGTGAGGCCACCGCTGCCTGCTGTCCTCCCGCAGAGAGAAACATCACAGCTTTCTGCATTTTTCTTTAATTTTCTCTCCTCACAGAATAAAAGCTTAGAACTACTGGATCAAATTTAATTTCCAACGAAAAAATTATTCCTTTGTCAAATAAAAAGGGTATGGGAGAGGGGTAGTTTCAGTATAAGAAGCTGAAGAGGGGGTGGATGGAAAGGAGGATACAAGTTTGAGATCACCCCGATTATTTTCATTTGCTTGCATTTGAGTACTTTGAGAATTTGGCTGAGAAAGAAGTGCTGAAATGCCGTGACCAAAACTAAAATTGTGGTATTTTTGGATAGAGTGGAAACAGGAAGGATTAATAACTCCACAAAACAGCCTTTTTCTCTTGAGAATTCCAGCTTAATTTTGTAGTTTAAAGCTGCACTATTCTTTTCAACTTGAAGACTTAAAACAAGACTATTGAAAGATTATTTCATATTGCAGGGTAAAGCAATAAAGCTTAGCACAAGAACAATGCAAATGTGTATGTTCATATGTGCCAAGGGAAATGTACTTGTTATATGGCAAAGCTCTGAGAGGTTACATTTCAGAGCTTTAATTTGAGAGCAGTTGCCTGCAGAAAATATTCAGGACTGCAAAAAGATGACCAAGTTTCACAGAGCCCTCAGCAAATTTCCACAAAAAGATGAACTCTGCAGAAATTTTGCATCCTCAAGAATGGAAGAGGTTTGGGATTTCTTTCCCCTGAATGATACTAATTTGACTCAATTTTTCTTCTAATCCCTGGGTCATGCCTGTACCATGTGGCACTCAGTTGCTGAAAACCATCAATAACTATGTGGAGAAAAATTGAATTAGTGGACTCATGTATAACAGTTTTCATGAGTACACCCCTCCTTAAGATGTGTTGGAATTCACAGCTGAAGTTTTAATTTTCATACACTTTTTTTACTCTTCTGGTCTCAATTTCTTGATTAGCTTTGTGCTTACAAATCTTGGGGGCATCACTCAGCCTTTTTGTCCAAAACTGTGTCTGGTTTGACACAGCCTAGTTTGAGACGTTTTGGCACACCTCAACGACAGAGGTTTGAGGGTCCTCCTCTTCCCTGGACTCACAAAAACCTTTGCGGTTATATGTGTATAAAAAATTTTAAAACAGCTAGCTTGGCCCTGAGAGCAAGTAAGTTAGGCTAGCCACTCCTATATTTCCTGAAATAGGCTGGCCACATCCAGCCTGAGTTAATGCTGATGGCCTGTGTGTGCTCCTGATTGTGCCTAGTTATATCCCAGGAGCTGTTTGGACAATTTCTCAGCACAGATGGTCAAGGTTCATAGCTTGTGCCGAGCCTTGCCTATGCCTGTTTGATCCGACTTGTGTGTTCCTTCTAAAGAGTACAAAGCACATTTGATGGCAATCAAATGTCACCAACCCTAAATGATGGCTTCTGCTACCTGTATGTAGTTAAAGTTCTACAGAACTTTGGTGCAGCCAAATAAAAAAATAAACATATTAGGGGATAATATTTTTCTTTGTTTCTTTGGAGCTTTTTAGCTATCTGGGAAGATCAGAAGGAATATGTTATCCCTATATGTTGCTTGTTTCCTCTGGATCCAAAATGCTTTTGCTTCTGGGCACACTTACTGAAAGCTGAAGATTCATGCTGCAGGACAACTGAGGCACAGAATAGCTGTTCTCTCCCTTCCTTCTTTATATAGCTGCAGTTAAGGAGACTCAGTTTTATCTTTCTGTGTTCTGTGATCAAGAACAGCGATTTTTTTTTAACGAAGGTTTGTAATGTGCTAGTGGAGAGCCTTTATGCCAGGCTGTGGAAGCTCTTCCACTCAGATAAAACACTGAGATATTTTGTGTAGGTGGGGGTGACTATGAGCAACTGTGTTCTGGTTGTTTGTACAGACTGATGTTACGAAGGCCCAGTTTGGATTCTGCATTCCCGTTGGATATGCAGAAATAAAAATAATTATTTTTACAGCTGTAAGCCCTTTAAAAATTGATTACTGGTAACCTCATGCAAAAAGTTGCATTTGCATGAAATTACTTTTCTAGATTTAATACATTTCTTTGTATCCCAGTTTCTTATGAAGACAGAATCAGCAGTGAAAACCCTCCTGCATGCTGTCTTAGAAACCACTTCTCCTCACTTTCCTGGTCACACAACAACCCTGAAGCCACTGGAACATTTTCTCTTGTGAGAACCAATTTGACTTTACACTGTGCATAAGCACAAACCATTCCAGGTCCAGGTGTCAATTTACCAACTCCATGCAATTTGCAGGTGGCCCCAGTTGGGAACCCAGTGTTCCAGGGCTCCCAACTGCTACTCCACATCACCAAACTGAAGGGATATGTAGCCATGGTGGTAAACACAGGTACTCAAACAACGTGAGGCAGCAGCTCTCTGCAGACCACTCCCAGGGCATGCACTATAGTTTGGGAACCACAGAACTAGGAAATGGTTACATAGGGCTTTGAGAGGTAATTGCTATGTCAGTGCTAAGTATTATTATTATTATTTTGCTAGCTAGCAAAACCCGAAAGATAATGATATGATACACAATACAGCATACTAGAGCGGAAGACATACTTGTCCTTAGTTTTGGTTACAGTTTTGCGGAATCAAGAATGGAGGGGAGCCATATCTTTCACTGCCCATAAAATGAGAGCAGCAAAAGCAGGGTTCACATCTCATATACAACTGGTAAAGAAATACACGTGAAAATGTCAGGGGAAAGAATTCTTGTGGGCTGAAGCTGGCCAAGATTTGGATCCAGCTGACCCCGGCTTTTCCTCCAACACAAGACCTGGGAGATCTCCTACTCCCTCACATGCAGAAGCACTTGAAGGAAAAAGCCATGCTTGGGGAAACATGGAATCTTTGTCTCCTCACATGAGTGCTCCTCACCCTGTAGACAGTGACCCTCACATCTACCAGCATGTTCTGACAGTGACCTTCATATATCAAGCATATACTGGAGAACACATTTTTGCCAATTAAGTTAATAATTTTTTGATTTCTATTCATTGCATATAATTTCTATTCTCAGAGGATTTCTGCATGGCTAGACCTCATACCTCAACCCTTCCCAAACTATGTAATCTTCACTTGCAGAAAAGGAGTTGCACCACAGAAACAAAGGCCAGATTTTCAAACTGGACTGGACATCTCATTCTTTGCTGGATTCCAGTGGGTGTTGGGTGCTTACATATCTCTGAAACTTGCGTATAGCGGCCCACTGGGCTGACGCCAATCTGGCAGGCATAGACAGTGCGGATGAGTCAAATCACGACTCGGAGCTGTCTGAGCCCGAGGGGCCATGGGAAGCAGACAACCTCTAAGTTACTGCGACCAAAAGAGAAGCTCCCGTGAGCTCCCGGGCTCCCAATCTGCATATTAAAATCTCAGCTACCAGATTGGGCTGCACTCTCCCCTCCCCTGCGTTACTTATATGGTTTTCTTCTAGAAAATTTGCCTTTGTTTGAGTTATTGAATATCGTTGATTGGTTATTGAGTTTAATTGTTCCTCCCCTTAAATAATATGATTTGTACCCCTAATTGTCAGTTTCCTTGAAATGTACCCCCATTGGTTCCGTACACCAAACTCCTCCCCAAAACCTTTCCCCTTTTAACCCACTGCACAGCAGTGCTCGAGGCTCTTGCCTCTCCCCTGCTCTTGCCTCTCCCTTCCTCGACTGCTCCTGACCCCTCGTCACCCTGCCCCCCGGATTCCTAACAATAAATCCTTTAACCTGAGGCAAGAGTCTACAACTCTTCCTTTGCAATCGAACTGTGTGGCCAGTGCCTGCGTGAGCTTCGGTAGGGACTGTGGTGGAGGAGATCCCACCGTACAAGAACTCCCAGACCGTGACTGGTGCCGGTGGGCTCCGTGGGAGCCACACCCGCACGACACACTTGCGTGAATGGCTTGTAATTACACAAGCTAATGGGATGCATTGGAATAGTTCCCAGCTCTTCTAATTCCAGATGGAAGAATCTAGGCAGTGGGATATGATCACTGCTCCCAACTTTTGATCTTTCATAGTAATAAGATTTTATTTGCAAGCAATGAGGCAAATGAACTCACTGGTTTTGGAGGCTGACAGCAACAATTTTACTGCAATCACAGAGTTGCATGCCCCAATGCTATAAGAAATACATAGAAAGGGTATGACCTGTGATGAAATTATTAGAGTTGGCTCTGTGGGATATACAGGGCAATATCAGAAATGCTGGTTACATTTTTTTTGTATACTGCATCCCTACCTTAAGCACCAACCTCTAATAATATATCACAGGACACCAAGTCAGCATACAGATGTCTAATAATCAGTTATTTTGTGGGTAGTGTCTGGCCTTGCTGCAAGTGGATCCAATCCCACACAGGCAATACAAATCCTTGCAAATACAGTCAGAAGCTATTTGCAGATAAGGGCAGGAGCAGTCAGGACCAGTTCAGGCTTTTATGGTTATTTAAATACCCAATAAAGAATCTGTAATCCCAGTCCTGCAATTACCATCACATGAGTGGAACTCAGTAATAATGCCTCATTCTTAAAAGATGCTTTCCAGCAGAGCATCCTGAGTGGCTTTAAAAAAAGAGACATATCTTCACCCTTTTTACAATGTAGGAAACCAATGTACACTGAGTTGCAATTGTACAGAATGAAATGTCAGTATTGTAGATAGGAATAAATCCCTGGCAACCTGAGCCTGATGTGCTCTTCTCCAATGCATTGGGGGAGCTTTGAAGAGCTAGTCAGGTGTGGAGTCACAACTTCTGCCTTCAAATCTGCCATAAAACCCATGGCATGCATAATAATTACATTTTGTACATCCTATAGACTCATTTATTTCACCAAAATTGCTTTCAGTCAGCAGTCATTAATGTATTTTGCTTATTTTTTTCATAATTTACCTGTGAAAGAAAATAACAGTTACAGAGACATTAAAAGTGGAGAGACACAAGTTATGCCTTCATTTACTCTTAGGCCCTGATTCTTCCCATTTATTAATAAGTTAATACATGAGAAGTCATAAAGACTTAATTAGGATTTTTAATGCTTCAAGCTAAGTCAGTGTATAAATGGGGAATATTATTCTTGTAACTCTGTTTACAACAGCATTCAAGTATTTCTGAAGTGACTCAGAAAGTGAGAGGTAAAAGATCTACTGGAATTTGAAAGCTGTCCTCATAAACAACTTTCTGCCTTTTGAGTGTAGAAAAGCCACCCATGATTGATTACAAGGTGGATGAGCATGAATCATTTATTAGGTTTATGTTTTGGATGAGTAGTGTAGATATAGTTCGTTTTTTAAAAGAGATACTAAAGAGTGGTTTCTAGAATAAAAACATATTCCCCTCCTCTGCCCCACCCCAATCTTGTTAGGATTTCTTCCAATTGTCTTTGCAGCATCTGAGTGCTCATTCTGGCAAAAAAAATCCATTTAGTCTTGGCTAGGGTTTTCAATGGGAGCTGGGTGGCTCAGACTCCAGGGAAAATCTTAGCTCTTATTGAAGTACTTAAATTGTAATCTTTTCTAGGACTTGAAAACGTTAGCTCTGACCCATTTCCCATGAAATGGGATGAAGAGTCAGCTTAGTCTCGCTCTTTCACAGTGGCCTCTAGTCATCCCATGTCTCTTCTCTGCCCAGTACTGCAGATAGGATAATTTGGTGAAGGGCATCCTTCCACATCTGACTACCTCTGTCTAACTGCATGGGTCAACTTATCCCACTCACAGCTGTCAGCTCACTCCACTCACCCTACTTCTTCTCCAGCTCTTCCCATACCACATGCTCCCAGCTGGAGGCTACTGCTGCATCTTACTCTTTCCCTGAGCTGTTTCAACAAGGAGTGACCTTTTCAGGGAAATGAACTTTTCTGGTTTAGGAGATGTACACAGCTGTTCTCTGCTAGTCCTCGGCCAAAAAAAGGCAGCGGGCATTTACAGTCATGCTGTCAAAACAACTGTGGGGTAATGGAGCAGAGGCAGTAATTTTTATGGCATGTACAAAATCAGCTGCAAGTCACTTTTCGCTTGATAATTCAATAGCCTGGTTGTCTGTGCTTTTCATATATATATATATATAGATATAGATATAGATATATAGATATAGGTATATATGTTACATATATATGTTTTGCATACATATGTGTGTGTATCTTTTATACATAAGATATACATACATACATACATACATGTGTGCATATTATTGGGTTTTTCTGGTACAACAGTCTGTAAAGTTAGCCACAACAGAATGGCTGAAAATGAAACAGCCACAATGAAAAAAATTGAAAGAGATTGAAATTACCAGGCAGAATGGAAAATCCTTTTAAAAGACAACAATAGTATAAGCCCTCAAATAAAAGGTTGTGTCGCCAGGAAAAATTACCTTTGAGCCAATGTAACAATAACAAAAACACGAAGAAACTATTAAGAAGAAAAATAGAGAGACAGTAAAAGAAAGGGTCTAAAGACTCAGAAAGAATAAGGGCACAAATCGAACTGACAGGCTAACTGCGCTTTTGTAAACCTCTGCGCTAATAATTCAAATGTAAAACTGCTAAAAATTAGAAATGTTTTAGCATGGGTTCCCTCTTTCCACAGACTGTTACAAAAGATACATAACTGAACCTGACTCCCCAAATTACATGAATGTCACAAACTGCAGGGAGTATCTGAGGAAGATTCAAAGAACAACTATCTTCTCTGCAGGTTGGAGATGGCTAGAGGGACTTCACAACAGCGTCACTTTGCAGTGACCCTTTAAGAGAAGGACAGACAATGTTCAAAGCCCCTGCCTGAAGGGATCCATTGCATAATGGGAGATGTTTCTACAAGTCCGCTGAACTCATACCCAGCTGGACATAGGCATCTGAGCTTCAGTCCCTGTGGGAACTGAGGAACTGGTCTGGAAGCAAAAAGGGGTAATGTTAGAAAAGAAATTAAGAGCTCCTTTTATCATGGTGTTCTCACTTCTTGCAGACAGGCTGCAGAGAGTTTGCCAAGCATCCCTACTGGCATACTAACCTGATCAGCATGCTCAGGCCTGCAAGATCCTGTATGTGCTGGAGGGAGTGTTTAAGCCTCTCCCTGCACAGACTATAAGTCTGGCCAAGGTGATGCTGACCTCTCCCTGGCATAGTATTGATGTGTGTGTGTGTCAGTTTGCTGCAAAGGCTCCCCTGAGAGGCCACATAAAGTCTCAAAAGGGGTTCAGAAACACTGAGAGAATCTCCTAGAGGGACAGAGATTCAAGGTGAAAATGTGTTCCTCAGGCACCAGCCAGTGAAGCCTTTCAGCTGGCGTCTATCTCCATGGACCTCTGAGGGCCAGCAATAACTCCTCCAGAATTTCTGGCTTCCTCTATATCAGATCCCAGAGAAAATGAGGAAAGATGGGTGTCAAAACTCTCCCATGCAGACCCTTTTGTTTCTGTCTGCATCATTGGTTTGAAAAGCTCATCATCTTTTTTTTGCTAGGTTTTTTTTTTGGTCCTTTAGAGTTTTGGGGATTCTTGCTTCCCACAGGTCTGCGTACAACATGATGTTCTCTCACAAAGCATCATCCTTGCATGTGTCAAATGCCTCCAAACATCAATAGCTACTATTGTTATAGGGGAAAATTCTTAGGGATAAGGTATAAAAAACTTTCAGCTTTCAATCTCGATTATCTACCCACTGAATCCAAACTTCCCACTGCCTTCAGCCATTCATCCATGTGGTAAGCACAATTTGCCTGTATCAACGCCTAGTTCATCCAGGTTATTGTTATTTTTTGTTTGCTCCTTTTCCAGGCTGGTTTAGATTCTCCCCTTCTCTTAACCATACAAGTGGACACTTTTTCCTTCATGTTTTAGTTGGAAAATGATGTGGAAATCTTACACACCGACTGCTTCTGAGCAAGCCTCCAGGACAGGTTGTTGTTGCCACTGGTATTTAACTCCCAGTGGCGAGTAGTATGGAGATACCTGAGGGACAGTAATACTTAATTTGACCTAAACTTTGCTCCAGTAAGGTGCTTGACATTCTGGATCCTGTTAAATGCCTGTGTTTGTGCTCTGGTATATGAAGGTCCTGCAGAAGTCTGTATTTTTCTTAGAGTCAGATTTAGGAGGGATGTCTGGATCATGGGCTGATCCAGGCTTGTTATCCAAAGATAACTTCATGTCATTTGGAGTGTTATATTCATAAAATCACTAGTCTGAAAGAAAAAGAGCCTGAGAATGCTTAAATACTTTAAATAAAAGAAGTGAAATAATGTGAGAAATTACCACTAGCCTAGTTTTTACTATCCATTCAATTTCACGTTGGATGATTTAGTTAATGAACTTGTCTGCAGCTAGTTCCATACAGAAAACATCATGTGTTTCATTATTTATTTGTTCATTGGTGTGGTTTCTTTGTTTTGATTTTTTGTTTTGTTTCATTTTCCTCCATATCCCCAGCCCACAGAAGGCGAAGCATGATGTTCAAAAGGCTGTTTATATTAAAAGACAACAAAGCAAAAGACCAAAACCACAGTCCTGTGCTCATGTATAGCTAACAGTTAATAATAGGTAAACAAGGTCTAATAAAATAAACGCCTGCACAACCATTTGCCCAAAGCACAGAATAAGCCAGATTTGGAGGTCTGGATAAGCTGAGCTGTTTATTCTCCTAAGTACACCTCTGGAGCTAAGAGAGTCACTAAGGAAGAGAAGTCACAGATCATGTTTTGTAAAGAAGGTCATCCCACAGGACTCCTGAATTAGCCAGGCAAAAGCAGAATTGATTACCAAGCATGAAAAAGGGTAGCTTAAATTTCTGCTAAATGCCTTTGTATTTGCACTTAAATTGAAAAATATTTTCAGAACTGGCTAATGGGTCTCTTAATTATAAATAGGCAATCTATTAAAATTAAGGTGAAAAATACAAAGACTAAAATCTCCAGGCCAATCTAATCTAGTCAGTCCAATTTTTAATTTTCTGTTGGGTTTTTTTTTTCAGAGTACATTATATTTTGAGAATAGAAGTCTGGGAGTTGGCCTGCATCAAGTCTGAATACTGGTTTAACTAAATTAGTCTAGAGTTTGTATGACAAAAGTGAATCAAATAGATACTGTGCAATAACCTATTCTGGAATAATTTCCATTAGAAATGTTCTGAAATAAAAGCCTCTTTATTCCACAATCATTTGGATGCTGTTGAAGTGGAGTGTTCTGGTCACATTCCTCAGTAACAAAAAGCACTTAAAAACTTATTTTGTAATGTGCAAGAGATGTGAATAGAGAGAAGTGGTTTATTGATGAAGATCCAAGACAGATTGCAAACATCATTCTTCATTTGATTTTTAACTGCTATTTGTCTATAAAAGTATCAAAATAATTAATAATATGCTATATTTATTAGAATAGCTATTAAGCTGGGACTACATGGAATTAATGTTGAGATACAAATGTACACTTCTCAGTTTTTAATATTGAATCTAAACTGCTTCCCTTCTGGCATATAAAATTAGTCAGAGATGCACATCCATAAGAGGGAACAGCTTGAACCAACACCACCAAGGTAATTAAACCAGTTCTGAAGCTATGCATAAGAAGGGTTCCTGCTCTGTTAGGAAACATGTGGTCTATTCTCACTGTTCCTGTCTCGCTCTTGCTGCTTCAGCTGATTTGCGCTTCAGCCATGGACTTCATGTCTCAATCTCCCCCTTTCATAAAAATGTGCTTAAACATATGAAGTGGTTTAAAGTTTCTATAGGGAAAATATTGCAATAGCACAAGGCAGTCCATATAATAAAATCTTCCCTTAGTAACAGCCTAGCCAAATGTCCTGAGAGTACTGTAATTGTTTCTTATTACGATGCGTTGGTGTTGGGAGGGGAAAGGCATTTCTTAGCCCCGCTTATCTCATCATTTCTGTTACAATGCTACCTTGAAACGAAACAAAGGTGGCTGTGAGCCAGGACTACACAAAGCCACGAACAGTCCATGTAGTGTAGGTCAAATCATGTCAAAGACCAGATAATAATAAGTGCAGAAGAAAAGAATTTAACCTGGTCTAAAAAACCTTATAATATAACACGGGGCATGTAAATCTTTGTCTCTGAAATGTGAACCACTGGGACCTGTGCTCACAACACCTCTATCCACAGTTTCCTGTAATTGATGTATTTACAGAGGTGGTTTCTCAATGACACAAACCACCACAGAAATTAGAGAGGAAAGAAGGAAAAGGACATGCCCTGTCCTTCCCCATCAGATGATCTTTCCCCTATCATTTTATGTAGCAATTGCCTTTCTCTTAATTGACTTATTTTTTGTGTATAAATGTCAAGGAACAGATTTTACAGACAGGTTCATGCTGAATTCATCAAATAAGTGATGTTGTGTAATGCAGAGCCTGTATGTAAAACTGGAAGCCCTAGGCTATACATAAAGAAAAATAACTTGCATATAGGTTTTGGAAGAAAAGTACATTTGCTCCTTGAACCCCAAGACTTCATTTGTCTTTAAATTCATAAAAAATAACAGTCAATAATATAATTCTATTAAAAGATTGGAATATATTGTGCCGAGAAACTACCATGTGAAGCCAGAAAAGGAAAATCTGAGAGGAAGAGAGAAAGGGTCCTATCTTATGCCCTCTTTACCATGTATCATGGTTAAAAGGACATTCAGAGACCAACATAGTTAATCTAAGTTTATTCATCTCTAAGAAGAAATGCTACTTAAAAAATAAGAGGGAAGTGAACATGTTTTTGACAAGGAAAGTTAATTTTGACTATATTGAAGTCAATAGCAAAACCCTTGCTGTCTTCCATGGCATTGCATTTCATCCAAAGCACTATTCCATGTCTGCTAATGTGCAAATCACTTGGGCATGCAAGGAATGCTCAATTAGTAACCTGACTTCTAGCACGACAAGTCTTGCTGAAAATAGAAGGTGGGTAAAATGGGAGGAAATGGGAAGTAAATCTTGAGGAGGCACAAATTAGAGGCAAATAAGGAGAAGAAAAGGCAAGGAGGAAGAGGAATATTTAGTCACAATTTATGATAGTACCAGAAGTAGATTAGCAGCTCATGATGGTGCAAAAAAAGTTGCTGGCAGTACCCAAACTCTTCACTGGCAACAGAAATTTTAAGTGTCTGTTCAGGTTAGCTATTAATTAAAGTGCTAGAAGTCAGCACCTATAGTATCTGGTGGTCTGGTTTAAGGCTAATTTATCTATGGCACTTATTTGATTATACCAGAGCAGAAAAATGCCAAGATGCCATTTTCCAGATGACCACAGCAGAAGCAAGCTTTCCCATATAAGCAGTCATCCAGGCTTCAGATTAGAAGGTGAGGAGGACGGTGGAAATTTGTATAAACCATGTAAAAAAATCGTGGCAAAGCCCACCAGTTTTAAAAGTGGAGTAGGTTTATGTCATCTGCAGGCATCAAAACTTTCCTGAGTCCTTTATCTTCGTATGTTTCTTTAACAGCTCATAAATACAAGCCTGTACATGTAGATATTCTCAGGAGGGCAGGCTTGGGAATAATGATGAGGAGTGAAATGAATGCACCTGATTCGTACACAATAATCTTTTGGAGAAAAGAGCTGGCTGTAATGGAGATGCCACAGTTTCCAAACCAAGGAGAATTCCATCCCCTGCTGCCTCACAATCAAAGTCAAGGTGCCTAAAAGAGACAGACCTATTTTGTTTAAAGGTACAGTGCTGGCACAGTTTCCTTAATCCTGGATGAAATTTTCCCAGGAAAATTCACTGATGTGGACAAGTTCCCAAAACTCAAATTACCTTCTGGAAAGTCAAGATTGGGCAAAGGAAGGGAAAATAAAGATGAAACATTCCCATTTTATCCCAAATGTATTCAAGGGTGGTTTTTTGGGGTAGAGGGGGAGTGGGATGTTTGTTTAGTTTAGGGCTTTGGTTTTTGTTGGTTTTTTTTTTTTGGGGGGGGGTAGGGCAGGGAAGGCTTGTTGTTTATGGATTTTTAGTTTGGTTGGTTTAGTTTGGGGTTTGGTTTTCTTTGGTTTTTCGGGGTGGGGTAGGGACATAGTGCAATATTGTGTCTGACCAGATAAGAACAACTACAACTCAAGTAAAATGACCCTAATTATAACAGCTGTTAGGACGAACTAAGAACTTAATCTTGCTTGTAATTTTCCCATGACAGAATCATAGAATGGTTTGTGTTGGAAGGGGACCTTAAAGATCATCTGGCTCCAGTCACTCTGCCATGGGCAGGGACACCTCTCACTAGACCAGGTGGCTCAAAGTCCCATCCAGCCTGGCCTTGAACACTCTCAGGGACTGGGTACCTACAGCTACACTGGGCAACCTGTGCCAGAGTCTCCTCACCCTCACAGTGAAGAGTTTCTTCCTAATATCGAACCTAAATATACCTTCCTTCAGGTTAAGGCTATTTACCTCATCCTACCACTACATGCCCTTTTGAAAAAAACCATTACCACTGATGGTTCAGCTCCTCAGGAGCTCTGACAGGATGTAATGCCAGGTTATACTATAGGCAATATTATCTGGGTACACTCAGAGGAAAAAAGAATATAAAGGATGTTCCAGCCCCAGCTGGTGCTGTATTTACATAGCACTCTAATGAAAGGTCTGTAATGGGAAAGACAAATAATTATTGGCATAAAAAGCCCTTTGTTCATACAAACTCTTGGAGAGTTCTGCAATGATGACATTTACTTGTCGTTTGGGAGACAAAGTCAGCAATGCTATTTGTTAACCAGACCATATACCAATAGGCTACAAGTTCCAGGACCTGGAGACTGGAATTGGAGCTAGATATGCATTTTTGGGGGATAAGGTGGGGAAATAAAAATCTAAGCAGTCCCCAAAAGTTAAGCTCTAACTGTCTGAAAATTTGAAGAAAAAAAGTTTCGTAAAATGGTAGAAAAAGATGCTAAAAGGGAACATGAGATGATGTTTGCTCCATCCCATTGCCCAGCTGAACTTCACTCTTGTCTAATTCTTTTCTACAACATGTACAGCTGCCTCATTAACACTTTATACATAAGCCTCTTCTGTAATCTGTAGCTCTTCACTGTGTCTGCTATTGGAGAGCATTTTGCCGTGTCCAGCCTGAGTCTTTCCTGCTACAGATCTAGCTCATCATTTCGGTTCCTTTCCCTGAAAAAATACAAACATAATACTTTACTCCACAGTAATGTTTTAAATATGTGAACATCATTACATGGTCACCCTTCAGGGTATTTTTCTAGTCTTGCAGACACTAAATACATTCAATTCTATCAACCTTGCAGTCAATGTGCAATCTAATCACTTTCATTTAATGGGATATAAGTAAATTCAGGCACTACATTGACATTCTATGCCAGGATTTTTTTCTCATTGTTTTACATTCACAATTTCTCTATCAAAAAATAAGACAAGAATAACAAACCCCCTAATCCTGTCATTTAAAAAGACCTAAACAAACAAAAGAGGCAGCTGGTTATTTACCAAAAAAAAAAAAAAAAAAAAAGAGTTTAGCTGACTCATTATGTACTGTTGAGATGTTGAAATTAGGAAAACTCTTAAATAATCTCTTACATCATTACATTGTCTCAAGTGGGCTTCAAATAGTGACATCCCAGGTCTTTCATGCACAAGCCAGGACAGCCATAGCCCTGCTGCCTCCAAGCCTGCCTGTGTTGCAATGGGCAGCCTGGTTCCTGCCAGGCACAGCAGATGAAGATGGCCTTTCATGCCCCTTTGACAGTGCAAGCTAGAAATGCCCAGGGCAGCAGCATGAAATTTTAAACTTGCAGCTAAGCACAGTCTTTGGGCCATGGGGAAAACAACATTCTGCCACTGTGGTATTTAAACTGTCTACTCTGGTACCATATGAATTACAAAAACCTCAGTTTCAGGCCTTTAAGGATCTGTTTTTCAAAACCTGCTTTGTCCCTCAGGGTCCATATGTACCAGAACAGCAGAGACAGTTTGTGGCTCTTTAAGCTATTTTTTGTATCTGTTTCAAGCATCATCAATCCCAGGTCTTTGTAGGCTTTTGCCAAGAATTTTCTGCTTTCCTTTTAAATCAAACATTGAACAACCCAGGCAGGAGGGAACCTCAAAAGACTATCTGGTCCAACCTTGTAGTTTAACATTTCCTATTCCTCCAGTTACCATTTACCAGTATCTATCTACCATTTTTCAAGTTGCCAAATAATTATGCAAATCCTAACACCTCAAAAAACAAATTCTGAAGCCGTTGTGGCACTTTAAAAGAGATATTAACAGGTAGTAGAAGGTTTGTAGTGACACAACAATTTACTATGGTGTAAAAAGCAGTGGCAGTTCCAACTTTACTGATTGCTGCAACAAGACTGGCCAGAAAGCTTTCAAGCCTTCCGGCTCCTGGTCCCATTAACCCAGTTGGCAGTCTGCTAACACAGCACTCAATAGAACAGCAGCTTCTGGCAAGTGCCAGCTCCTTTGCTACAGGAGAGTAATTGTGCTTACCAGCTCTCAAACATACTTGGCTTCATAAAAAACTGCTTCACTAAACACCTGTAATTCCTCTATCTGAGTTTGGGCAGAAATGCACACAAACTGTGTCCTCTCCCACGATGAGTTAGAGCCCTACGTCATGTAGAGGAGGATTTCATTTGGAAAAATCTTTTTTGCTGTACCATGGCCTGGCCAGGATCATCTTGCAATGAAGTGGTCAAGAGGAAGCTGCTCTGTTTATCTCCCCAGCTCCTACTCTCATCTGAGACAGACCTCCTGCAGGCAGCTGGTAAGTGTTTTTGCTTGATTTTCTTCATTAGACTGTTCAAATAAAGTACACAAAGGTGACAATGTCTTTACTTAACACCTGAGGAAAAATGGTGTAAGGAGGTATTATGTATTAATTTAGTGTTTTCTGATCTGATCAGGACTTTATCTGAACATATCCGAAATTCAGCTAAAGCCCAAACATAAGCCAAGAGATGCACAAAAATTTACTTGTATTTAATTGAACTTAGGTAACTGTCCACCCAGACTTGGTACCAAGAGAAGATATTTTACTTTGTTTTTGTTGCAGGGAAGGCCTGATTTAGGCGGAATGAAAACCATGTCTAAACTGAAGCAGGAGAGGAGATCCACAGACTAGGAAATCATATAACACCAAAAGGCCATGTTACCTGAGTGGCTTACAGGTTTTCACCAGCAAATCCTATCTTCTAGAAGAATAACACAGAATTCATTTCAATAATACAAAAATGGAGAATATTCTACTTCCTTGGGATGATTATTCTCATTATGAAGTCCACGTGCTGTAGAGTCATGACCTTGTTATATCAACCCTGCCCAGACTCCTGGGGCTCCCCCCATGCTGGCCACAGCCCAAGATTCTCTGTCAGCCCCCAGGTCTGCCAGCCCCAGTGTTAACAGCTCCGCAGCAGGGCTGCTCCCCAGCTCTCCTCAGTCCTGCCAAGCCAGGTCCAAACCATGTCCACACCTCAGCTTGTCCCCATCCCTAGGAAGGTGCTTGATGCCTGAGGATTGTCCCAGCACCCCCAGATGCCTGCACCTGGCTGGGGTGGCAGGACAGGACCTGGCTGTCGTGCCTTGGCTCGACAGACCCCCAGGGGCAGACCCACCTTATCCTGCAGGGTGCTGGCCTGGCAGATTCAGGAGAGTAGCGCTGGGCATTTTTTCTCTAGGGGGATACTTCATGCCAGTTAAAATGCTTCTCTGTCTTCTGTCTGATTATCTAAGCATATTGCACTGTTTGTTTTTCTCCTTGCGTGATAATTCATCTCCCACATTTTTCTGCACCTCCTCTGGTTCCGGAAAATCTTTCCAAAGTTGTGAATAATCGTGCACAGCCCTGCTTTCCTACAAACTGTGTCTATATCAGAAAAAGAGATAGTATTACTTCTCTGTTCATCTTCACGGGTAAGAAGCCAAAGGTCCTTTTGTAAATGTCTTCAAACAGAGGCTTGTATTTCCTTGCTAGAGAAATGTACTAAAAGCCCACCCTGTGACATTCATGTGTGTTTGAGTAATATGGTTTGAAAACAATATTTTTGCTTTTAAAATATGCATTTTGCTGTGGAGACAAGGTCCAGAACTCAGTTTTCAAGTCCCTTTTATTCTGATGATGCCCTTACTGTTTTAATGGTGATCGCCTGAGGCTTCTAGACCTGGCAAACATGAAGAGCTTTTCATCTTCGTAAAAATAAGCTGAGATCGTTCACTGCATTTTCCATTGTTTATCAGCCCTAGTAAATATTTGTGGGTGTCCCTATTCATTAGCTATTTCAGATTTGCAAAGGACTCTTTCCAAAATAAAAGAGAGGGAAATAAATGGGGGGAAAAACTTGGAACGCCAGCAGTAGCAGCAACCTGTGTAGAGAATGTCAAGGCAACTGTAACCTTCTCTGTGGTGGGTCTGTTGAGCCTTCCTGTTCCATTCACATTGTCTTTTCTGTATCCTGGATGACACTGCCAATCAAAACAAAGCCTTTACCTTGCAGCTCTACTTGCAAACAGGGTTGACCAAGGTTTACTGCTGGAACAGTTTCAAGTAGCCAGGAAACAGGCATCCAATCCCAATTGTAGTCGGTATCGTAAAGAAAGACTCACAGCCATTTTCTCTTGGTCATGACCTTCCCATCATGTAAAGAACAGTTGAGCAGTTTCAAGAACGTGCTTTTGCTCTGTATGGAGTTTCCTGAATATCTCATCCATAGTCTTCCAGTCTCTGATATAAATTTGAAAACACTGACACTGCCTTTACTGGAAAAGTATCCAAAGAATCCCTCAAGTCTGTGCTCTTTTAGAGTTAAGTGTTATGTTGTAGGTGGAAAGAGATAGAAAATGTATTACTCAGAACTTTGATGTTCATTTTGGGTCAAAACCCATAATGAACCTGAATATTGTTTGTTGGGAAGTGTCATCTTGATGAATTACTTTTGGTATTGCATTTCCTTTCATCTTTTCTGGCCAGATTAAGTCTCTCAAAGCATAAGTTGTATACTTCACACAGGGCCCATCCCTCATGCTGCAGCCCATCATATTGGCCAGAAAAGACCAAGGTTGTTGAACCACAACACCTATGTGGCAACAACTCCAAATCTAATCCTGTAGGACCTTTTTTTTTTTACTAGAAAGTTCATTTTTCCATTAAAAACAGATGCTTTTCCCTCCTCTGCTCCAGGTCACCTTTTTTCCTTTTGTCCCAATTAATTAAAATAGAACATTTTCAGATAGCCCCCACATATTGCAAAAGCCATTATAGTTAATCTTTTTTTTTTTGGCAAACACAGCTAAACTTTGGGTAAATTTTTTCACATTGCCTTTTGTCTGTGATAATTTATGTGCCATTTCTCTTAATTTTCTCTTTTTTTTTGTTTTTTTAAGTTCTGCATTCCTACTTAGAAGATGGTACCAATGGGGGATCTCCCAGGAATTTCTTAAGATTAGTTCATTATTCTAGTTATCTTACATCTTGGGTAGTTAAATTACTGTTATAAAAATTATTTTAATTCATTTTGATAAAAATTAGTTCCACTCTGAAAAGAAAACTGCTAAACCAAAACAAAACAGAGTGAACTAGAAAGGCATTTCAAGAGGGAAGAATAGAAACTGGTTTTTTTTTCCCTTTTATTCTTCTGTCACTTAACAAAATCCACAAGTTGTGCTGTCCGGCACTGGTCCATACCATAAGTATTAACATACCACTGCTATCAACTGCTTGGTTGTTCAAGAGGTTCAGGTTTATGCTACAGATTGAAAGATCTTATATTCTTCCTTCTAATATTGTTCAAGTTGGATTCAGTACTTTTCCCGAGGTGTGTGTGCTCTTTTCACCTTGTTTTTTTGCTAAATAAACATAAAAAGCAGGATATACATTTGAGAAAATAAACGTACTCAAAGAATATTGCAAGTGTCAACCCCAGTGCAATTAGACTTAATTACTATCATATCTTGACTGTGAGACTAAAACATGTCCTTCTGTGCATACAAGCACAGTTACATGACAACACACATGTTCCTCCTTGGAAATCCAGTATTTTCCACTGCACAAGCATAGGGAGGAGAACTTACTAAAAATAGAGATGTAAATTATATTTTTTATATGTTGTCTAAATATTTTAATTTTAAAGCATGGACATGGTACTCAGGGGAATTGGGTTCTCTTCCTGGTACACCCACAAAAGTCCTGTTCAGCAAGACTATAATAGCACCATCATTTGAGGATGTCAGAGTAGCAGGTCACATAACAACCTCAATCACAGTATTTCCTGGGTTTTGTGATCTGAACATGATACCAATGCTTAGCATTTTTGCATGATTTTGGGGAAGGTGGGAAGGAGGAAGGAAATTTGGGAGACAGAATTTTGGCAGTAGGTGTGCAAATTCAAATTCAGGAAGGTAAAAATGAGAACCCCTGAGTCCCACTGCAGGTCAGAATGGAAACAAAACACATGCATCTTAGTCATCCTGTCCCTTTTCTATTTATGAAACAAATCTAAGTCTCACCTCTAGCTGCATACTTTGTCTACTTGGGAATATAAATTATTGTCACAGCTTATGTTGGCTTAATATGGCTTTGGTTGTTCATGATGAAAAGAGTCTTTATATAGCAGGCTAGGTAATATTACTTTTGTTCATTATGTTCTTCTCCAACCCGTTTCCCAAGATGATAATATTTGCAATAGAACAGTTGTCATTCTGAGTTTTTCATTACTTCCCTTGAGATAGCTGTCAATGCAAACAGCCAAAATCATGTATCAGAAATTGTTTTGCTGTTCTCCAAGAGATCCCAAGTTACCAGCATGTGGTTCTCATTTGGAAAGGATGAGAAGGAGCAGTGTTCTCATAGTAGCTCCAAACAAAAAACATTTACTTGAAACCGAAGGGTAGAGTGAGAGGTGATGTCCTCAGGAATAAATTTCACATTTTTAAGCCAAAAGTGGTACAAAAAGCTGCATTCATTTGCCAGTCTCACTACCTGCCAAGTTACAGAGAAAGGTCACCTATATGAGTGTGATTAACTGACGAAGCACAATGGAAATTGGGAGTATCTGCATCAGTGCATCATGGTGTCAGGTTCAAAGCATATCCTGATTGAAACTGAAGTTTATTTAAAGATTGATGAACCATTATATAAGTTAAATATTTTCCAGTCTGCTGCCACATGCAGCCACATTAAAACTAAACTCATCTACTTGCCTCACCTACAACCATGAAACCTCTTATAACCTTCCTTGTGGTCTAAACAGAATGAAAAAATCATAACAAATTTTTCCATTCTGATACATTTGATTGTTTCTATTTGACTGCACTGGTTATACATAAAAAAACAGTCATAATTCTGAAACCTACTCAGCACTACTGTTTAGTATAAATGTAAATTCTATCCGATATTACCCTGCTGTAGAGTCTCACACAAATTATATCTATGTAATCATTTTCTAAAATAAAAAATATAACAGGACTGGGTTAAGCAGAATTTGTTAGCTAGATTCAGCATCTGAGACAGTTTAGGTCACAGACCTAACTTACCTTTGGTTCCTCCCAAACTACAGAACTAAGAAAGCAGAAATGGTATGTCAGAGCAAGAAGGCAGAGAAGTTTATATTGTGGGTAGCTTATCCTTAATAGAGAAAAAAAGAGAAGAAATAAGTGGCTACAAAGTCTCTTACGGAAGTTTGTCTCAATAAAAGAAAGTACAGATCTGGGCAGAAGGGGAAAGGGCAGAAATCATGGGAATTAGGTCTAGGACATGCTGCTGTCTTAAGCTTATAACACCAAAATCTTTGAAAGGGAGTCTTTTGCTAGATGTGATACTATGATTCTCTGATAGCCAAAGAAAGAATTAGAGAACTATTTGAGGAGTAAAAGGAAAAATTTATAATATCTGGCAAACTGTTGAGTGCATTAGGAAAAAAAGAAAACAGGCTGTCCTGAGGTAAGTAGAAGCAAACCATATTATTTTTCAAAAGAGAAAATTTCTATGCTGTAAAAAAATTGGAAATGCAAAAGAAGTCTAACTTCCATAAGGTAGACTTGTGATCCTGAGTAGATGTCTCCTTCTGCAATGAGATTAAGCTCAGCTTTAACAAATTATTTCATAAAAACAAAATCTGCCTTGAAGGGGAATATATTTTTCCTTTTCCCCTTCTCAGTGAAAATTCCACTAGTTGGCCCAAGTAAGGATAAGAGAGTTTGAACAAATTCATTTTTTTCCTGTGTACGAAAATTGTTTTCCATGCCACTTTTTAATTTTATTTGGATACTTTTTAATTGTTTGAATGTTCTGAAAAGGGAAGGTTTTCAGCTCACATGGAGATTAGAGTTTACAGTGACCATGTTTTTATTTTTGTTATCAATATTGTTCATTAATTAACTGATTAATCCCTTTTGGCACTAGTACAGACCATTTCCCAGGACCATATCTTGAGATGGAAAGTCAGAGAAAATAATATATGCTCTATGACGGCTGGCAGGAAACCTATTTTTCTTGTGTGATGTTCCTAAAAGATGGGACAAAAATAGTTCCCAAAAGCTTTCCAGAACTTGCTGGTGCACATTTAAGGACATCCCATACAACTGGGATTGTCTAGTTAACCACCCAGAGTCAAACCTTCAAACCTGAGGCTTTGAGAATTTTATGGGGAGTTAGATACAGGCAGGGGAAATAAGGCAGGTGGTGCAAATTAAAGCAGATCTGTAGCTGCTCTGTCTGTGCTGTGTTTGAATTAGCTAAAAAAAACTTTTGAATGACAGAGAACAGCTGTGCAAAAGAAATGAATTATTTTAAATATGAGAAAGTCCAGAATTTCACCCTTTAGATGGATTCAGTACATTATTTCGTATTCATCCAGCACATTTTGCAGTCCAGAAATGTTATAAATTGCAATACACATGCTAGTTAAGCTTCATTTTATTATTGATTTTTTTTCAGGGTCTCAATGCAATGTACAGTCATGGCATTATTATGTTTCTGACACCCTGGGAGACAGAATTAATGCAGTTGTCTCGAGGGTATACAAGGAGGGGCACAGAAGGTGACTTCGGACTTGGAAGCAAGTATTCAGAGGAGAAATCTGGGCAGAATGGGAAGTTCATATAACTGATTATAATAATGATAAAAAGCAACCCTCCACATAGTTTCTAGGGGAAGGTAAAATAGGATGGGGTGGGAATTGCAGGAGGGATTTCTGCCAGATGTAGAAAGCAGAGAGAGGACAATGCTGGCTCATGACAGGATGCCTGTTTTCCTCCTACCAGTTTTGAATGACTTCCAGGGAAAGAGTACACTGAAGAATGTCCCTCCCTCGAGTGTCTGTGTTGCTGTAGTATGAAATATAAGCAGGAGGGTTTGGCTATATCTTCAAAATGTGAAGCAGAATGAGTAAAAGTGTTTGAGTGTTATCTTTCTCCTAGTAAAGGGAATTTTGTCCAACAGTTATCATATGAATTGCCTAATTATATTTTTTGAGGTTTGCAGCAGAAAGACAAAATACCAAATGAGGTCACAAGGACTCCAAAAGTAAAGGTTGTTTCGATGGGGTTGAGTTTTTTTATTATTATTTACTTGCCCAGTAAAATGCTTGAGGCTTTTTCCCCATCTTTTAATTTAGTATTTCCTTCAGTATGACTCCTTCTTTCTTGTGTTCCAGTAGTTAAAACAGAAAAAAAGAAAATAGTTCTTTCCAGTCAGAAAGACTTTTTACATCACCTTCACCTTCACTTCCAAAGAACTTCAGATTAGAAAATAATGCTCCATTATATTATTTGTAACATTTCAAGCTGAGAAAAAAACAACTCCCTAAGAAAGCAATGCTGTGACTAGAACAAGAGGAGACAGTTTGTCTGCTTCTTCCTAACATGAAGAAATCCCTTATAGGCTACTGGTGCTGTTATACCATTGCCTTGCAAGTGGGACTAGAAAAGTGACTGTAGCCTTTTCCCTCTCTCACTCTCCTGCCACCCATGCTGCAGATTTAAGTTAGGCATCTTCAAAGCGAAAAGGTTCAGACAGAGGGACCATTAATCCAACTGAAGTTTTTCTCATGGTGGTAGGTTGTTAACTTACTGGCACGCCAGTGGGTTTCGCTTTGTTTAACAGCCTGGCATTCTACAAAAAAATAAATCAGGCCTTTAATTTAGACACTAACTTCATTCCTTCAAGTTTCAATATTTTCATCCAAGGCATTTAGAATGTACCCATTATTATTGCAGATCACATCATCAGATAGTATTAATAACAATAATACCTAATTGGCTTTTATTTTGGCTAGAGCATACTTCTCTAGTCCTAATTATTATATAAAAAATAATATGTGTTGATTGTTACACAAGAGAAGAATTAAAGAACCTTGTTACTACACAGGGGTTTTGTTCCTGCTTAGGTATGAAATTACTTATTCTGACACAAGTTTTTGGAGCTGGAGTTCAATGTTGTCCCAATACAACTAAGCCTGCCATAACTTCAGCAGAGCAGTCTTTGCATGTGACAGGCTTTTCTCATTTGAAAGCAAACATGGAGCAATATTTCCCTCATACCCAAAGTCTGTACTTGGCTCCACAAGGATTTGTTTTCAGCGTACCAAACCTGACTCTGACTAGTGAAAATTGTCAGGTTTTGTGTTAGATCTGAACCATAGCTCCCAGATTAGATCAGATTTCTGTTTCTCATAGAAGTATATTGCATCCTCATAACAACATAACAATTCTTGGCAGGTTAGTGAAAAAAGCCCAAACACACTGTGCATGAACACCTCTCTAAATGTGTTCTGGGAGAGGATCTGGTATTTAAGGGCAAACACACAACAGGAAAATATTACCATCAGTATAATATCAACACAGCCACCATAATTTCTTTGAGAAAATACCATGCCCTTCATGGCACGAATGCAAACAGGCTCCCAAACAGTTAATTAATTGTATTTCCAAAATTTAACGTTAGAGAATTCAAAACCGGACAGCAACAGAAAAAAATTAGGGCAACAGTTCTACACAAGGTATGGAAAGAAAGAATGAAGATGTTGGAAAGAATCCTTTTGTTCAACAACAGTCTGTCTCATCAGAAGAAAGCTAGCATGAAAATTCTTGAAGCTTGTTTTGTCTGAGAAAGAATAATTGTACTCCATAGTCTGGTTATGGTTTCAAATTAATTTTCATGTATTTACTGCTCCCTAAGCAAATCTATTTACAGGAATTAAGAAAACCACATACAAGATCTATAAATTTGAATTTGTCCAAGAATAAAGGAGGTGTTTTCTAGTTCCACTTAATTATTGAAATGTAATAAACATAGGCAGGTGGGGAGGGAGGAAGTCAAAGTGAACAAAATAAAGCCAGGCTTCCATTTCATGGTGTTGGGCAAATTCCAGGACTACTTATTCTTTGCTTCTGTGCAGAGTGTAGCTGTGATTTTCACTGAATTCTGCTGAGGTGCTGCAGAATTTAATTTGTTTCAAAATGCATTCAGACTTGCTGATGGTATTGCAGAATGGCACGCATTAAATTTACTTTGGAAGTGCACATAAATACATACTCTCAGCTTATGTTTTCTCAACTGCCTTAAGACTGAATGAAAATTGGGAGTGAGGTAGACCCACCTCTTGGCAGACTTCAGATAAACTGTGCTATTGTCATGTCTGAATGTGGTCAGGTATGCAGAGACCTTTGGCACACTTGGCTAATTATATCACAGAATCACAGATTCACGGAATCACAGAATATGCTGAGTTGGAAGGAACCCACAAGGGTAACTGAGTCCAATTCCTGGCTCTGAACAGCACCATCCCCAAGAGTCACACCATGCACCAGAGAGCGTTATCCAAGTTGTCCAAGTATTGTTCTTGAACTCTGACAGACTGGTGCTGTGACCACTTCCCTGGGAGCCTCTTCCAGCCTGACCATCCTCCGTGTGAAGAAACATTTCCTAATATCCAACTTAGACCTCCCCTGACTCAGCTTCAGGCTTTTGGGTCCTTTGGTCATCCCAGAGAAGAGATCAGTGCCTGCCCCTCCTCTTCCCCTCACAAGGAAGTTGTAACTGCAATGAGGTCTGCTCTCAGTCTCCTTCAGGCTGAACAGACCAAGCAACCTCAGCCACTCCTCACAGGGCTTCCCCTCAAGGCCCTTCACCATCCTTGTTGCCCTCCTTGGGACACTCTCTAACAGTTTAATGTCTTTCTTACATTGTGGGGCCCAAACCTGCACTCAAGGTGAGGCTGCCCCAGCACAGAGCAGAGCAGAGCAGAGCAGAGCAGAGCAGGACAGTCTGCTCCCTTGCCTGGCTGCAATGCTGTGCCTGATGCCCCGAGGACACTCTTGGCCCTCCTGGCTGCCAGGGCACTGCTGACTCATGTTCAACTTGCCAGCATACCCAGGTCCTTTTTTGCACTGCTGCATTCCAGCCTCTCATTCCCCAGGCTGTCTGTACATCCAGGGTTGCCCCATCCCAGATGCAGAATCTGGCATTTTCCCTTCTTGAACTTCACTGGTGATTGCCCAGCTCCCTGATTTTTCAAGGTCTCTCTGCAGGGCCTCTATTCCCTTGAGGGAGTCAACAGTTCCAAAATCGTTGGAAGACCACCTTGCCTATAATGCAAACCCACCATATTTCCATATTATGGGATGTTGAGCCATGCCATCAAATTTTGTTTGAGGTCTGGCCAGACCCACCCAACACAGATAAACAGGTCTTGCTATAAACTAAAACCTTGTTTTCTTTTCCTCTTGGTCATGCTTGTTGCCCTTCTCCTACTCTTAAACCTGGCAGTTTTGTGGGATAAGATTTTCTTAGTTTTCAGTGATGGATTGAAGCTTGGAAAAGAAAAGAGAGTCAAAAGCATGATTTATTTGGAGCAAGAAAACCATCATTTTGCAGCTCAAGCACTAAAGTGGGTTTGTTCCAAAGTGTTGTAAAATACTCAGCTGTGGAGCTCAAATTGACACTTGGCTAGATGATAAACCTCATGCCATGAATTGACTTGAAATTCCTAATTCTGTCTTGCCTCCTTTCCTTCTCAAGCAACTGTTTTCTCAGGCAGTCCTTACTGAAGTGACAAGTGTAAAGTGCAGATTTTGTCATTTAAAGGAAATTACTAATTGCTGTGGAGAAGCTTCTCTTCACTGGAAGAAGCATTTTGCTAGAATGTATACCAGGCATAGGATCTATCCTTAGCGGTCATAGAAGGTTGAGATTTCTTTTTAACAAATTGAATTAGATACTGAAGAGTGATCAGACATTCCAATTAGGCCTAAGGTAAGGCTTAGCTGGAGAGTTGAGTTCTTCTCTCTTCCAGAGAGTATTTTTCAAGTGAAAAATTTTCTTGTCACTGGCTCAGTACTTTAAACCAAAATTGTAGCAGCATGGAGACACTGTTTCTTAGGACAGAGCTGAGCCGATTCCCTTCCCTCTGGTTTGATAAAGTTCTTGTAAACTACTAGGAAATGTAACTGTGGCAGCGATCTCCTGGAAATGCTGTTATAGTCTTAATGTTCAATGATTTTTCAGGTCTGTGGGATGGTAGGAAAACAGTAATTTCCACTAGCTTAACAAGATGTAAGAAGAGATTGCTATCTAGAAATGTTTACAGATTAATATATCAGATGTAAACATGAAACCTGCTTGTGAGCTGCTATAGCTGAAGCACAAAAATACTACATCCAGTCAACTCCCTGATGAGTTCATTTCATAATTAACACAAGCAGGATTAGAAAGTAGATCTCACTCCCGCTGAAACCAGTGATCATTTTCTCTGCTGAGCCAGATGAATAGCACAAGACCAAGGCACTTAGAATGCAAGCTGAAACTCATTTCTCTATTGGGACACGTGGAAGCTCCATTTAAGTCCTCATTAAACCCTTATGGATTCTCATGAGATCAAGAATGTTAATTTATCACCTGTCAGTCCTGAAATCCTTAAACCTCAGACAAAAAATAATGCTGACTCTCCTGGGTGTAACACAGCATAAATTTGTAGAAGTTAACAAGGCTTGACTCCATGAAAGTTAGGAAAGTTAAGCATTTTGTGCTTCTGATGTAATTATTCACAATATTCTTCACAGCTTCCCAAAAAAGTCCTGTGCCGTGGCTCCCCTGCTGCCATGGGAAAAGCATGGGATATTCCATCAAATGGCTGGTTATAAGGCTGTTGCTTCAGACTATGTATACAGAAAATGCACACCTTAGACACAATCATGTTTGGAGTTTTGACACTGAAGAAACCCTACCAGTGATGGTTTCTCCATTTTAAGGACAGAAAAGAAAAACCTGAATGCTCCCAGATAACTGTGTAACAGATTTGCACGTGGTGCATCGAACAAAACCAGGAATGCACATTTTACTAACCTAAACTCATCATTGTATGTCAAATAATGGGGAAGAAAAAGAAGAAAAACAGAAAAGAAACTGTTTGATTTTTTCGTTAATTGAAAATTATCTCTGAACTCTGTTGTGTAATTGTATGTTAATATTCGTTAGGAAAAATATGTGGACTCTTTACCAGTATATGGTTGCTCCTAGCCAAAGACCAACAATAAAGCTTTTCTTTAGAACAACATATTCTTCTGGCAGAGTTTCTAAGTAATCGTTACAAGCATGCCTGCAATTCTGATGTTTTAAAATAGTAAGATCCCAAGCAGTTTGAGCACAGACTGAATTTTGACAAACTGCTGTGTTACTGTCCCCTTACAGCACTAACAATAAGCTTGGATATAATGCACAAGACAGTCCTCATTTATTACCCGTTTGAGAAACTGTGCTTAATATTAATATATGAAACAATAATCTAAACCACAACAGACTTCTGGTTTCATTTTACACAATGAAAATAATTTTTGAGCTAGTGATAGTATATTTTATAGACACTGGCACAGCAGCAGGGGGACAGATGCTTCATCTGGAGGAAAGCTTCGAAAGATGCTATTATAAGCACTCTCTGGCTAGCTCAGCTTTGTAATTTTGCTATAAAATCAATCAGTGAATGTGAGTTATGCTTTGGGACAAAGATTTCATATTTATGATGCTAGGCACCAGAAGAGGAGATCTGACTTTTTTGAAGAGTACTTTATCGTGCCTTCTGTAGAACAGTTAGAGCATGTTTTTGGATAGTTGTTTTAAAGTATCTAATGCTGAAAGCTTTTGTTCCTTCCTATGAATTGTTATTCAGGACTCGTAAGCAAGTGAGATGTGTTTATGCATATTCTTAATAAATTTTGAACTCCTCAGACAATCTCAGAACAAGGAGTGAGGATCTGCAAGATGTTGTTTCCACATGTCTCTTGTACCTTATTAGATACCAGTAAATTCAATTCCTGCATGCCAAACCATCAGAAATCAATCCCTGTGCACTACATGAAAATATTAATTTTTTTTAATAGGACTCCTTCCAGTACTTAATTCTGTGTCTGTGTATATAAGTAGCTTCATGCAACTTGTCTAAACTTCTCCATCAAGTGTCAGGACCTCTTTGCATTCCCAGGAAATGCCTAAACAAGTTAATGTAAGATGTGGGGTGAGATTCCAAGCTAGACACACGTGGGTGAGTCCAGATTGAGGCTCTCAACTGAATCTGCAAGCCCTTTCCAAGAGTGTCTCACTTAGAAAGCACTTCAATAAATTTCTGTTTGGTTTGCTGAGTTGCAGCAACGGGTGACTCTCAGCAGGGATAAGGGGAAGTTTCCCTGCTTATGGACAGGGAGCAGGGGAACAAGCAAAGCTTCTTTGGCCCACTTGATCTTTGTCAGACAGTGGGTCTCATGTTAGCCTCTCAAGGCTTTCATCCCAACACAGTTACACCTCATTGCACAAAGGCAGATAGAATGAGAAGAAAACCCAAGATTCACAATATCAGTCAAAACAAGAATGGCTAGTATGATTCTCCCCCTCCATTTTTAGCTTTCAACAAACAAAAGGAAAAAAGTGCCATTGGGCTTTGGTAACAACCAAATGGCACACTCTTTTGAAAACTTTTAATTTTTTATTTACTTTAAAGAAAGGATAGAATAAACTTGAAAGTAGCATGCCTGAAACGAAATGTTGGAGCCAGTATTTCCTCCTAAAAAAAACAAACAAAAAAGTGAGTTTTACAGATCCAAGTCCTACAAGTTAATCTCACCTCTAATTAAATGTTAAATTGATCAGTTCCTTTAAATGAGTGTCATTAAAGCTATTTTAACTTTCTTCCTTTTTATTGCACATCTATTTTGAAATTCAAAAGCTGTGAAACATAATCCACAGTCTGACTTCCTGTCATAGGGATCAATCGAAACAGATCCTTTCTCAGTCAATACTTCTCCAGGCTCCAAATTCTGTCTGAGTCAGGGAATATCTTCAGGGGTACACCAACTATGATTTAAGAAATAAAATTCTGTCCCCACAGAAGCACATGGAAAGTCTTCCACACCTCCTGCCTATATAATTACCACCTAAACATTTGGCTATGATAAAATTTCAGCAAATATGAAGAAGGAATTCTTATTTTCATTACAAGTGACCAGAGATAGATTCAGAAGGACAAACACACACACTATAATTGAGGCAATCAGCAACATTGCTACAGATACAAAAACACAAACTTGTAGTATCTGTTAATTTGCAGACTGGGAGCAGAAATCAGATTTTCCAATAAACTTGATGGCAGAACTGATTTTTTTCCCAAAGTGCAAGAACAAATACCAGCAGATGAAAATGAGTGGTAGTGGATTCACGTGTAGTTTTACCAATACTACCAGTATTCTTTCTAGAGTGATAATCTCAAACTGTGAACTGTGTTTGCTGATGGTCTGTGGACTATTTCTAAGAAATTGACAAAACATTGTGAAGAAATATCTACTGATAGTACCTTGCATTGACTCAAGAATAGACACCAACTCATCTGAAAAAAATTAGATTTGCAAACTGAAAAAGGTTAGGAACTACCATTATAGGAGTCTGCTATCCTGTTCCTTGCATTAGCAGATTGATAGGACAGTTGACCCATGAAAGAGAACACAAGCTGAGAAAAATAGAAGAAAAATTTATGTTGATCTAAGGATCTGTAATCTAAAATAACATTTCAAAAATACTCATAATAAAGGATTATGAAAAAATAGCATTTGTCCTAAGAATGTCACAACAAAATTGGACTTCATTAACTATATTTTTTATGAAGAAGGGCATTTCCTGAATTCCTATTTGGCTACCAATCTGGTGAACACATGGAATTGCTAAAAAGTCACAAGTGTATAATGTTCTTTGACGCCTGCTGACACAAGAATTTTCGACTCCAATCTAGTGAATGCCTTGTGTAGTGTTGAAAGTGTTGGAGTTAACTATATTTTGTCCTATGTTTGGCCATGGTAGGTGGGAGTTTCTACATGTTTTGGAAATACAGTTTATAGCCTTATATTAGGAGGAAAATGGATTAGCACTGAGGGTGGCTGTACACTTCACAAAGCAATTGAATTGGCAGGTGTATCTTCGAAATCTGCAAAGAAAATGCATTTTCACTGCAATGTCTCTGCTTCTCTTCTCTTTTTACATGTGTTGACTACATTCATAATTCTGTTTGAAATAATTTCTAGTGTTTTGCACAACATCTCGGGTTTCACACCAGTTCACGACCTGGAAAGTTACCAAGAATTTGCTGCTGGACATCTCATGTTTCAGTTGTCACCAAACCACAAAACAAAAATATAACCAAACATGGTTCTTCAGTGTGATGTATGTGTTTGTCAGACAGGCAAGCAAAACTTGGTTCAAGTCAGCTGAGACTTTAGTTAATAATCCATATTTCTTTTCTGCAGGTATTTTCTTTCTGTCTTCTGCTGGCCAACAAGACTTGTTAAGCATCACCAGAACTTTTGCACAGAACAGTTCAACACAAACTTTACCATCACTCCATGCAGTCAAAAAAGCTTTACAGTAAGTAAAGTCTCTCTACTTTTGCTGAGAATTTATATGGGTTTCTGTTTTCAGAGTAACCAACAAAATTAAATCTGAAAACCATTCTAAAACAACCCATATTAACTTGTTTCCTCTTCAGATTCAGTGCCCAAGGCTTTCTAGAACATGTGCAACCCAGTTTTTGATACAAACTGCAGATTTGCCATGCTCCAGGAAACAGATGTGTGTACAGCCTGCACTGCCAACCATGTTCTGTTACTGGAAACAGGATCTCAGAAGACTTGTACAAGGATGGTGAAACTCAACTAGGATATAAACACTGCATATAACTTCTGTGACTACATTTAGCAGGACAGATTTTATTCACTATTAGAAACAGAGCACATAAACCTGATTTCCTGATTGACTGCTAAATTTTAGATTTTGCACTTGCTCCTAACTCAACTTTCTTAGATTTCTCACCATAATTTGCTGACTTTTCAGAAAACATGGATCAATGTTTTTTTCATCCTGACGATAGCCTAAACCATTACATCAGTACAGATGTCTGTATTACACATTAGCTACTTTTATCCTAGTTTTACCCAGGAGAAAAAATAAAATTCAACTTTAAAAAATGTATCTGGTCAATAAAACCAGTATTGCCTTGTTCTTGAAACCCCTATCTTGGATTCACATACTCCTCTTTACTCAGAAAGTCAGCCAATAAACACAGATATGTTCCTTTGCATCTGGGGCTAACTATACCCTTGTCTGAGGTCTTAGTGTGAATTAAATTCAAAGTAATTGTTGCCCTAACTTACTGCTGGCAAATGATCATTTCTCCTCCCTTCTCATGGAAGACAGTCCTTGAGCACTTCTGCAATCCAGAGGAGGTCCCATCTGTTTCATCTGTTTATTCATGCCTATACTTATTAAGCCTGATGGAAAGGCTGCCCTGAGCCAGGCACTGTTTGCAGGGATAGCTCATGCTGGGGCTTGTCTGGAGTCTCACTCTGTGCCTGAGCCCACAAAGCCATGATCTGAAGCCATGGTGCTGGAGCCCTGCTTTGAAATGGACCCAAGCACCACATTTACAGCTGGCAACCAACCAGATGTGCATTCAGCCCATCCAGCAGCACCCTCCGGACAGGTTTTTAAGGCAAAGAGCATGAGAAACTCAGAGTGAATGGAGTAACACCCTCACCACCCGGCAGCCTGAGGTGGAAGGGGAAATGGCAGCAGCACATTGCAAGCAGGTGAGCTCACAGCCTGCAGTCACCTCACTGGCAGCCCCTGGTTCCAGGGAACTGGGAAGACTTTAATCCAGAGCACCTAACTCCTACTGTGAGAGCACTGTATGTTGACTCTCGCAGGAATGAGATCTGATAAAGTGATGCTTCCACTCCCCTTTCAAATCTGGCTGACTCTAAAGCCACACCGTTCTCATTAGAGTCCCAGGCTCTGGTCTTGAGCACTGCTTTAAAGTTCCCAGGAGACCAGAGAGCACAGCTGGTCTGCACAGAGTTTTAGGGAAAGGTAGGGAACTTTGTATGGGAACAGAAATCTGCCTGCATGTTAGATTGTCTGAATAAACATAAGTTCTGCTGTTAACCACAACACTAAGTGTTTACTGGAGGCAATTCACAAAGGATATTAGACAGGGGGTATTTTATTTGTGTGCAGAAACATCTGTATCAAATGTATCCTACTTCGCTATTAAGTGTTGTTCTTCAAAAACTGAGTTGAAAATTCACTAAAAGGCAAGTTTACAAATAGTTAAAAAAGGCATTTTACAAATTCCCACGTGTAGTTTTGCCTTTGCACTTCCACCTCAATCATTTGTATTCCACTCCTCGCTATCTTTGAAAAAGGCTGTTAGCCACATGGTTTTGTGATAGACTACAAACAAAGGGGGTTTAGGACAAAAAGAGTCAACTCCCTTATAATTATGACAGACAGTCAAACAATGGGAAACTCCTCTGTGAAATCCTGTGGCATGATGAAACTTTGTAGTAGATCAGCATGAGCTGAATTTTGCTTATGGAAAAGTTTGTAAAAGATGATAAACATTATTACCTTTAAATACAATTAATTCCCTTACAGAATTTAATTTTCATTTTCCTAAAATATATTACTTTCTTTATTTTCATTGTTTATTATTTCAAGGTAGCGATTAATAGACTTAGGATGAAAGACAATGATAATCTAAATACATGAAGAACAAAATATGAAAATATCATCAGCAGTGCTTTGCCGTAAATATGCTGATGCTGCATGATCTGTCCTGTTAGCTTGCTCTCAAACATGTTTTCTATTGTCCAGAAGAAGACTGGCAACACTATTTACCAGAGAGAGCAACTGGTGCAAGTGTGGTCTGTCATGGTGTAAAAGACTGTTTCAAGCACCCAAGAAAAGAAAAAACACAATAAATAATAAAAGAAAACATAAACAAACAGTTGCAATTTACCTAAGCTGCGAAAGTACCATTTCTGACTTCTTCCCTGTGACAAGGCCTATACACCAACAATACAAACTAAAGCAAAACTTATAAGGGAAAATTTATCTGAAAATTAATGTTTCATTTCTACGGCCCAGGCTGTAATAAACAATTTCTTTAGCAAAATTCATCAAATTGACGCTGAAAATTATAAGAAAAAAGGGGGGGGGACAGAGTATATGACGATTGAGTCTCTATGAAGCACTATTAATTTATACATTTAGTTGCTAGTTTAAAGCGATGGTCAATGTTTCTTACAAAACAGCCATGGCATTGGCACCATCTCTTTTCCGAGACGTGTGGCTCCTAGGGGTGCCTTGATCCCCCTTTCTCACTGTGAAGACGACACTCAGTACTGGGAAGTTGCATCTCATAGATTTCAGAAGATAATGAAACTTTCTATTTTGAGAAGTTAAAATGGAGCAAAGGCTCCAGAGCTTAGAATAATGTTTCTATCACTGTCTCCCCCTGCCCCTGCCTCCCCACCTGTGAGCACTGCAAGCACAGAAAATCTGTGCCTGTTGTCATTGTCTTCCATTTTCCAGTTGTTTCAAGCAAAAATTGATACAGACTGGCCATGCTGCCCACTGTCAGGATGTAGATTCTGGACAGTTCAAAGTCTCAGCTTTAAGTGGCGCAGCAGGTGCTGGTTGTGAGACAGGCTGTCTGACCACGCTCGGGACAGCCTCCTCCTCTTCACCTGGTCCCTCTCTTCCATTCTCCTCCAAGCTGTTTGTGGGCATGTAGCTGGTTCTCTCCCTCTCTTCGAGCTGCATCCAGGTGAAGCCCCTTCCCAGCCTCTCCCCAGAGCCGTCCCTAGAGCCGATGTCACTTTGCCATTTGCATTAGGACATTGTGTGATGAACTGGTTCCTATACCTTCTCCATTGCACTGCTGAAAATCTGAAGCATGAGATATTACTTGTCATTAGTTTTTTTCTAAGTAATTTTCCAGATGACTATTCAAGGTTAATGAAGTCAAACTCCTTGTCATCAGTTCATGAAAATATTTGGTACCTTGAAAATAGTTCTAATCTGAACCTGGGATATTTTCTATGGGATCCAAAGTTTTCTTGAACATCTTTCTTGCAGTCTGTTTCTCTGACTTTTTCTCTCTCACATGGAGATATAAAGTTTAAAGACTTTGAGAAGGATTTAAATAATTAGCTTTTAGCCACCCCAAGAGTGAACATAAAGGAAACCACAAAAGAAAAAAAAAAAAAGACTTGGAGAATCCAGGACTCTTGTAATCCTTTGTCATCTATATGTTGATTAAAGAAAATGTTAAACTGTAGGGTATCAGCAAAGCCTGTAGAGGATCTGCTGGTAAAATGAATGAAAGAAAAAACTAAAAAAATGCATCTAATTACATTTTGCTTGCATCTTTACTGAATAAGAAATACAAAAGGAAATTTATCTTTGTTGTGGTTCAGATTTCCTCATTCTGCTCAAGTCTGCTCTTAGTTTAGAAATACGCTGGTTTCTTCTTTCACATTTTCATTAAATGTTGCTCAGACTTCCTGGATCTAAAGGAAGCTTGAGATTGGCTATGAAAACAAATGTCTTTTGGAACAAAGCACTGGAATCACTGGGATACCGAGGACCAAATTCAGACCTTATGCATGGACAGGGAAACATCCAAAGGCAGGATAGACTATTGTACCAGCCAGAATGTGAGATGGTGTGAGAGAGATGCTGTGCCCAGGAAAATGAAATTTGCTGTCTCATTTTCACACATGTCCCTTTTCTTCTTTTTCTCCCCTGGGCCTCTCAGACCTTCCCTCCTCATGGGAGTCTAATTAGCCATTCTATTTCTTTCTATCTTTACCATTTCTATCCTTGCTGTGTTTCCATTCCTCCCCTTTTAAGCTCTCCTGCCATTTTTACCTGCTATCTCCTTCCTTACCTGTTGTCTCTTTTTCTGCTCTTCCTTCATTCCCATATGTGGCTTTAGCCACCTTCCTCAGTTCCTCAGGGTGTCTCCATGACCCTACTTTCATTTTTCTCTTCTTCATCTTCTTGTGCTTAATTTTTTCTTCTCTCTCTTTTTTATTAGCCTTTTTTAAACTGCATGTTTTTTCCCTACCACTTCAGCACCTCTTCCTTTGCATGTTTTGTGTTGCAAAATATTTCTTGAAACCTCTATAAGGCAGCAGAGATACAACAGGTTTCCTGGGACAACAGCAAGACACAGCTAGAGAAATCATCCTTCCTCAGTGCTGAGCATTCAGTACAAAGAACTATGCTGCACACTGAGAAGCACAGGTCGTATCTGCAGAGCACTAAAGAACGGATGCGTGCAGACACTGCTCCATCATATGGTGCTGAGCAGAAAGAGGAATTGTAGGTGGGAGTTAACTGAGCACATGCATCTACTGCGGGGACATAGTATTTCTCAAATGTTCTTCAGCTGAGGCTCACATTGACTCCCACCCAGTTGAAGCATGATAGTCTCTCACTCTGAGCATGGATTTGATGGATTAAGAAGCAGGAAGTTAGGGTTTGTCATTGATTATACAGGGTAGGAGTTTTCAGTTGATCACAGCCCACCAGGATAAAAAATCTGAGCTATGAAGTAATATCCTGTAATTTGCAGTATCTGTCACCATTTCTTTACTGTCGGTCTTGGTCCCACTGGTATTGCAGCCTGGGGGTCTCAGAAGACCATACCCAAGCTGTGGATTCAGGAAGACTACTTGGGGAGCTACACACCAACAGAGCTAGAGGTGCTCCTTGGGTAGTGGTCAAAGCAGATTTTGGTTCACATCAGCCTTTGAGTGAAATGCCTGGTAAAAGTAGAAATATGCTAGAATATTTTAGATTTTGAGTATGTTTGCAATCAGTCCCACGGCAGGCTTGTTTTGCAAGCTGGAACAATGCGCTTTATATTTCTGCATATAATTCACACTGTCTCAACTGTTCTGCATAGATACAAACTAGCATATATACCCTTACCCATACTGCAGTTTTCTTCACATTTCTTGTGGTGAATTTAGCATTTCAGTGCTAAATCTCAGTTCATCAAGCCCCGGTCCTGATTTTTTCTGCCTCACAGAGGGGTGGTTAGGCACTCAAAAACTCAGATGAAGCATGACAACTTAATGTTTGGAAACCTGAATTGTTTCAAACAAATAGGTTTTTTTTTTTTTTAAAGCTGTGGAAGAGCAATAATGCTGCTATGTTTTGCAATATCCAATTTTGTGACAAAATAGGTGTCCAAATGTCCCTTTTCCATGTTGACACTTCATGCTTGTTAGATAAAGGAAAAGAAGTTCCAACATAAAAATAACCACTAAACCAAAAAATACTTTTAAAAGTGAAATTTCATGGAAATCCTCAATCACATGAAATTAGTCAGTCATGGTTTAGTGAAACAATATTTCTCAATGGAAGCTTCATTCACTTTTTTTTTTCTTTCTTTTTTTTTTTTTCCCTGTTTTTTTTCCCTGACTGACTACTTAGAACAAGTATAGGCAACTTCATGGATGCACTTCACATACCAAGTGAGTTTTATAAATCTTTATTAACAGTTTATTAACTGTTATTAATGCTTAATAAAAAAATTGCAGCAGTCCAAATACAATCCCAGAGACTGTGCTCATCTTTTATGAGTGATTTTCTTCATAAAGTACCCATTTAGCCAAGAATGGATCCCATGACTGTGCAAAGAAGGATTCTATATTTGATATGAAGCAAGAAATCCTATGTTGAGTAAAGACAATATCTATAGAGAGGATGACTCAGATGACTATTCTATGGAAAACATCGTTCATATTCACAGAGTGGACTCTCATTTCATTATCATCCCTTCCAAAAAGCTTTGTGTACCATTGGTGACATAAGTCAGATAACAAAGTGTATGACAAAAAAAGGAAGTTGGATATAATAGAGGCAAAATACTGCATATATTTCTATCATTAACCTAGATAAAAATAGACCTCTCTTCCTGTTATTCCCCTCGTTGGATGTTCTAGAGAAATGTGTTGTTCTGGATGTTTTCTACAAAAGCTTTTGTTTAAAGAAAAAAGTAACATATATTATTGATGCTTTTTAAACAAAGGGCATGTTTTCACTTATAAAACTTGAACTGAAACAATTAAATTGGACAAAGAGTACAGTTTGCATCAATAAATTACTACAATCATTTTGATGTTTGAGACATCAATGAACTTAGTTGGTTCCTATTTAATGTCAAAGTAATTACTCCAAAATTACATCAATTTGCCATCCTAAAGGAAACAAAAGTAATAAACCTTTCACTTTTGGCATTAAAGACTCTCAGAAACTGTAAGTTTCTGTAACTTAGCTATATAACACACCATTGTAAATATTTAAAAGGGAAAACTACATTATCTTTGCCAGCGAAGATTTCTTAACCTCCGTTAATCCATCTTTTATTACTACTGTAAAAGGGAAATATTAATTACATCTATCAAATCTTGGAAACATTTAAATACCTCTTATGAATCAATTTGTATTTTTGTTTTCCTTCCAGCTTTCTAGGAATGCCTACTTTCTCCATTGGTTTATGGCACTTATGAAAGGCAAAAGCTTGGTCCAAATAAAAAAAAGTACAGTGTATTTCTTTATTTATACGCAGTGAGTATTGTTAAGGTCTTCTCTGTTTCAGTATTTCAATGTCTGAAATGACATTAACAAGAAGAATTTTCATTTGGAGAGCATTCATCCAGGTCCCAGTTCTACAAAAAGAACACCTGAAAGATAGGTATTTTTTCAGACTGGGAGGAGACTGAGAATTAAGTGGTTTTGCTAAAACTTGAACTATGAAATTGGCCTATATTTAGGGATGGAAACAAAATGAGAAAGTTTTCCAAAGTGTTGACAAAATATGGTACATTTCTCACTGTGTGGCCTGTTGACTAATGGACATTGCAATAGGCTGGACAAGTCACTGAATACATACATATTTTTTAAACTTTACAGTCTTCTATTTATAGCCTTAGAAAAGCTCTAAGCAAATATGTTCAGCAAGAGCTGGAACTAGAACAAATGTTGGTCAATGAAAAGCAGAATATAAATTGTGTTTTCAGTAACAGAATGAAAATTGAAACTAAAATGTTACACATGGATAAAAACTAGAACTAATTAATTACTGTGTAAATAATAAACACTGGTAATGTAGTGAGAGCCGAAGGGCCTATCCACATGGATTACTTTTTGGTATCAAGGTTGTTCCTGGTTACAGCTAGAACATTTACCTGAGTTTGAATATCCATTGGACATATGGAAGATACGGGAACCCAAGGTGAATTAAGCAAGCTTGCAAGTATGATTCCATTAGGGATCTGGACTCTAACTGGAACTATGGAGAAATCAGTTCTACTTATATTCAAACGGTGTAATCACTGGTAATTGAAATAAATCATAAAGTGATGACACAGAAATGTATACAAAGAGGAAACACCTCATGTTTTAATCATTGTAGAGTTGTTAAATGACTCTGTGCTGTCAAAGTCTTTGGATAAAAGACTAAAAGTGCCTTTAGAATTTACTTGCATCATTTTGATCAGTTTTAAAGGCTACTCATTCTATAATTATGTTGCTAGTCCAAATCTGTCACTCCACACAACCTGTCAATTTAAATGGGGTGAATTTTCAAACCTTGGACATGGCAAAAAATTTGTTAGCCTATGTTTATATTGTCTCCAAAGGCCACAGTGATGGAATTAGATGCTTCTTACACAATACTGCTATTAACCATACTGTGACCACCTAACCAGGAGCTGTGAATTCTGAGGGTTTGGCTCTCTCTCCTCATTGTTTCCAGCCAGGCTGAAAGTTGCCCCACAGCGCATGCTGACATTGAGGGGAAAAGATGTCATCTCTGTTTATGCCACATTGTACTTTGCTAAGAAGAGACCAAGTTGAAGCTATACAGAGAATTTTGAGGAATCAGTGGTATGACTTAGAAATGAATGACCTTAAAAGAGAATTCAAGAAAGGCAAGCGAAGAAGATGGATACAATGTGAGGTGGTGAGGTTTCTTGTAAACTCAAAGCAGTGAAGTTACCACTGTGTGTATCTCCTCCCAAACACTTCTCTGTGTTGTAAAAGGAAAGTGACCAGCACAGTTTGATAACATACCAATCTTTAATCTATAAAGAAGATTAAATTCAAAGTTTATAAAAGAATAACAAATACTTTTTAAAACAAAAATACAAGATAACACAGAGTTGAATCTTGGTTTCTCCTGTTGCCAGAGCTCAGAGTACACAATTTCTGGGGTACAATTCCATTGCAGACAGTGTTTCCTATCACTGCAGAATACGTTGGAACTGAAAAGAAACCTATTGATTCACAAAAAGCTTTTCCAGGTACAAGCTCAAGCCAGAGTGCTACTATGACTAGCTAGTCACATGTCAGATCCCACACATTATTTAAACAAACCATGATGAAATCACTGCTCGCTGCTACATTCCTCCCTTCTCATGTCAGCTCCGAGATGCCAGTAGTCCCTCTGCCACTGCATCGATCAACCCAGCTGCTTGTAACTCACAGTTGTTCAAGAGCAGAACTTTTTTCATTTGGGTCCCCTGCTCTAAATTCACATCCATAAGTTCTTATTCCCCTCAGACATACATATTAAAAAAAAAGCATTGGGAGGAAAATGATGAAAAATTCTGGAGAAAGTATGAAAACCTTTGAGAACTTCAGGCACCAAATAAAAAGCCTCAGGCAAGAGCAATGTGAATAGTCTCTCCCCTAATCCCCCAGGCAAGCCAAAGAGGGGTAGCCAGGTGTAGGGGAAAAAGGCTTACCCTTCCTTGTCACTACAGTAAGATTTGCAATTCTGACCCATATAAACTCTTCTCCTGCTTTGCACTGACCATAGAAACATGCTTTTAGGCTGAACCAGACTGGAGTGACATTATAATCAACCTTACTCCTTTTTGGTTTGCTGTGTTAATGACCCAAGTGGAAGCAAACAGGAGAAAAATCCTACCAAAACGTACAAAAAAAAGGCACTTCAAAAATTGATAAAAGGATACATTTTTCTACAAGCATCCCAAGTAGAATAACTGTTTTTGGAATCCATTAGTGGTTGTATTCTCATTGCATGACCTTTGGAAAGCTTAATAATTACAATAAAAACAAAATGAAACAAAATATTGCCACCGATGAGAAATCTGTTCAGTTCAAAACTGCAAAACCAAGTAAACAGCAATTTACACAATTCTCTCAGTCCTGAAAACCTGAAACATTCAACACTGCTTGCATAAAATTGAGAATACAGTAGATTTTTCAGCATAACTCTACTTAAATGACAGCATTAAGAAAAATAAGGCATACTATTGAAACCAAAATACATAGAATCAGATTTCTATGCTACTGCTTGCCAAATTAATTTTTTAAAAAATTGTTTAAATGCAAACTTTTACATCTCCAACATGTTTTACATATTTCAGACAACAAAAGAATACACATACATTGTATGTGATAATTTTTCAAAACTAGCCATTACATTTTCACAGATTAAAAAAAGGTCTGTTTAAATATTTCATTTCTACAAAGTGAATTTACATTTTTAAGTACAAAGTGCAAATACTACAGTTGTTTTTATTGCCTTTTGGTGAGGAAATCTCCCACATGTCAAAGAGATCTGCCTTGGATCAGTAAGGTGTTCACCCTTGCTTCTTAGAAACTTGCTGAAAGGAAGTTGGAAAAATTTGCATTAATAAGGATCTTTTCAATTAGTCCAGTAATCTATCTGTATTTTTCAGCAGTGCCCACGTCACTATCTGTATATATAGAGAATATCCATAGAGAACAAAAATATATATATTTATATATAAAAATATAGAGAGAGAATAAAAAATTCCTGCCCTGTAGTCATTCAGGGCATTTATGAGCAAAGGTATGAGCAACATCTTCACTACTTACCTATGGCCCCTTTAAATCTATCCCTGTCAAACACACTATTTTAGCAATTGCCTGGGCAAGTCCCTGGTGCAATATACCTTCTATGGCATGTGATGTATAAGGAATGGGCTGCTGGCCAAAGTCTCACAAGCAATATATGGTTCCCTTATAAACTTCTAGCTGGGCTGCAAAAGACCCCCTAGGTCTCCCTGACAGCGTGTATGTGTGCTTGCTGGACAGGGTGGAACTGAGCAAGGGAAATACACCCAAATCCTGTCAGACCCATCCCCTATTTGACCTCTTTTGGAGCTGTGGCTCTGTCAGCATATTCCTGTATCTTTCTCTATCTGCTTTCTTACAGTAAACTTGTATGTGTGTGTACAAACAGATTTGCACATATGTGAAAAAAACCATGCCACAGCACACATAAGCATAGATATAACTAGACTGCTGCAAAAAATATTAGAGGGTGAGCTTTTGAGTGTGTGTTTCCTGAGTGGTGCAAGCCTGATCAGGCCTTCTTAGATAGGCTTTGAGCAGCTTCTAGTTTTCAGTAGCTTCCTCCCAAGTGAGAACTTCTGTGATGAAAACCACCTTCTGCATTTGCAGCCATGTATTGTTCAAGCATGAAACTGCCAACAGATGGTTTTCTTAGCCAGCCTTAATTTCAGGCTATCATTTGTCAGCGACAGCTCTCAAAATAGTTGAAGCTGACTCAGCAAAATTATTGGACAAAATTAAAAAACGTAGATGTTCTAAGGACACTTTTATTACTAATTCTGCAAGTCAGTGTCAGATTACAAGAAAGGGGAGAAGGCTTTTCATGCTTCAAGTGTAATGTGCATGTGCCAGTAATCGTCATTATATAATTAAAGTAACCCCTCTGAATGCTTTGGAGTTCTGATTGGATAATTGTTTTCAGGCTGTCTTGTTTAAAGCATAAGTGATTTTTGGGGGATACCTGAAAAATTAGGACCACAAATACTTGTTTAAACACACAAACTTATCACATCCTTGTAGCTGTGAGAATATTTTATATTCCATCAAAGGTATGTAGGAGGTCTCTGGTAGAACCCATAGCCAATGTTGATCTTGCCTTAGGAAGTGCAAACCTAACATCAAACAAACCAGAGATAAAAAAAGGAACAAATTGACGAGCAACTTTGAAGGAAGATTTCCCTTGGCTTGTGGGTAGGTTCACCTTGGGTTTAGTTCCTAACAAATTGATCTAACTTTATAATAGATGGGAAGACATTTACCACAACTAGGATTTTGGTATATTTTTAGCCAAATTCCTACTTTCATAGATGAAGCATTACATGAGCTGTTCTTATAATATGCTTACATGAATAATTTTTAAACCAGTTTATCATTTACTGATGCTTTTGTGCATTTTTGTAATTTAAGTCTTCTAACTAATACAATAGTGAGGTAAGAATAGTGTGAAGATGACTCTTCAGTCAAATAACTGACTCACAAGCTCTCCTTCAAAATGCAAAAATACTAGGAAGGTATGCCAATATTGCCCAGAAAATTTTTCTTCAGAATTAATGATTATTAAAAATCGGCAAACACATATTAAAAAACACTTTTTTAAAACCTATTTTCCTGGCCTTTCACTTGAGTCCCTTCTTTTCAAAGTGCACCTTTCCTTCATTTAAAACCTCTGCTTTTGTGCCTTTTTTCAGCTCTGAGCAGCTTGAGCAGCCAAGCCTCCAAGGATGACATACACTGGTGTTATTTTGAAAAACAAGATCACGTCTTTGCAGAAAATGGATTAAAAAAATTGATTATGTTGTCAGGGCATTTGACATTTTATTTGTCCAATCATTCCACAACTGTAGTTTAAACCTACATTAGCAGACTGATGCAAATCCTAGTTCTCCAACATCATTTTTCTCAGCCAGGAAAGGCATTTGAAAGTGACAGCTCTTTTCATTGCACTAAGATTTTAAAAGGTGTTTAAAGCCACCATATAGTAACTCAATGGGGTTTGTGAAATGTATGGATTTTCACAGGGCATTGGAAAGGCTCGGCTTTGTTCATTTCAATGAATGTTAAGTTTGTGTCTGTAGTGTGACAAAAAGGAAAATTGACAGAATTCAGCTAAAGCAAAATTTAAGTGAAGATGAAGCAGTGCACATTGAAAAGTGTAAGGGAATGCTGTCATCCAGGAATGCAGAAGACTCAAAGGGCTCAATTACACTCATCAAATTATCCTATATGTCAACTTACACTTTCCAGGAACTTCCACATGCAAACCTAATACACTTTGCACATTTTGCACATTTACTCTGCACTTGTAATTGAATGATTTAGCTTTCCCTAGAAAAAACTTAAGTCAGAATTTGTTAATTGGGATGCTGCTCTACATTTTTCTGGCAACTCTGCAGAATAGCAGATTAATGCAGTTTGAATCTGCAATAATAATTGCTAAAACCCCAAGAAATTCAGCTGGGAGAGGCAGAAAGGGAGATCTTGCTCTCCTCAGTACTCACCTGCCTGCTGGATGAAGTGCTCTCAGTGTTGGTTCTAGGGGCCGCTAAAGGAGGGGAAAGAAAACATTACAAATATCATTTTTCCAAGTTATCCTCAAGTACCGATGCCCTCATTCTGAAAATATATTTTTTTAGAGCCGGGTAAGTACACAGCTTTCAATAAATGACATAAAATATTTCAAAGCTTTTATTGACACATCCACTCTTTTTTTTCCTCAATACAGGTGTTGCTTCTTTCAAGGAGTTTTATGAAAATTGAACAATAACATCTCTTGCCAGTTAATATGTCACATTTGCTTAAGAGATTGCATCTAGTCAAGGCTGAGCATTTAAAACTTATTAAATCTTTAGTAGTAAATATAGTCTATTATCCTTGCCAGTAAAGAAGCATGGACAAGCAGACTGTTTGGAAAGCATTCACTTTGATTAAAGATATTGCACAGAAACAGCTCTACAAGCTAAATATATTGTTCAAATTTAATCTGTAAAACAACAAGATTATCACAGATTTTTAAGTTTCTTGCTTTCAAAGACAGTGCACAAAATAGGGAAAATAAACCCCCAAAAAGCTAAATGAATTTGCTAGCCCATTCATCTTTACAAGCAAAATTGTTAGGGTAGGGAGCAACTTGCTTTCTTGGTTTTCCATGTCAGTCTGTGAGTCAAATAAGCTGTACCAGAACAAGGGGGAACAAAATTGGACCTTGAAAAATGCTGCAACAACTAGCACTCCCCTCAAAAAGCATGCTTTGCAACTCTCTGACTTTTATGTTGCTTCAAATTGTTCTCACTCAAGACACCTGGGACTCACACAAAATGATACAGAGTCACCTCCTTAGCGTGGATCTCACACCTCAGGTGACAAGAGTCTCCTATTTTCCTCGAAATGTAACTCTAACTGCAGTGAAGTGGCAATTGATTTCATTTGTGCAAGTGGAAGGATTATCAGAAAGGAAATTTTAATTACAAAGCAAGAGAAACAAAATAGAATAATGGTATTCCAACAAAAGTAATTTTTATTGTCTTGTTCTTAAAACTTGGGTATTGCTAGTAAAGCAACCCAATGATTTGGTTAAGAACTTTTTTCCAACTATACACCATTAGTGTTTCAATGACAAACTTCTGAGATTTATTTTTATTCCAAAGTTGAATGGTCTCATTATTGAAGAGAAGTTTTTGGAGAAGATCTGTTACAAAACTCCAGTTACGGTGGATGAAATTTTTACTTCAGCCAAATCTGCGTGTGATCTTCATGTGATTTCATGCCTCTTAAAATTTTCATTTCCAAAACAGGCAGTTTATCTAATCTTTGGGGTTTTTTCCACTGGAATGTGATGAGAAAAAACTGGGGTTTGCTTTCAGTCTTTCTATGGCTTTCCTTCACCTCCTGCATAGGAATTTTGGACCCAAATTTCATCTGTCTTAAGCCCTAGGAGTGCCTGTTGCAGCAGTACAGTAGTGTTTAAGTTTCCAAATTTCTAGCATAAAGATAACAAAAGTCATCCACCTTCACATATATTTTTTTAACCTGCATCATCTAAGTGAGAATTGCAAGGTATCATTAAGAGGTCCACAAAATAAAAGCCACAGGAAAAAATCCTGGATCTGATTGACACTTGTTTTGAGAAATGTGTTACTGTGAGCCATAAACAATTACTTTATTGGTAAAATGTGGACATCTTCTGTCTTTCTGCAGTACTCCCTTTCTAGACATGAATACAACCAATGAGACCTTTGTTCTACTGTCCTCACTTCATTTTAAGGTACCAGACAGAACAATTATCCTATATTTATTCTTCTATAGCTTTTTACAGTATGGGGATCTACTGCAGCTGTTTAAAATTTTTTTGTTATTTTAAATTTTTGCCCATTTTCAGAAATTGTGTGATTGAACTCTGCAGGGATTATTATAGTCTGTAGTTAGTTGTTCCCCCTCCTACCAGTTTGGCAGCAAGGAAAGGTGGTTGTGTATTAGCAGTTATTCCATCTGTTTGGCAGATGACCACAGTCCTCTCTGCATCTCTAAACCACATTTGAGAAATGAGAACCCATTAGAAAGCTCAGCCATGTTCTTCCTTCCAGGAATCCAAAAAGCACAGGTGTGATACTTCCACTCATTCGGAACACAGTTCTATAATAACACTAAACTGGATTTTTGATGACTGTTATCATATCCTCTTAGGTTTCCCACTGTAATACATTTAATCGTCAGAATCAATGGGAAGTTTTTGCTTCTGTTGGAGCAAAGTGGTCCAGAAGCAACTTTCCTGCCATTTGCCCTAAGCAACAGCTGCATTAGCTGCAGACAGGTGAATTCTTTTATTTTGTATAATTCTGGCACATACAAATTTCAGACTTCATAGGCTTTGAAGAATTTATTGAAAAAGACAGAGAGAAAAGGCTCTTACTATGGCGTTTCTTTGTTTCTGCTTTATCTTCTTCTTTTGTTACTCCCAAGCAGCCCATTAATTCTTGAACTGACAAGGACTTATCGTTGTTCACATCACAGTATTCCACAAACTTCTTCACACATTTTTTGGGCTTTGATTTCTTTCTTAGGAATCTCTTAAATGGCTTGATTTCCTTCTTGCCAATATCACCACTGGAATTTTTATCTAGCTGTTTGAAATACCAGTGGACAACTCTCTCTTCCAGAGTATGATTTGGATCAGGCTCTGAAACCCTGAAACAAGAAAAAAAGAGAATTTATTCTTAATTCTGATATTTAAACCTCAGTTTATACCTTTATTTCAGAATAGTTACATCAGAATAATTACATCAGAATAGTTACAAATCCCTGCTTTTGGACACTAGCTTCTTGTAGTGAATCCCTCTTTTTTTCACTTTGGCCAACTCTGTCCTAATTTTTGCACTAGAATCTGCTTCTGATTTACTCTCTGAAACCCTATTGAGGTCAGCATCATACTCAGCAAACAGAGCTTTGCCCTTGAATTTCCTGAAACAGAGAAAAGTGGAGAGTTTCATAGAGAGCAGAAGCATTAAATGTGTGAAGTAACCAACTGAAGTTGATCAACAACCAGCATTGCCAAGTACCAAAGCTCCAGTTACAACCAATGACAGATTCTCTTAGAGATAAAACATCTAAATATATTAAATTACAGGATAGGCTGTAACAATAAATGCTATCTCTTCAGATGGTAAGCACCTGACCTCGTGATGCCCAAAATTTGACAGCACTTACACATTTTGAACACTACCTTGTGACTGTTGATAGCATTGGTTTGTTTTGCAAGCAACTAGGCAGAATATGAATCAGGAAGGTCGCTCATTCAAGAAACAAAGCCTGAGAGGAGAACAAAGACTGACATACAGTTGCATAAGCAGCTACAGATAAACCCTGAGCTGTGCCGCTGAGAATTCATCTATCAAGTGTATCTCTATTTAGCAGACATGGTTCACAGTGGAAACTTCAAAGTAAACTCTCCTAGATAGGTTCTTGGAAATTTACCCTTTGTGAAGGCTCCCCAAGGCCCTCAACAATCCATTCACTACAGTGAGAATCCTTTTAAAGACACACAGAAAAGATCTGAAACCCACCGGCTAGAAGACAATGCTGGATCTGAGACTGCATGCACCATATCTGTGGACAACGCATCCAAAACACTCGTCAGGAACTCATTCTTCTTGGCCCCAGGACAACCTAGAAAAACAGATTTTTTTTCTTCTCTTGTTACCCGCTTTTGAAACATTTATATTCCAACAATAGTTCAGACTTTGAGATAGATATGACTCCCCGTACACAAATTTCCATAAATTGTGGACAAGCTCATAATATAATTCAAAGACAAGCATCTTAATTCAGGTACATATCTGTAACAGAGAAGGAATAAACAACCTTTTGAACTTAAGCAAGTGGTAATCTGTTTTGAATACCTTGAGTCCCTTTATTTCAATTTTGACCATTATTTTTCCTTTTTTAACATCTTTAACATGGGTGACACATTTTGAAAATAGCAGCTTTGAAGCAATAGAAGTTTGTACATGACACAAGACTGTTTGAAACATGGACTAGAAGCCAACAACACAATAGGTATTTCAGATTTCTGCTTTTCTTCCTCTTATTTTCCATTGGCTTCCTCAACACATTCTTTCAGTGCATTGGTTTTCCTCTCTGTTAAACGATAGTCAACTCCTTGTCTCTTTCCCTTTTCTCTTGGAGAGGGGTTAATTTGATCTACATGGCACCTAGCCCAATCAGCTGCTGTTAGTTGGTACTTTGGTTCATACTGTGAGATCCTATGGTGATGCTAGATCATCCTCATAATTAAATTCCCTATGCTACAAAGTTCTCTGACAGCATGTTTCAGACACATAATAAGTCAGATAAATATATACTGAAAGATCCCCTCTTCAAGCAGCACAGCTGGAGCAGATAAATTCCTCTGACAAGCACATGGATGTTGACACATGGAGGTTTGCTTACACAATACACCTGCTTCCCCTCCTCCTCCCAGAGCCCTGAGCCAAACACCAGGTCTTCCTCTAACTCTCTAATAGCTGAGTTAAAGTATAGGATGATCCATGATCAGTGACGTGGAGATTACAAGCTTGAAGCTGGAGCCCATGGCAGGACTTTCACAGACAATTCTGTGCTGGAGGCCACTTACCACAGTTCTGTTTTAAAGTTAGAAAGGGAAATAATTTGAAGTGTTGTGGAAAAGAAAGATTAGTCAGTCAGTAGGGATTTGGTATTTTATTACACTTCTCAGTAACCTCTGGAGCAGGCAGTAGGACTGCATGAGCCTGAAAAGCTTCATCTTGCCCAGCAAATTATTTTTTAATACATCCCATGTTGATCCAAGGAAATAAACCTGTGTTACATTAGCCTTTAGTTTTGTTGCAGTAAGAATAGCTCAGCTGTTATGTAGAGCAGGAGTACCCACTACGTATTTTTGTCTAACATATTCGTGTAGTTATGAGTTCCTTGCCTTTGGCACCAGGGACATTTTATTCCAGTAACTGTAAAAGGTGTATAACAGGAATTCACTGAGGCAAGTTTCACTGTACTAAAAGTAGACATATGAAAGCAGTTGTCATTCAGTTAGATATGTCCCTTTTTCCTTAGTCTTTAACCAGCTGCGCACTTTTTTCTGTTACAACTGGAAAAAAGAGACAAAAGAAATGGAAAAAAAACAAACCAAACCAAAAAAGAAGACAAAAAACAAACAAGCTAACAAACAAAACCAAACAAAACAAGAAAAATTTAAAAAACACACCAAAAAAAAAAACCCAACCAAAAAAACCCCAAAACCAAGCAACCCAGCTGCTGTGACTATAAGTTTGAGTTCAGTGAGGCAAGCACTTGAGTTTTCTCTGTAAGGAACAGAAGTGAGAAGAAGAGTGCCAAGAGATTAAAGAGGGAAGGACAGAAAGCTATACCAACAGATTCCATTCAGTGCATAGTTTAAAAGCATATCCTCTAGTGCAAAGAGCTTGCGGTTAAATTAGGTTCAGGCACTCCACAATGCACATGAAAGTAAATAGTGCATTGTGATTTAAATGGGATCACATAACTTTGCAAGCCACAAAAGCACGTTTGTGCAGAGACGAGCAGGCAGAGTCCAGGCTGTTCCCATGCAGAAGGCACATCCAGTTGTGTCAGCATGCCAACCTGCACGAACCAAGCAACTAAGTCTCTGAGCAACCTACTGAGCTCAGTGATATCTCCTGCTAGCCAGGACAGCACTGTGGACCAGAGCTTCAAAGGACAGGTGAAAAGAAGCCTGTCTGAGGCTCTCCATGTAGACCTATCTTAAATAAGCTTTATCCATTTTGTATTGGAGCTGTATTACCATCATCAGTCAGAAGCCTGAATCCTGCTCTAAACATAAGTTTTGAATTGATCCAGGACTTGTGGAAAATGCAAAAAATAAGACCTCAGCGTGTAACAATGCAGCACAACATGGAGAAAAGGCGATTTGATATTTTTCTCTGTCCTTTTTTTTTGGATCGATAATAATGTTAATAACCAATTTGATTTAGGAGCTCCACCTGAATTTTTCATGTTATTTATGAGTGTCTTTGTGAAATAAAAATTTGCTTTAGGTAGTTTCCACTGCTTTCAAGGGAGCTGCTGAGTGTACATATGCCACAGATGTAGAGTTCAAAATCCTGACTTAGCTTGTCATTTACGAGATACAGCTAAGCAGTGGAAAGTATCAACTTCTAAATTCACAAGAAATCACAGGAAGAAAATTCCACACTATAAAGCCTGTCTTTGACAATTTTTCCTAAGAATAAGAAAGGTTTGTAAATTTGTGTTGCATAAAGTTGCAATAGCAGCTGACAGCAATAGAAATCTCACAGAAAAGAAAAAATTGCTGTTAAAACAAACATAATCGGTTGCTGTGAAACATTCTAAATTATAACTCTACTACTTAATGTAAAATGACACCCCACAAAATCCTCATCATGTTAAATACAGAGAAAATATTCAGTTTCTCCCAATTATAAGTTTTGCTGACGTGTGGGCAATCCCACAGCAATTTACTGCACAGTAAAATCTCTGTTCTTTGCAGGTGTTACTAACTCAGAATAATTCTCTGGAGGCTTCACGCTGAGCTTTAATTTTCAACAAATTTGTGGATGAACTGGCAAGACTGGAGGAGCTTTAGCTTGATTGTAATGAATAATTCACTCTTATTGGGCTAAATACAGAAAGGGAAAGACTAGTCTCTTATGGGAGCCTTATGCTTCTTGCTATGCTTTATGGGCTTCAGTTTCTCCTATCCTATGTGGATTTGACAGCTTACATAAATAGTAATTTGTTGTTGAAGGGTGGAAGTTGAAACCACATGGAGTTAACACACAGGTTCAGAAATGTAGACTGGAGTGTTTGCTTTAAGGATAGTGTTGCCCAGAGTAAACCTTAGACCAACAAATACATACAAGTGACAGAAATACGCAAACACCTCGTTTCAGCTATATTATAAAGGAAATCAAAGAATCGTTATTACACATTATATATGTCATATGTACACATCTCCCTATACATATAAGTACTTTTAGGACTGAGAATGGATTTTTGAAGATAAATCTGTGGGGAGGTTTTCCATAAACCTCCTAAAATATGCACCCAAGTGCCTTGGAGCTCCCTGCATGGTTGATAATAACCTACTACTGTCAGTCTTGGAAGATTATCTTTTATAACACATCCAAAGTCATGGCCAGAAGAGCAGTTCGGTAATTTCTGTAAAAATGGGAATCCAATAGATAAGATTAAGCACCTTGAATGGGATTTTACATTAATCTTCCTGCAGGAGGGGAAACTGGCTTGAGTAAGTCAAGTTATTAAAGGCAGGACAATTTCCAACTAGCAAATCTAAACCTTCTTTTTAATTCCCTGCTTGCTAATACAAACATAAAGCTTAGCAGCGCACTCAAATTCAATGACCACTGAAATACCTCTGAAGATTTTTGATCTGCCAAAAATCAGAATGATCAGAGCTATTTATGCTTCATTTGCACCTTTGACTCCACTTAAAAACAGTGCTATACAGAAGAAAAAAATTTAACAAAATTCTTCAGTGCTACTCTTTATCCTGGGAGAACAGACAGTACAAAAAAACCCCATTTTTTCTTGGACATTTATTCTATACACACATATATGTACAGTCATGAGTTTCTTTCTGTTCATCTATATGAACCACAAGTTTGTGTTTGTCTAGACATGCTGAGGGGCCTCCTCATTGTTTGGAGGACTTCCTGAATTCTTCCTGACTCCCTTTCCGAAAAAAATGTGTCCTTCAAAATATGAGCCTGGAAAGTGAAATTTGTAACTCTGCTGATGACTAAAAATCATGGTCTCAATAGAGTGAGTGTCTTTGTAGTTCTATTTAATGAATGGACTTGATGACCTCAGAGGTCGGCTTTGAGTCTTAGCAATTCTCTGATTCCATGATTCTACAGCTCATTGCAGTTTTTCCCTCACTGCAGCTTCTGGTAACTTCTCACAGACAAAAACTATCTGCCTCTTAGTCTGTATCCTAGAAGTTGTGAGGACATTATTTCTCCTTGTCAGAATCCCTCAGGTGCTACATTTTTAAAATTATTTTATTTTTTCTCTTAAATATTCATACAATTTAAAAGAATTAAGTGATGCTCTGAGCCAAATTCTCTTTCCCAAATGTACTTACCCAAACTTCAAAAATAATGAAATAGAATAGAATAGATATTAGCTGTAGGGGAGCTACAGATCCATTGCTTGGTAGCCCCAGATCTCTATGTCTTACAGGTAAGAAATATTATTTCTCAACAAGTGCAGGAAGCAGATTTCAGTTCTTAATGCATATTTAACTTTAGTTATGTTACTTATTAAAAATTTTATTTCTGTTCTAATTTCAAGGGACACACACACACTAAAGAGTTAACAAAGGATGCTCTCCCAAGGCCCTACCCCTCAATCCTAGACATTCATATCATACCAAAGTGCATTGAGGGGGTTTTGTTGAACTTGAGCCTGCTGAAATGAGGTGTCTCACCCATAATAATTTTTTAAGCTCAGTATAAAGGAACCCATTCAGAAGGCATTCATCCCAACTACTTGAGATTTTTTTTCCTTAGAATAGAACAGAATCTCCCTTAAAATGTTTCTCTTATTCCCTATTGAATGAGGAAGCCCAGACAGATATCTTATATTCCCAGGTGGTATTAAATTGCTTGTGATTAATCCTATATGTGTCTGTTTTATAAATAGATTTAGGCTCAAACTACTCTGCTATTCTTTGGGTAAATGTGGAGGGAAGGAGGGAAAATGTTCATAGTAGAAACACAGAACCCTATAAGCAGTTTTTGCAAGCAACTGAGTGACAAAGACTAGGGCATTTGATAGGAAAAACAGTTCATTGTGATTATTTCAGTTCCTGTAATATTACTGCTGAACAAAAAAAGGAGAATCAAATCAGAACATCAAAGCATAAAACAGGCAATGTGAAATGGCTAACTTCTGACTACCTCTTTTTAGTTTTGTTTTCCCTCCATGAGAGTTTGAAAGGCTTTTGAGAAGTGAATTTCTTGCTGCTAACAGTTCTGAGATGTCACTGTGACAACAGGCAGGGATGAACCAGTTGAAGCACTGGAATCCTTTCAGAGGCCATCCAGTCAAAAATCAAAGCTGAACTTGAGAAAGTCTTTGGACCTTATCTGCCATTCTTAAACATTCTCTTGTAGACCTTTACCTTTCTAGTTTTGACTGGGAACAGGAAAAAGGTCTAAAAATTCAGATAATAAGGAGTCTTGCCTCTGCTGCTTAACTGGACACAAGACTGATGTTTTTATTAGGCAGTCAATGCCTACTCAATATCTACTCCACTTTTGGAGGCCAAAGACATCTCATTACGTTGAGAAGGATCTGACATTCTGTGCATTCATGTTCAGTCCGTACCTATGCAAACTTGTAGCCTTTAGAGGCTCATCACCTCAGACTGAGCATGACCTGCAGTGTAGCCATGTGGGTCCAGATCCAGTAAAAGAAACTCAAGGCATTTCACTGAGGTGTTGGCACAGTGACAGAAGTCAATCGTCCCACTGATTAGGACACAGAGAGAAGAGTTTAAAGCTTAGAAAGGGGACCAAAAATGTGTAAAAGAAAAAAGCAACTAAATCTGATTTTCAAAAGGTTATACTTCTACTTTATAGAACATATCTCATGACTGCCTGGACCTGAGATAAATAGCTGGTACCTCTGACTGCAGTAACACTTTCAACAATTCAGCTTATTAAGCTGAAATATTTTGGAATACAGTTTTATATGGTGTAACAGGCATCAGAATCTGCCTGTTATCACTCTAAGAGTCTTAACAATTAGCAACCAATACTGCTTAGAGAGTGAAAACGCAGTTATTTTTAGTAGACATTTATTACTTCCCATTTACTTGTATTTTCATCATGTTGTTATGTTTCCTCTCAGGAGATGGGTATGAAAGAAAACATATTTAATTACCTCCATTTAAATATCCATTAAGAAGGAAAAGCTATTACAAAGAATGTATGTTGTTGCAATTATGGAAGTGACCTCAGAAATAAGGTGCATAATTCTGGTCTCCTGATGGAAAAATTGAACTACGGGGACTTGATTTAGTGGGGATGTTTTCTGCATTACTTAATCTAAGCAGCCTGCTCCTTGGAAACCTGCATGAAAAACAGCTTTTTCTACAAACTGATCTTGATTTTAACTTTTCTGACTATCTCTTACTGAGATTTTTACCACAGAAGGCATAAGCTGAAAATCCCAAAAGCATTCACACTCATCTAAAGCCACAAAAAAGTCTTTATTCAGACACTAAGAACCAATGGTCATTAAATCAGACAAAGGAAATACAGAGCTGTTGGGCCAGCAGCACATATTCCTATTGAGGCAATTTTCTAAGAGTCCCAGTGCCCAGAGTGGCACCTTCATGCCAGTCTGAGATTCTGACACAATCAAAACACAGGATGGATGGAGATGGAAGCCCTCCTTAAAGATGTCCTTCAATCTCGCAAAGACTATTACATAAATGATTAATCTTTTCAAATGAACCTTTGAAACACTGCACATTTGTTGTTTTGGGGATTGTTTTGTTTTGTTTTTAAAAAAAGAACAAATATAGATGGTACAGAACAACCCCAATCTGTGGCACACAAATGGAGCATTTCACAGACGCAGTGACTTGGTGCAGGAAGCAGAAAAGAGGCAGAAGATCTAGCTATATTGTAAGCAGTTGTGTAAAATATCAGAGGTTTTACCATTACTTAATTTGTCTTTTACACATACCCATGAGAACTTGCATTAAGAGACAAATTTCATCAAATTTATATGATTACTTTTTTTGTCCCTCCCTTCCATAACTGGCAAGTGACAGATTTCGAAACTGGATTTCCAGCACAGAGGGGAGCTAGAATTAATGGCAGGCAGGCACAGCTATTTCTTGGAACATTAACTATATACTGAATTGTAACTCAGAATGGATTTTTACAGCAGTGATTAAAAGAAGTTTATAAAATGGAAATCCTGGAAGTAGCTGAAGTGAAACAAGAGTCAGCAAGTACCACTAAAACATTACTTGAACACTATGGAATGAAACAGTCCTTGGAAACCTAGCATCACAAAAATCTCCCTTTCACTTTATGCAGTTTCTAATTTGGGATCTGCAGTTGTGTTACCTTCCTGGACCCTTTCCATTAAACATGATAGATTTCCTCAGCAAATACCATTTCCAATCTCACTGGCTCATCCTGCATTAAATAAAAAAGCTGTAAGATGGCTAATACAAAAAACATAAATACAGTCTTACAATTGCTCAGTATGAAACCTTTACAAGCGATGAAATTACATGAGAATGAAATGCCCCTAGTTCCTGGTGAAGGAGATGAAAATACTATGACAGACTGAAGAGGCCCAGACTTAATTAATTAGACACCATTCATTTAAATTAAAGATTATGGTCCACTCCTAATTCACCATTAACCAGCTCTCTTCTCCAGGACTGACAGAGGTCTCTGTAGCTACAGCAGGTTCTCAAACCAACTTTCTTTGCAAATAGACCTCTATTTGGAAGAGATCATCCAAGCCAAATACAGTACTGTACAACTCATTAAACAACAATAACCTAATGTTCAAGTAATGATGAACTTGATTTAATAGCACAAAAATCAGGCAATTGAGAGTTAACCCTGCCACCCTGGATTTGCAATTTACAGTAAGCACTCGGGAAATGAACACATCCCACTTGGTAGCAGAGATCCTGCAATGACAGAAGCACAATGGAGCAAATTAAGGATTAAGAGTAATGTAATTATGGTTCTAAAGTGTCTGCCAGGAAGGATGCAATGCAGCTGACTTCATGTAAAACAGTTTACAATGTGCCGTTTGATTACAAAGTGCCTTGGGTCATTTTACAGCAGGGAGATCCAATTCCCTGATAACATTCCAGTAAGGATCACGAGGACAGTTTCCTCACTCGGCCACTACACTGTAGGTGAGTTTCATTGTATACAGTGTGGTCTGTTTCCCTTGTGCATGTCCAGCATTCCATCAGGTACCCAACTAAGCACATCCTGCAGCCGTGCCAAGGCCTGGATTCCCTCGTGTTTGTGCAGAAGCCCACCCTGTCAACTTCAGCAGGTATCATGAGGCTTAATGCTAGCAAGGTTCTGCTGAGTCAGCTGACTCTTGGTATTAACAGGCTTAATTAATATCCAAAAGGGCTGAGGAGAAAGGTTATTGAACTGTGAAAACCAGTTCAGGCTTACTGACTGTGGGTCTTCAGAGGAAACAGGGATAGAGATATATCCTCTCATACCCCTCCAGACATCAGGCATGGTCTGCAAAAAAAAAAAGGCTGCATTTTGTACACAGGCTGACATGACATGGCCTGAGCATGCGTACACAGTTTCGGGAGTGTGTGAGTACAGTTTCTGGAGCAGGCCATGGAATCCCATGTGTTGATAACACAGCAACAGAAACACACGAGACAGGTTCTCAGGTGTCTTACTCTGTGCTGCTGAGTGAATGTAGAGAAGTGGGGACAAGACATCCCATTATATCCTTGTGCCCTGGGTATTTCAGGGGATAGGGGAAAACACAATCTGAGTACAACAGCAGCATGCCAAATTCTCACACCCAGCAGAACTGAGCCCTTCTCGGGCATGTATACTAACCTGATTTCCAGCCATGCATTTTGCAAAACTGCTTGCCTGTCGGTGAATGGGACTGAAATAATGACTCTGATTATAATTGATACTTCCTACATTTCCATTCTTACTCTACTGGGAATGATACTTTGTTATAAATATGCATACTCTAATGCTGATTTGGTAAACAGTGGTCATTTTCCATTACAAGTGAAGGAATGAAAAAACTTATTCAAAACTAGAAGTCTGTGCTCCATTCCTGCAGATACTCAATAATGCAAATTCCAACAGAATAGATTTTCAGTCCATGAACTTCACATGACTAAAGTGACCACGCCCTATGCAGATGGCTATAAAAGGGTTCACATGCTAGATTGTCAAAATCAATAGGTAGTCTACTGCTGGTTAAAATCAGGAGGCAAAAGAGAAGGTAATGAGCAGAAAAAAAAAACCCACTTAAACCTTTAAAAATGCCTAGGGTTAGATTAAGAAATTCAGCATGTCTGTGGGGACTACAAAGACAAGACAAACACTTAAAACCCATTCTTTTCTACCCACTGATATAAGCACATTCACAGAGGTTTTTACAACAAGGTTCAATTATGTGTGCCATTACAAAGGCTAGAGCTTAATCCGGAGCAATTTCTTTTTGGAAAGGACATGAATGTATGGTAAGGGCAGTGAAAGCAGGAGAAAAGCATGGAAATAAGAGAGAAACAGGTAGAAAGTCAAGGGAGAGAAGAGAGACATGGAAACTAGTGGAGAAAAATGCTGCTTGAAGTTTCAAGGAAACTCACAGCCTGTGCTCTGACACAGACATCTCCAACAGCACTGACAGAATTTTAATCTTCCTCCCCCATTCTCCTCCAAACAAAACTGTGGTTCTCTGAGACAGCTCTGGTGTTCACATGAACTGGCTTCTGGTGGTTTTGTTTTCTCTGCTTCTGCCAAAGCCATGTGGATAACACGGCTGAATCTCTGCATCTTTAGCTACATTTGCAGGGACTGAGGGGTTTTATATCTTCCTATTGCTTCTGGCGCTCTCGGTATGTGACCAAGAAGTAGCTGTCTCTCGGCCTGGCCAGGAAACAACAATTCCATCATGTGGAAGTAGTCAAGAGTGGGTAGTTTATACTTTACTCTGGTGCAAAATGAGCTTTTTAATGTTTTTTTTTTTTTTTTAAGAGCTAAACACTCCATCCCATCTTGGCCAAATAGCTTGGTGATGAGGGCACGCAGCTGAGATGGAGGAGACTGAGGTTCAACTCCCTGATCCAAACCAGACAGAGCAGGGAGTTGAAACCTGGCTTGCTGTTATCCCAGTGGAATACACTAATCTCTGACACTAGAGAGTTAGGTTCAATTCCCCGCTCTGTCTGGTTTGGATCAAGGATTTGAACCTAGGTTCTTTCCTCTTCAGCTGAGTACTCTAATCATCAAGCTATTGTGTGTCCACAGAAGGGTTCCTTTTGCTGTGAGCAAACCCTCCGAACAAAGAGAATGTCAGAAATCACTTCTATTGCTACATTAAAACATTTTCTTCAGAAGAATAACAATGGCATCAGAACTGGACAGCATGTTCTTTAAGTCAGGGCTTAAACCTGCATGCCATAAAGAAATGCAACCAGCATCTTCCAAAAAGCCTGGCAAGTGTGTCTACAGAGTGATAAAATGAATTCACGAGCTTAAAGAAAAGCATGCGCTTCAGCGCTTTGTTGGATAAAGGCCACTGCACGTTACACTCTGAAGAGTTGATTTCTCAGTAAAAAGTTTTCTTGCCTTGCATGTTTTGGTGTTGAGGCTTTTTGCCTTACCAGAGTTGTGGGAACAGATGCTTAAGCAGCCCTTTATCATTTTGCCGTTCCACTGCTGAATTCTAAGGCCACTGCTTAACTCTTTTTTTTCCGCAAATACAAAAGAGAAGCCTGTTGTTAGATACAGAAACTCTTTAAGTCTGTTGGATTATATTTTCTAACTTTAAATCCATTCAATTTAAAACTGAACATTTAAGCTTCTCTATTATTCAATAGAAGTGTTGCACTTAAGAGACACAAAAAGGGTAGACAATACAACTTCCAGTGGGATAAAGTGGAATTCAGAAAACAGTGGAGAAAACAGGGCAGCTTGAGGGAGTCAAACATTCAGATATCATGGCAAAGAGTGGAAAAAGAAAAAAAAGGAAATGTCGTTTATAGGGGCAACAAAAAGCATAGGGTACTTCAGGGGTTGTATCTCAATCTGATAATATATTTCCATTCACAACACAGAGCAGAACCTTAATTTTTTTCACTTTTTTAATTTTTATGAGAAAGGTTTCATTCAATTTTCTAAGTTTTTAATAGAAATGGCACTTGGGATTCTCACACAGCACCTTCAGAAAACTCACCAAACGTTATAACACGACTTAGTAAAGCACCTAGGTTTGTCTGTAATATCAAGTGCATCTTGGGTTGTTCACATGGAGCAGAATCAATTTGACCTATGAATTTCATGGAAATTTAAAGATAAAAACATCTATCAAGACAAGGGGAATGCTTGGGACTTACAAATTCAAATTTTACAATCATTTTTAGTGACCTTTAGTTAATCTGTTTTCTGGGTTTTTTCTGCATGAAAAGGATCACTTTTCATCTTTCATGTATTTGAGAGATTCCAGTACTGTCGCTGATATATTTGGAAATCGTTACCAGGAAACAAAGAAAAAGAATATAAATGCTTAGCTGTCAAAGCACATTTTTAAGAAAAAACTGCTCTTCTTTTATGACAGGCATTTATCTGTTGACTCTACTGAAAATATAATGAGCGTAGAATGTCCTCACTTTATCTGTCCTGTAGTACAGTGTTCTGGTTTCTCTGTAAACAGAGATAAATCACTAAGAAAAAACTTGGTCTTGGGAAATTAGTCTTTTGCTGTTGAAGCACAAATTTTGGTTTGATTATAAGAAAACCAACCCAATTAATTCCTACCTGTCTCCAAATTACAAATATTACTAAGGCAAAGTGCTGAACCTAAACATTTGAGAGAGAAAACAAATCTATGAGAGGAAACTTGACTTGAGCCTGTGCACATGGTATGAATACTTACTTTAATATAAAATTCATTTGTAAAGAAATACATGTTATTAAAAAATTTATTCCTTCCTCAATATTAGGACTGAAAACAGGCCACCCTATGAGTTCCATGTAAGATGTAAGGCATACAAGATACCCTTCTCTTTATGTGAAGTTTGACAGCTTCTGAGATCCGTTGCAGGAAAATGAAAAACTTCAGAATCAAGACATTCACACCCCACAATGAGCTCACCTTCTGTATACCACCTATGTCATTACAGTTAGAGTAAGATCCAGTGGATCTAATCTGCCTTTTTTTTCACCCTCCACTCCAGTCAACCAATTTTGATTTTGAATGAGGAGCCCAGGTTTAACAGAGTCATTCAGGTAATAGTTTTATTGTAAGAAATGCACGCCTCTCCTTTCATATTAAACCAGAGTTTTCTGACCTCCTTCCCAGGGCAACTTTCCTTGGGTGGATTGTGAAGAATCAGAGAAGTTTATATCTGTTCACATTCCTCCTTCCCTCGCTGTCTTCCACACAAAGTGACTATTGAGTGAAGCCTGTCTGCAAGATGCCCCACAGCCAGATATGAACAAGAGTGAGCAACAACAAAGCATTCACCCAAACGCTTAGCTAGGCCTCCAAGTTTAAATCTCAAGCAGCTAAGGAATTTGACAAAACAAGGTTTCACTGTAGAATAAACTATACAGTTTTCACTCTCTCAGAAGAATCCTGCTTTCCCAAGTAACTCTAGTTTAACCAAGCCACCAGCCTATGTCAGGGAAATTAATGAACTTCAAAAGTAAAAACAACTCACGATGAAGAGCAAGCCGTGTTTTTCTAAACATAGGAAATGGCAGCACCACAGCAGTCTGCCTTCTATTTTACCAAGCCATACAGGGGACTCTAAAATAAAGTCCGATTCCTGGACCTTAGATGTCCAGCCACTGCACTGCACATTAATCTCTTTCCTCAATTCAGTTGTCAAGTTTGCAATAACCCTGTGTGATGCATGCCTGGAACCATGAGCTTGGCTCCAAGAGAACTGTGCACCTTGTTAATACCTGTGTAGCCTGCTTTAAGAAATCAGTTTTTTATAGGAACTTCAAGTAAGTGATTTGTTTTGTAATCTCTATTGGATTAAACTTCTCCTATTGACAATTGCACCTAGTGAAAAAAATGCTAAGTATTAATCCTGGACAGCTCATACAATTAATGAAATATACTTGTAAACATGTGAGACACAGATGTTGTGGCTCTGTTTGCCTACACTCTTTTAATCAAGAAGGAGGAACAAGGGAAGAAGAAACACAACAGACAAAGGATGAAATCAGCATTGTGTCAAAGAAAGTGGACAGTTAAAAGGGAAAACATGATTTCAAACAACTTGTAAAAGATTGGCATTTTAGTGTTCGCAGAAAAAAAATGAACTTAGCCCAGCTTGCAATAGGGAAAGAATTTAAGTTTCATGGAAAAATTAGTAAAACTTCAAGGAGTTCAGAGGACATAGTACTTTTATACAAAAGAGACTAACTTCCTTTGATTCAGTAGGAACCAAACTAAGTTCACTCAGAGAATCATGTTTCCTTTCAAAATTTGACCTTAGGATTGTATATCTAACATTAATTATTTTTATCCATGACTTGGTTCAAATTGATATGGTAATGTCAATGACACCTAGAGCATGAACTCCCAGTAGGTGCTGTTTATGAAGTTTAGATGATCCCAACCTCTACAGCCCAGCTGGTGTCCTAATTATGCTAAACTATGCTTTGCACAAAGCTGATAGGAAAACTTGGATCCAGCTGAACTACTAAGGACAAAGGGAGATATTTACCAAGAGCTCCTAATTAACTAAGTGTCCTGGCTTGCCAGCTGTGAAAAAACTCATACTGTACAAAGAAAGTAGTCTTTTGATATATATATATATATATATAGAGATAGATAGATAGATAGATATATAGCATAAGATGAATCAATCAAATTTTTCAGAAGAAATCTGCCTGTTTTTCTAAGACAAAAGATGCTGAGACACAGTTTTAAGGGCTATAAAATTATATTTTCTCTCCTGATTAAGTACATTCCCATTTTTTAATAGTTCTTCATGAAAACTCTGAAAGATAAGTGTATAGAGGAGAGACAAAGAATAAAAAAATGTGGCCATTTCTAGTGCTATACATGGTAACCTACCCCTCAGTAGCTTTATGACACATAGAAATCATTGATAAATGAGAGTGTGGATATGCTCAAGGAGTCACACGTATCTGCAGTGAACCCAACATTGCCTGAGGCTGTTGAGCTCACCTACACAACAAAAAAGAACTCTTCTCCTTCAGAGGAATGTGTCACAGAACCAGCTCTAGGCAAAAAAAAAAAAAAAAAAAAAATGCAGGCACATACATGTGCCTACAGGAAAAGTGAGCTGCTCAGAGCAGTTCATCCCGCTTGTGGTAGGGAACAGTTGAAAACCCCTGCTAAGTCTCACTGACAAGAAAATCTAAGAAGAGCTCATTCATCACATCTCGCCCCCAGCTCAGACTCATGCCTGTGCAAGCTGGCCTCTGCCTTGTGTGCAAGGAGCTGAGAGTCTCAGCTCATCTCGGCACAGGGGTGCACACAGATGGTGTCAGCCCAGCCCCATGTCCTGCAGCTTTGAGCTGGGCTTTGAGTGGTCTTGCTCCAGAGCAGGAGAGCAGTGGCAGAAGAATGAAACTCCACTCAAACGTTTGGAGAGAAAAGGATGTGACATCACTCCAGGTCCCAGCACCCCTCCCCAGTATTCATGAGAGATACCTGGATTGAAATACTGACACTGCTTGAAACCTTCTAACAACACTTGCTATTGAGTCTCACTTATTTCTTCCCTTCTGTGAAATAAAAAGCAATAAAAATACTAATATCAGAGTTCTCTTTATTGAGCTCTTTGTAGGGATTGGTAGGTATCCTGTCCTCGTTAATGATTTCCTTTGTACCATTTTAAAACCTAACAGAACTCACTACAGTGGGACTATTTTCAATTCAAGGCAATAAATTGGAAGCAGAATATAAATCAGTTTTAGAGATTAAATAAAATAAAACTCTTCTTCAGAGCAAGTAACTGCCAAGCACAAAATTACAAAGCTACTTTCAAGAAGTTATCTATATAATCATCTGGATGACATCAACTATTGAAAATATTGGCATGGTATGTATTTACTTTTTTTCATTCCTAATACGATGACACAACAAATTTTAAATTTCTCATAGCGAAATCACTGTTTTCTTATATTTGCATAGTACGGTCAACTTCTTATATTTGCATAGTACGGCCTTGAGTGAGGCCAAGTAAAACTGTGACTTCTTTCTCTAAGATGCATCACAGAAATTCATGACAAACAGCAGAGATAGGATACAGCTCGCAGAATGGCTTTAGCTCATTTGAAAATATGAGAAAACTACTGAGAATATAATTAGAATCTATTTGTAAGTAGAACCTGTTTATGATCCTTTTTCTAGGAGTGTGAGTTGAGAGGTATAAGACGATCTCTGTGTGTATGTGTGAATGTTAGCATAAATACAGATTTAAATTTAGGGCTATGTTAGCTGTCATATAAACCCTTTTAATCTACCTAAATCAGACACACATTATTCCTGTGTGATGAAATTACTAGCACACATCACCCCAAACAAGCACCAGAAGAAACCATACTTTAGTGGACCTTTCTAACGCCTGTGCATGTTATTTGGGGAAAAAAAATCCAAAACTCTCTTGTATAAGTATTTTAGAGAGTTTAAGAACATTTTATCAGGACTATTTTTGTATCCTTCCACCTCATTCTTTAATAGCATGAATTCACCTATACAGATCTAAGAGGGAGACAAAAATTCTAACTAATAAAATCCATCTCTAAATAACTCCAAATTAACTTTCTGCATTCAAAGCCTAAAGGAAAAGTATCAAATATACTGAAAAATTTCCAAGGGTACAAATATGTGCTAAATATCCTAATGGAAAACCAGGAATCTTTTCAGTAGTTCAGAGATTGTATTGTGACCACTTAAATGTTACTTTTCTGAACTGAAATTACAATATGGAAATTTCCAGCATACATGAAAGAGTTACTCTTTTTAGTCACTGATGATTATTTAGATGCATACATGAACACACAGGTACACAACTCACGAATTTCTCTATGATGTCTTCCTGGTTGTTGAAAATGAGAGAGACACAGCAATCATAGAAAGTGAGAATGTAGAACCAAATGTCAAATGCAATTTATGTGTTAAATCCATATTTATCCATAGCTGTCTATTTTTTTCACCACCAGATGTATAGTAGATAAAATACAGCTAACTACATAGTTGAATATGCCAGTCAACAGCTGTTCCTAGATTCTGCTTTTCTCTTCAGTGAGTCAGGAAAATTTTTCAAACTCCAGGTTTATTTTATACAAACAAATCTACTCAGCTCTGGTAGACGTTTTCTGTTATAACTGTGGCTGGCTACACAGCCTAGGAATTTGCTTATCAGTACTTTTCCCCATTATAAAGTTCACAGCACAGAAGGGTCTGTAGTGATTAAGACGTCATTAAAAAAGCTGATGAATATTCACTCTGCTTCTTAAATGAATTGGATTCAATTACCTTTGCTTTGCATTTAACTGTGTTCCAAAACCAATTGCAAGTTGAATCTCTACCAGCAAATCTGGATTATGTACTCAAAGAACCCAAACCTCAGACTTGTAAGGACACATTCTGTAACTCTCCTGTTAGGGAACAGGAGTAATACCCTGGGGCTGAAAAACCCTGACTTTGTACTGGTTTTGAGTGCCTGTGTCTCATTTAACAATCAGAGACTGCATAGCACATAGAATATCAAGGGTTATGGAACAACCTAAACCTTCGTCCTACAGACACTTATGCCTGGGCTTAACTTTATAACCACATGTAAAAGTTTCTTTGATTTTAATGGAACTAATCACAAGAAGAATGTGAGTAAGTGTTTGCAGGATCAGGGTTCAGCAGGTCATGAATTGTTTTTTAGGAATATTTACAATGAGTTGCTTGTGGATGACTAACAGAGAAAAGGGCTTTACCAGAAAACATTTCCAAGATAGCAAACAAATTCAAGAACTTTACAAATGTAAAGGGCAAAATTTGTGACTAATTTATTTCCCAAAATTATTCATGGATTTTTGCCATGTGCTAACTAACATCAGGAATCTATGAACAGTAGCACTCCTGCTGAGATACAGAGAAGCAAATTTCTGAACCTTGTGAAGCATTCTGAATCCTTTGAAAGAATTCCCAGATGTTTGTATGGGGTCATTTCATTTCTTTTTTGAGGGCTGTCAGTTGTGGAGGCCTAAAAGTTGTATTTCACTGAGGAATAACACCATGTATTTGAAAAACACTGAGACAGTCTCTCACACACTGTCACCCTTGTGAACACGAGTATTTATTCTACATCTTCTCACTGAGCCCAGAGAAATGCATTCTCTTCAGTCTAAATACCTGATGCGAAGAAGGTCCTGGAGGAAAGCCAGGACCTGGCTTAAGTTCAGCCAGTGTGGAATGGAGGTGACACATGCTGGCAGACTGAAACACTTTGAGGAATTGGCAGGAACTCTCAATGCCTCTCCAGCTGATGGCATCTGTCCACCCATTGTCCAAGCGGCTCTGCAATCAGCTAGACTGAGAATTTTTCAGGCATCATCTTGTCATTCTGGGTTTGCACAGTGCCCAGAACACTGGGATCCCAGACTACAACTATAAACTACTGTGATGTAAACAACTAACAACACTAAGCACAGAGTCTTCCCAAGCTCATCTCTGGTTGCAGGTTCTCATCTTTACAGCAGCAGGTATGACATCCTCTATCTGTGGCTGCACCAAAGTTGCAGCACTTCCTTACCAAGATATAGCATGTAGAGTTAATCATGTCTTTTATCCCATATGATTAGGAGGACAAAACCTGGGGTTACCTTTGAGCCTCAGTCAGAAATTAGGTTCAATAATTATCGTTTACTCTGTAAAATAAAGTCAACCTCAGTGAGATGTGCAACCCTGGCTTTGCGTCTTGTACTGGTGATCAGTTCCACTGGTCTCAGATAAGCTACGCTGGTATTTAGAAAACATAAGCATTGAATGGACTCTCTTATTGTCAGAGGCAGCCTTTTTCTCAAAAGTGAACCAAGCAACCTCTTTTTTTGCAGCAGGCTAAATATATTGCATGGCAGGGCATACAAGACTATCTCAGTGATTTTGAATGCATGCTGTTATTCCTCGTTTGAATACAACTTCTAGGCCTCCACAATGGAGAGCCCTTGAGGAGGACAATTTTTACCCTTCTGCAGCAGGCCAAATAAAAATATTTTCTTCAGAAAAATATACTAAGTGATGTGAGATTAGTATCAACAGTTTTGACTACATCTTGTTCATTTTCCTTGATAAGTAAACTAGACTGATCGCTTGACACTTTCAGTCATTACTCAGCTGAGCAATGACTGATGTTATTACAGTATTACACATTAAGTTACTCAAAATGTTGGGATGTGGGAAGTCTTGCACTGGCTTAATTTTTCATGAGCCCTAGTCTCATAAGTCTGCATTTCAAAAATGTATTTGAAACATTGTTTGATGAAAAACACTGGTCCCCTAGGGTGGTTTATTGTAAGTACCAGATATTTTCAAAATTGCTGGGAACTGAAAATCCCACTGAACTCACTGTTAATGAAGTCCTCATTTTATTTGAAAACTGTAACACTTCTCCAAGTGACTAAACACAAGCAATAAATGCCTAAGCATTGCTGTTGCTCCCTCTAGAAAATACAGATGCAGATATACATTCAATCTGAAATTAAAATATTTATTTTTCCCTGTCCAGAGATTAAACGTGAGAGCTGTTTCGGCCACATAATCAAGGAGAACTTGTATCCAAGTATGAAAACACAGCAAAACAAGATATCCATTTTGAAGGGAACACCCTTACAAATCCATGGCATGTTTTTATTCCATTTACTATATCAGATTATAAAGGAGAAGCCCCATACCACGTGCTTTTGAGGAAATAGTGTCTTATTATGTGACTCCCACTCACTGTCATGATAAGGTTCAGGTGTCATTTTTAATTATGATTACAGCCCTGGCACACTAAAAGGTTTTCGCCTTTTCCGTTCAGTTAATATGAGTTTTTCCTGACAGCTTTCAGATTGTAGGATGATAATGATTGCAGGCATTCTGGCAGAAAACACTGAGGTTGGTTATTTTATATCAATCTTCCTCTCTTGTGTTGTTTTCTTTCTACTGCTTACCTAAGAGCTACAATCCAGTTGCCCCGTGTTATTATGAGATACTTCTCCTTTGTCTTCATAATACCAGAAATTGTTTCAAGATTTTTTTAAAGCATTTCTTGAAGCTTGTAGTCTTAAGAATACAGCATCAAAGTTTTTTTCAATTAGGCAAATTCTTTAATCCCTTTTAGGTCCAGTGTGATCAAAGTTTCACTCTGCTTATTGTAGGATTTTATACTGGGCACAGACAATACCTCAGTATCTATAGTCACATACCTAGAGCTGTTTCTAAAGGGTCTGTGGCATTTTCACTGTAAACTTTTGACTTTTTAAAAAAATGGTAAATATCTTGACTTTCTTAATACTCACATGTATTTTCCGCAGAGCCTTTGGTAAAAGAAACAAAGCTATTTAAAATGTACTGTTCTGCACTTTCTTTTGGATTTCTTGATTAGCCTAATCTCTGCATTGAAACATTTCACATAAATTCATTTCCTAGTCTTTTTGATATTAGGAAAAAAAAATGAGGGTAAATACAATATTATGGATTAAATGTAACGGCACAGCTGGTGTGAGACAGCCTCCTGGGAAACCAGCCAGATACAGGAGAACATTCTCCCTTCTAGGCAAGTTGTCCTGGAGGTGTTCCACAGCTCACACTGAGAGCAGGACCCAATGGCACAGAACAGCACAGCAGGCAAGACTTCTGTCCTTAAACACGAGTCTGTTTGGAAAAGGAGGACAGCAACAAGTGAGGTGAGAAACAGAATTTATATTCTTTGGCATAGCCAAATGCTGAGAAGCAAATGAAGTCAGTGTTTTTTGGTCCTCATACAGCCCCTTAAAATAAACATAAAATTGTAGGTTAATATGAACTAGAGCAATGAATGAAATCCTATTGCTGAGCCAGTAGCAGCACCTTTAATTAGCAAGTTTTTTCTTTTGTTAGCTGTGAAACAGCTGTGTCTTTCACTGGCATTTTACTAGCAACACAAAGGCTTTCACTGTAATTTTTATACACAAATTTGCACATTAAGCAGCTCTTAGGTTATGTGCTTGAGATAATTTTTCTCAGATAATAATATTTCTGCTGTAGGTTGGTGGGAAGATTCATTTTGATAAGTCATTTACTACAAATTGAGGCAAAATTAAAGCAATATGAAGAACAGTGGCAAGATCATTATTAATTAAATCAGGGTGGGGAGATGAGAAGAAGAGGATGTGCAGGAAATAAATGTGATCCACAGAGCCTTGAAAAATAAATTGCAAGACTTCCTCCCTCTGGAGAAAAACTGCCCACTGGGAGACTAAAATATGCTCATGTAGCCAGACAATGGGGTAAAAATATTGAAGCTACTAAATTCAAAAACCCAAGGAAACTGTTTTAGGTTTAAGACACAGAGTCCTCTTTGGAGGTTCAGCTGCTCTGAAACCACAGTAGTGGCTTCAGTACTTGCTTGACCCACAGAGCTACGCAGTGGTGAGGATCACTGCCTCTCCCAACCCCCTCCCCATGCGACCACTGCACACACGAGAGGAGACAGCAACAGCTTTGGGAGGGGGAGCAGCCATTCCCATTCCTGCCCCAGCACTACGGATTGACAAGGAGAGTTCCTGGCCCTACAGCACCCTTTGCACAGAATCATAGAATCACCAAGGTTGGAATAGACCTTCAAAATCATCTAATCCAACCATCAACCTAACACCTACCTAATCACCCATAAAACATAACCCCAAGTGCTATATTCAGACACCTCTAGAACACTTCCAGAGACAGTGACTCCATCACCTTCCTGGACAACTTATTCCAGTGCCTAACCATTGTTACAGTGCAAATTTTTTCTAGTACCTCATCTGAACCTCCCCAGGCAAAACTTCAGGCCATTTCCTCTCGTCCTTTCACTCTGGCATGGTAGAAGAGACTGAACTCCACCTGGCTACAACCTCTTTTCAGGTAGTTTTAGAGAGTGAACTTACTGAAGATGCACTACATCCCCTCATCCAAACCTTAGATAAAGTTATCAAACAGGACCAACCCCATCACTGAGCCATGGGGAACAGCACTAGTGACTGGCCATCAACTAGATTTAGTCCCATCCTCTACCTCTCTCTGGACCCAGCCATCCAGCCAGTGTTTAACCCAGCAAAAAGTACACCTGTTAAGGCCAAGAAGAGCCTCAGTTTCACCAGGAGACTTCTGTGGAAGATGGTGTAAAAGCCTTTACTGAAGTCTAGATATTCAACAACCACAGCATTTCCCCCATTTGCTAAGCAAGTTACCTTGCCACAGGAGGAGATCAGGTTGCTCATGCAGGACCAGCCTTTCATAAACACCCACTGGCTGGGCCTGAACCCCTGGTTGTCCTGCACATGCTGCATGATGGCACTCATGATGATCTGCTCCATGACTTTCCCTGTACCAAGGTCAGGCTAACAGGCCTTGAGTTTCCCAGATCATCCATCCAACACTTCTTGTGGATGGGTGTTACATTTGCTAATTACCTTCTGGTAATTCTGGGACTTCTCCAGTTTACCAGGACTGCTGGAAAATGACTGAAAGTGACTCGGGAAGCTCTTTCACCAGCTCTCGTTACTCTCGGGTGCACCCCATCTGGGGCCACAGACTTGTGGATGTCTAACTGGTATAGGATGTCCCTAACCATTTCCTTTTGGATTATGATAGCTTCACTTCTGTCATTAACTTCCAGCTCTGGGAGTTGTACCTCACTGCTGAGCCTCACATTCTCCCTGCAGACTCCATGCAGGTCCCCTCCACCAACTCACCATGCAGCTGTTTGGTTCTGCCATGACTGTCATGAAGGTAATACACAAGAGATCAGAACCAACATTCCTGCTCATAGTAACTTTGTTAGGTAGTTCTGCTCCATACAGAGCCTTCTTACCAAATACCTCTTGGTAAATAAAACAGCACAGAGCTCAGGGCAATGGTTACAGGCTCTTTCAAAACAGCCGGTGACTTCAAATGATTGGTTGACAACTTGGAGCTTTAAGATTCGATAGCAGAAAGGAGTGTTTTGAGTATTAGTTCATGCAGCAACAAAGCTGGTTATATCATAAAAGTATTATCCTTTTAAATCACAGCTCAGTGGAGACAGTTACATGCCAATTGACCTAACAATTTGAACCCCATGGGAAGCCAGGCATGTGTATATAATTTGCATTACACCTTATCTGATACTGTTAAAAACAAGAAAGTTTTAGTCATTCAAATGTTTAAGAATGTGAAGTAAGGTAAGATTAGTTTCTGCTTGGTGCTGGTACCAGACTACACTGGGGAAGCAAAGGTCTGTGTGAAACTAGAGTAAGCTAGATGAGGTAAGGCAGTGGTGGTACCTCGGCATTTTAGCTGAGAAATACTCCGGTACCTTATGAAATCTGATGCAATCGTGGTAAAAAGTGAAACCACTGCATAACAGAATGAACCTCAAAAGGAAAAGCAGTTAAGCCTCTATCACTTTCCTTTTTTTTTAGGGTGCCTTTGAAGTGAGACACTTCATATGATGGCTGTTTGGCTGCGGGTGTTGCATCATCGTGGTTTGAGTGCTTCCGACTATTTCCCTTTAACTTTGGAAAAGAGACACTCTGCCAACAACCAAAAGTAAACTGTACTTATCCACACATAATTCACCCATACCTTAAATCATGAGTTTTGCTCCACAAAACATAAACTGTTCAGGGTCAGTGCAGGATTATCCCATCAGAAACACAGTAAATAAAGCCATCACAATAGGGAGAAAATTGGGCAGTTAGAATATTTTTTTTTCTCTTAAGTAACAAAAAAATGAAATAAACAAATGAGTTAAACAGCTCTCTTGCATGATTTGCAGCAGAAAATATTAACTGCTTGAAGGCCAAGGTTAAACTCATCTTAAGAACACCCATAGGTCAAATAAGACCTGAGTCAGTAGTAGGCTATGCAATCAGAAAACAACCTGTAGTCCATATTTAAGGAAAAGTTTTAAGAGAATTTTTTTTTTTAATTAAGTTGATTGATTATACAAGGATCCTGCATCAAGATATTTCAATTTAGAAACAGTTTTAAAGTTCCAAGCTTGACTTAAACTGCAGACCATCAGAGTACCACCACAGTGATTAGAGCTTAGATCCCGGATGGAAAGCACTGGGTTTCAGATTTGGGTTGTGGGGAGGAGAGGGCATAGTCTATACTCCTGTCCAAAGAGAGAATTCAAAATCTGTCTCACAGAGGCTGTGTGAAACTGATTTGGATCCTTCTTGTGCCACCGAATAAATCCTAGACAATAAAAACTGAAACCTCTCAGCCACTTCTTAACTCAGTGCTATCAAAACTCCCAAATACTCATCTTTTTATGACAAATGGTACAGAATGAAAAATTGTAATGATAAGCATCTGAAGTGAGGGATTGCCAGGAAGGACAAAGATAGGAGTGAAATGCTGATTTTACTTCAACAGTAGAAACCTACAGTAACTTCATGCAATGGACACTTGCTACTGGATTCCAGCTAGGACAACTGAGATCAGCATCAGAGCAGGAAAACAAAATATTCAAAAGTGAAGAGCTGTAATATTTAGAGAAAGTAGAAAAGGGAGACTTTCAGGACTTGTAGTAGATTGACTTAACTACTACAGTTACCCAAGTAAGTACATTGTATTACTGTTATAGTTTATGAGGCACTGTCACTTCCAAACTATACGTTCCCCTTACAAATTATCCCTTTGTATGACAGGAAGTATCACAACTGTAGGAACTTCAAAAAAAAAACCATCTTGTGCTAAAGAAAAGAAGAAACTTAAACCAAAATAAATTGTAAACAAAATTAGTGGTCTGACTTAAATCAACAAAACCATAGCAACCCAGTAAAGTCTAAAAATCCAGCTTGACATTGTGTCCCTCACTGAAACTTTTGTGCCATTTGTTTGGTTTTGTTGTTTTTTTCTGCACAAAAGATAAGGGTACTTCTAATTAAAAAAATATTTTGTGAGCAAAATAACATTTCCCAGAATACTTTAAAAATTCTTCCACTTACTCTTCAAATGTTGGGTCTGGGTAATGAAAAATCATATTGCAGGAAAAACAGATAAATTCCCGGGTTAGGTAAGAATACAAAAATCTTAAACCATATAAAGGGCTATCCAAAGGTTATTCAACCCTCACGCACAGCAGAGCCTAAAACAGAGACTTCTTGCTTTCAATGCATACTTTTTAAATAAGAAAAAGATTTGCCCAGGAGGCAAATTATCTGAGTTGTCTGGCACTGTCTCAGTATGCTATCATGTCTTTCTCTCCTACATACCAAAATCCCTTTCTTCCAAGTTGCTTAGAGCAGAGGCAAGATTAGCTTTATGAACAGCAAGCTCCTCCATTGTATCCAAGCTGGGGTGCACATACCCCAGGGGAGGCACATCACAATCAACTGAAGGCCAGGAAGAAAATATTTTCTGTGCTATCAATAGATGAAATTTTAAAAAATTAATTTGTTGTTATTTCAGATTTATTTTAAAAATTAAATTTTAGTTATTTCAGCTTAATTTCATCCTTTCTCAATTTCTCTATTTGGAAATTTTTTACAATGTACTTAATTTACCATTACAGTAGTACATCTATATACAATTTATTAATAAATGTACACCTGTTGAAGATAGGCAGTTAAAAATATTTTACTGATTATTAAAAAGTAGTGAATATATATAATGCTTGAAAATACCTTCACCCATACACTCAGCCTGAAAAATTACAGTTTCAGGAACTGGTAACTCTTAAGCTTGACTGAATTTGACTCATGATTTTAGGAAAGTACAGGGGCACCTACACCAAATTTCATCATACTATATTTTTGGCTTACCTAGCCTTCATGCTATACCCTTTTAAATTCACTTGATCAGCTTAGGTAGAAAACCAGATTTCTCTTTACCACAGCAATAATCCAAAGTATGGAAAAACTATTCAAGACTCTACAGAATATGTCAGTTCATCACAGAGCTTCCATTTTATTGTATAACACAGAGGAGAAAAAAAAGGTCAAAATACAAATGTTTGAAAACTCTGACTGTGAGAAAAGTAAAAAACCCTTTTGTTTCCCTAATATGTGACATTTTCTAGACTCCTTTTCGAGTTAATTTTCATTATCTCAGAATAACCAGTTTCTGAGAAGGATCATAACCGCAAGTAACCTCACAAAAATGCTTTGGCTTTAAAAAAAGGACCAGAAATCTAATGGGAAGAATTATTATTATATAACTTCCAGCCCAAACTAACAGATACAGGTGGCTTGGATTGTCCTTACAAACATTGGACTAGCCTTCAGCTTCAGATGCTTTATATTAGTTTACCTTAGGATGTGAAGACATAGCTAGGTTTAAATCAGTGGGAATTTTGCTGTAGACTCCAAGGGACCCTTTCCTTCCACAATTTTGCCTTAACAAGGTATCAGTTCTTGCCAAAAAGTGCATCTTGATTTATCTGCAAATCATTGTTAAAAATATTTGGCTTAACATCTAATGAGTTCAAATTTTCAGGTGGTTAAATCAGTGCAGCTGCAGAACTGTGCCAATTTAATCCACTTGAGGATCTAATAGTGGGGTTTATCCTATTTAAGATCATTCATAACAGTAAAGTAATTAATTTTAAAATCTTCCTGGTTTTACATGGCAGGCTGTCACAGCGGTTTCACCCAGGGCTACTGCATTTTTGTGGCTAGAATCAGCAAATCAAGCAAACCCATCCTTTCAAAAATATATTATTCCTTAAAAATAAGTATCCAATTAACCTACTTTTTTCTTTATTCAGTCCTGGCACCATTCAGCAATTATATGCTATATTTAAATTTAGACAACACAGATGCAAACGTGCCTTTGCAAGACTGCTTACAATAGAGAAATTTTGAGTAACAGTGATTCATTTCTATTAAAATGTTGATTCATATTAGCTATTTGCACAATTTTGTGTTACTTGCTAACAACTAGAAACATCTGTACAAGATCATCTTTCACCCTCCTTTTTTTCAAAAAACTGTCTAAAGTAAATTGAATCTATTTTCCTTGATGTAGTGTTTGCATGGTAAGAGAGAAATTTGCCACTTGAAGACCTGTGCATCTAGCCTTACAGAGAGAGAAAGAAGGAAAATAAACGTCTTAACACAACTGCAAATGGGAAGTGGCCTCTTCCCCCAGTTAATTCTACAGTCGCACTTATTCCATGCTGCTGCAGAGTAGAAAGAGATTCTTCTAGCTAACCTATAAATATTTAAGACATTTTGGTACTTGTCTTATTTTAAAATAACACAAGGCATTTGGAAGTCAAAGATTAAGCAATCTAACATGAGAGAGAGCAAATCCATGTCATACATATCAATTATGATAATTATGAGCTTTCATTACTATACTGGTTTTTTGGACTAAACTGCACATAGTGCAAAAGAGCATTATGTTTCTTTGGGTGGTTAAACTAGAATATTTTTCATGACTGCATAAAGATCTGCATATATTATTTACTTATTTCTGGTTCTTTACAATGGCTGACAGTGACTCATAATTTTCTCATAACATGCAATATCACTAAACCTGCTAGGCCTCAAGTTATTCAAATATACTGAAAGGCCATTCCAAAAATGAAGTACATCTACCGACTTCTGTGTAGCTCAACTATCCATAGATAAGATATCTCACTTGATTATAAAAAGTGTGAAAAAAATGAAAACTCTAATAAACCCTAATGTTTTTTCCTGCAACAGAGAATAATGAAAAAAAAGTATTATTCTGAGGTAAACTGACAAAGATACTTTTGGAGAAAAGTAAAAGGGATACATTTTTTAGACTGATTTGAAGATGGAGGCAAATTTCCCATGGATTTTGTTAGAACAAGGATTCTGAAATATAGGTTAAGCTATTCAGGATATAGTTGCTGATTTCCCTGATACAACAGCAGCAAGGAATAATTCCAGTAAGTAAATGTGGCTGCCGTTAAATGGCTGACTAAAATGAGCTTTACTTTCTCTGACAAGATCCCAAGACCCATATTGACATACACTGTTCCAAAGCCAAAGGCATCAGTCAGTGGCAAATCAATATAGTGATAGCTAAAAGATACTTTGTTTTGATATAATATAAGGAACTGCTTTCTAATTTGCTGCAGTGAATAAAAAATGCATTGGAATGTGTAAACTTAAATTTAACAGTTTCACTGACCTTGAAGCTGGCGTCCTTTGTACAAATCCTTTGTTTTTGTTGGGTGAGCTCTGGCACCATTATCACATTTAGGTTGCTCATACCTAAAGAACAAACAGGGAGAGAATAAAACCAGTAAAGGTTAATTTGATTAAGAATTAATTTATTTCAAATTCTGTAGTCTAAATAAAACTCATACCTTCTTGTATTCAAGAAACAAGACCATATTCTCATTCAGAAAGCAATGCAAACTCATCCATCTATTTTTCACTTACCCCAAAGAAATCACCCCATGTTTATTCTCCTGGAGTTGATACCAAGCTAAAAAAATATCCTCTCTTTTAAAGCCCATCCTACTGGGAGAAAAACTAAATAACTGCTATAAATTATAACACAATAAAAAAATATTTTGAAAAAATACCAAAAAAACCCACACAGAAGCAAAAAAAAATAAGGCTGTCCCCCACCTACAAAACCAAAAATTCATAAACAATATGGCAAACAGTATTCATGTTGGGAAACAACAGAGAAGCAATTTTAAAATCACAGCATGGCAGGTACTGTAGTTAGGTACTACTGCAGCTCCAAATTCATGTGCTACTGTATCCTCTCCAGAAAAAAACATTAAACAAAAAGTTAGTTTAAGCAAGAGGTGTTAACCATGAATGTTTTGAACAGGAGTGGAACTGACAAGATTTCCAAAAGGAAGGGAATTGGGCGGGAACTGTTGAAGTGAATTATGAAAAAGACTGAATCTCCACCTGCTACTGGAATATTCTGTCTCTTCTGCGCTTACTGAGTTTACATAAAGTCACTTTGTTAGTCTAACTGGTAACAAGAAACTGCTATTTGTACTTCCAACAAGAATTGACTTATGCAACACCACGAGCAAGACCAAGCAAGACCAAAGGACATGGGGCATGTGCTGCTGAATCTCATCTCTTTTTTCACATCCCACTATCGACACATGGTGGTTTTTTACTCATCTTGACAGAATCACTTTCTTAGAAATTTTTACTTTATTATCCTAAAGTATGTTGAAGTTGCAGAACTTAGCAGGTAGCATTTCAGAGAAAGTTTCAATTCTCATGAATTGTGTCTGCATACATGTGTTCACATACTTGTTGACTGAATCTAGGTTATTTCACAATTTATATAACTGAAATTCTCCCACTCTAAGTTCACCAAAATGACTTTTACTAGGTGGTATAGTAAAATGTCTTATTAAAATATCCTAATCCAAAGTTTTTGGGACAAGATATATCTAAAAACATTGAATGGTGGCAATGTCCTGGATTCAGGCCAGACTGCTTCTAAAAACAATGTCCAAATATTTTGATCTTAATTATCAGGCAGCATAGAAAACCATAATATTGTTTTTCCTTTGAGTGCTTAATTTATTTCAACACCATCTGATGAAACTGACCACTGGCCCATCACATTTTGGCTGCTACAAGAAGGTACAGTGTTGTTTTCTTGGACATGGGAGAGCTAGAGACTATTTTTTACCCTAAAGAATGGCAGGAATAGAAGGTGCTTTGATAACATGGGTTGGATTCAGATACCTGATGGATGACCACCTCAATCAGCCAAGAAAACAGTGAAAGAGAAGTCTCTGAGCAATATTCACTAATGCAGTATCTGGCAAACAGCCTGGTCCTTGATTAATCTGATACCTGACTCTGCATTCCCCTCCTTCTCTTCTGTTACTGTGGCTGCTCTGTGTCTACACATCATTTGGCCTCTACTCTTCTACCCTTTTGGCTGATATTTTTGTTAAATACTCATGCAGTTCATGATATACAAACTATATCTATAGAAGCCCAATAGGTGTTTAAATGCTGCAATGTGAAGTCTACATTTAACTCCTTAAAGCAACTGAAGGAAGAAAATGAGTCATTTAAAATTTGCCCTACAGGAACGGCCATGCTTAAAACTGATAAGAAAAACAGACTTGCCTCAGTTTACATGGAGAAAGAGTGGGAACGGGATAGCATGTCAGAATGGAGCACTGTCAGGTTAAAAATAATGTAGTTAAAAGACATCCCAAGTTACTCTTTTGAATTTAAAAGGGAAAAGAATCCCTTGCAGTAAATGTATATCTAGAATTGGCAAGGGCTTATGAAGACTGCTTTATACCTCTGATCAGTCTGCTGGGAAGCATTGAGATTTACTGAGGTGTACAAAGCAGTAGAGAACAGAGGCTTCCACAGAGATTCTACAGTGTGGGCAGCTTCATTAAACAGATTATTTATGTTCTTTTATAAGTTCAGAGAATCTTGTGCAAGTTTGGGTTTTACTCTGCACAAGGCACTAGTTGCTAAAAAGTCCCATGTGGGAACACAGCCCCATAGCCCTTACTGAGTAAAGAGGCTGAGGTTCATACTGTGATTTCCAAGAGGCATTGGGAGCCAGCTGGTGAGGACCAGACTGACAGGCTTTTGTGGGAATGGTTGTTTTTACACCTCTTAATCCAGCTTTATTCCACAACTTCATCTATGTCTTGTAAGTTTTACTTTCTTAAATGTCCTAGTATGGTTCTTCATTGACATGTCTTTATTTTAACTCCAACATGAGATTATGAGATTATTTTTTCATTAAATACCTTCACTGATAAATGGTTTGTTATTTTTTCAGATGACAGTGTATTAGAAGGTAAATGAGTATTAGTAACTTCTCTTCATTTTGAAGGAGTCTTTTTTTTTTAAGGTCTTATTTAACATGACTACCATTTTTTGACGTATTCAGAACCTTATAAGATGACAAACATAATCCTCATGAATACATTTTAAACAAACAACAATTTATGCAAAATATTGAGCTGTTCTGGCAATAGCTTCACAGATCTGTCTATCCTTTCAGTGTTGTCCCTTGGTGATTCTATCCTTATTTGCAGAACAGAGATTCCAGTATGCTAGGCAACCATCTTACCACCAGAAGTACTAATGTTACCAGTTCCTGCAGTAGAGCTTTAATGTCTTTTAATTTGTATTTCCCAGTGGAAAACTGAAAGATAGTACACCAAATTTTGCACAAGCCCCTGGTCGTTTAAACTAGGAAAGATTCTCATGATCATTCTTTCCATTCTATAAGACTTACAAAAAGGCAACCGTATATTCCTCATTATGTTCTGATCCCTCTTTAGTTCCCTCTGCCTGAGGAAAAAAGGTTTAATTTCATCAATACAGAAAGAAAAAATAAAATCAAGAAATAATTAATGGGATTCCAGCCCACCTAAATCTTTCTCAGAAATGAGGTCTAGACATTCCTCTTAAACTCCGGGCAGTAATCCCACCTGCTTGTTTACCAAGACTGTAGATTCCTAAATACACCAGTCGTTCCTTCTTTAGTATGAAATTCCTAAAACTGAGTACTCTCCTTACCCATCTGTGCTCAGAAATGTCCTCTTTGGGGATATTACTAAATTTTGCTTCCGCAGAGCTTCACTGAGGACTGACCTTAAGTCTAAAACAGCTGAAAAATTAGAAATGGTCAAGAACACAGCAGCTGATCCTTTTAGTATCAGTCATCAGACACTTTTGTGTCTAAACCATATGAACGGAAAAATTGAGTCCAATTTTCCAGCTTTCCAACCTTGGAGACATTCAGCACAGTGAAAGGTCTTCCTGCCGCCTCTTCTCCCACAGCTGACTGACTGTGTAGTTGCCAAAAACAAGAGCTCAGCAGACCAAACAGGAAAAAAAAGACAGTGACTGATTCTAGGCCCATAGGTGATTCATCAAGGAATAAGGAAGAACTAGAATTCCAGTCTGTATGACATTAGGAGCCAAAATGGCACATACTGCATGCACACTATATGTATATGAATAGGAAAGCAACGTGGTTGATTTTCAAGGATCATCACCTCCAGTTTCATAAACGGTTCATCCTGACGTGCAGGTTGTGGCAGAAAGCCTGCACAGATGAACAAAGAGCACCTAACAAAATTCAGGCTTGAAAAGGAGGCATACAAAAAGTCAGCTGATACAGGAGGAATGAACAGACACTGTTCAAGTGTGCAGGGAGGGGAGCAGGAAAGCTAAAGTCTCTTGTAGGAATATGGTAAGGAGCATGAAGGCAATGAGAACGACTTCTTACATGTATATTAGCAGCAGAAAGAAGACAAGGGAAGTGTGAGCCTGCTGCTGGGTGGGACAAGAGACCTCGTGACAAATGACAGAAAAAAGGCAGAAATACTCAATGGCACCTCCTCCTTGGTCTTTACTTGTAAGACCAATCTTCAGGAATCCCAGGGCCTTGAGACCAGCAGTAAAAGCCAGAGCCCAGAAGACTTATCCTGGGTGATAAAGGATCAAGTCAGGGATTGTTTGAAAAAACTGGACATTCACAAATCCACAGGACCTGACACGATCTACCCACAAGTGCTGAGGAAGCTGGCAGATTTGTGGGCCACTCTCAATTATATCTGAAAGGTTGGACTGACTGGGGAAGGTTCCTAGGGACTGTGAGAAAGCAAATGTCACTTCTGTGTTCAAGAAGGGAAAGGAAGAGCCAAATAACAAACCAGACAGCCTTACCTCAATTTCTGAAAAGGTGATGAAGTAAATACTCCTAGAAGATATTTCAAAACACATGAAGAAGAATCTGACTGAGAGTAGTCAGCAAGGAATTTTGAAGAGGAAATAATACTTGGCCGATGCTGCAGCTTTCTATGATTCTGTAACTTGTTCAGTGGATAAGGTGGATAAGGCAGATATTATTTATCTTAATTTTAGCTAGGCTTTTGACACTGTCTCTGATCACATTCTCAGAGACAAACTGATGAAGTATGTGCTATATAAATGAATAGTGAGGTGCGTTGAAAACTAGCTGAACAGCCAGTGTCAAATAGTTGGGATCAGGAGGAAAATTTTAGCTGGAAGCTAGTCACCAGTGGAGTGCCCCAAAGCTCGTGGAGACAATATTGTTTAACTTCTTCCTTAATGACAAGGACGCTGGTACATGGAAAAACTTAAGTAAGTTTGCAGGTGATACAGAACTGGGAGGAGTATCTAATACACAAGCCAGTTGTGCTTCCATTCAGAGGAACTTCAACAGGCTGCAGAAATGGGCTGGCAGGAATATCACGAAGTTTGAAAAAAGGCAAAGGCAAAATTCTTGCACCTGGAGAAGATTCATCCCCTGCAGCAGTACAGGACTGCCCAACCAGTTGGAAAGTAAATTTGAAGCAAGAACATGGGATTTCTAATGGATGCTGAATATAAGGCAGCAAAGAAGGCCAACAGCCTCCAGAGGTATGTTAGAAAAAGTACTGCCATCAGGTCAAAGGAGGAGATCCTTCCCTTGTCATTCCCAGTGAGAGAATGATACATATCTGCAATGCTGTGTCCAGCTCTGGGCTCCCCAAACAAGAGAGACACAGACATACTGGAGTGGGTCTAGCGAAGGGCCATGAATATGATTAAGGGACTGGAGTATTTGATATCATAAGGAAAGGGTGGTGACAATGTTCACCATGGAGAAGAGAAGGTTCAAGAAGGATCCTATTGTTGTCTGTAAGAATCCAAAGGGAGGAAAAGAATTAATAGAGAGCCAGACTCTCCTTGGTGATGTCCAGTAGCAGGAAAAGAAGCAATGGGCACAAAATGAAATACGGCAAATTTCACACAAATGTAAGAAAAAGCTTTTTTTAATTATAATGGTGATCAAATACTAAAACAAGCTGCCTAGAGAGGCTGTGGATTCTCCATCTTTAGAATTATTCAGAATGAACTGGACATAGTCCTGAGCAATCCACTGTACTTGCTTTGAGTAGAGGGATTGGACCAAAGAATCCCCAGAGATCCCTGCCATCTCAGCTATTCTGTGACTCTATAATAAAATTATATCCATAAGAACTACAAAGAAAACCCAAAAAAAACAAACACACAAATCCCAAAAAACACAAGGCAAAAAAGCAATCTAAAGCAAAAACAGCAACAAAAAAGACACCTCCAAAAACCAAAACCCAACAAAACCAAAAGCACAGCAGAAATCCCGTTGCTTGATGAGCACAAGAAGATGATCTGGACTCAACTTCGGGAATAGGAAATAAAATTATTTAAACTATTCATTCTAAGAAAGATTTTCACTAAAAAGAAGAAACAGTGAACAAACCTAGGGGTCAAGGACAGAGAAAGAGCATAAAAGGGAGTATCTGGAATCTCTACAAGTCATTTTTATATCCTCACACAATATGTGTACTGATCCTACAGTTTCCGAATCAAATTTAGACTATTTTGTTTTAACCATTTTGGACTTCAACTTGCCAGAAACAGTGGATCAACAGCAACTTTAAGTCCAAAAATCACAGAATCCTTAAGGTTGGAAAAGACCTCTAAGATCATTAAGCCCACTTCAGAAAGTGCTGCAACTGTCATGGTCTAGACTATGGTATAAACAGCTAGCAATAAATCAGCACTTGAATAATATGTGAGAAAAACCTCCTCAAGAATATACTATTTTACAGCAAGCAGTTTATAATGTCTATTTATTTCATAAACCTTATGCAAATGATAAAATTTTTTTTGCTCTTGTTAGGAAAGAGTTATGGTTGTATCAAGATACCCATGCTGCCTGCCAGTTCTATACGAGCTTCTATAGCATTCTTACAAGGGCCAAACCTCAATAACCAACCTAAATAACATCCTTTGGAACCTGATATGTGCTTTGCCTACATCTGCTCTACGTGGCTCACAGCACTTCACCATGTATCTGGCTCAGCTGAGATGACTGTACTCCAAGCTTCTATTAATAACACACTAAAATGATATTTCCTCTCTATGGGTTCCTGGGGAGTTGTTCCATCAAAGCCTGTCATATGGAATAGTTGAGGAGGTTGCTGGAAAAATAAGTAAGCATTTCTGAGGTTGGACATGGTTTCTGTCATTGACAACCTTACTTGGTTCTTTTATATACAGCCTAAGGAGTGTGAGATTTTCTCTGGGATTATTCATTATCTGCTCCAAGCCTTGGATTCTCAGAACAAAATAGGAATAAAGAAGAGGACTAGGGTGGCAAACTGCCTGTGACATTGCACTGAAAGAGTTCACGGCCATCTGGCCTTAATCTTTGATGCCTCTCAAAATACTTCATTTTATAGTTCAAAAAAACCTATATAACATAATTCTACCAGCAACAGAAATCTACATGATAGTGCCTGGACACTAAGGCAGGCTCTCACTACAGTTTTTGAGCACTGAACAGGTAGTCCCTTACCTTGTTGATGTCCCGGGGATGGGACGTCCTGTATCCACCAGGACGCACCAGCAGTAGCCTGTGGAAGGATGGCACTGCACCGGTTTGTAGAGGCCACCCTGAGCACACTCTGGAATGAACACATTGTCTTTCTGGGGCTGTTTTGCTTCCTCCAGGGCTGACTGGAGTTCTTGGTCACATGACGATGCTTTTGAATGGAAAAGAAAAAGTATTGAAGAAGACAGCTGGAAAGAGCCTACTAGATTTATCAAACACATTTTTTATACTTCTTTGACTGCATGTAAGGATTTTCTTTGAGAAGGCTTGCTACAGCTCAAATACCAGCTACATTAGTTTAAGCTATACTGTTAGAAACTTTAGTTTCCTTTTCATGCAGCTGCTTCATTTTATAGTCCTAAAAATATCTTGAATGCCCCTTTCCTATAATTGATATAATCTATGGATAAGCAAACACTTTGTGACCTTAATAAAATAGTCATCCACTCCGCAGCCCCTAAAGTACTGATTCTTTTCAGAGGGAACAGTAAAAAAACAACTGCTTAAGATTCCTTAAATGAATTATTCATCTAGGTATTCATTTGGATGTTTATATTCTGCTTGTTCTTTCCAGTTTTGAAACGACTTCTTAACAGTGAGAATTCTTGCACGTTCTTTTCTGGTGATTCTGGTATTGGCAATGTATCATTTGCTCTGGAGAGCAAAGACCCACGAGAAAAAGTAATATATTTTTATGTAATGTGATCAGTATCTCCTAAATCTTTCTGAATGTGTGAAAAACTTACATATCTATACATTCTCAGCCTTTACATGAAACTATGAGGCAAGGGGGACAGAGCAGAAACCACAGGGCCTGAGAACGCCTGTCAGTTTACACCAATCAGTAAAATAACACCTCTGCCGAGGATTTTTGGTCACCACTAAACTGGAAGACATGACATTTCAGAGACAAAAATGAGAACGACTATTTACTCAAGCCATTATTTTTCCAGGAACCTTAAAATCAGTCTCCTATCTTGTGAAATTTAGATCGTTAAAAAATACAGCTTCTGTATAATTCTCAAGCTATTCAGAAGGAAAAATAATATTAAATATTTGAAAAGCAAAAATACTAATCACTCTTCAGACATTCAAATTACTGACAGGAAAATTTCAAGTTACTACAATTTCAATTGATTAGATTCTCTTCAGTTAAAGAACAGTAATTTTAATGTTACAGTAAAATTAAAATTAAAAAATGTAGGTAATATTTGCTCTTCTTTCAGATCAGTTAGAGGATTTACTTTGACTTTTCACGGTTCAGTCCGCAAAGAACAAATTGAATTCTGATAGAATTTTCTAGTGCATTTTAACGAATTCCAGCTTTAGGGTAATCCTGTTTTCTTTTATCCACAGAATTAAGAATATGCTTTGCAAATTTAGGCACCAACTGACAGAAATTCACTAATCATATCCAGAATAATACTGCTCCTTGATACCTTTTTGCATATGCAAATGTCCAAAATTATTAAGATTTCTGTGGCAGGGTAAAAGGTGGTAAGAAGCTAAACACCTTCATACTTTAAACAGCACACAATTCCATCTATACAATGGCCTGGTTTACAAAACAATGTGGTTTTCGACAATCCATGTAAAAGGATTAAAAAAAAGGTATCACTTGCAAGCTTGATTGCACAAGGCACAGATGCAGGTCTTTAGTTGACTTTTTTTCCTCTTCTGTTTCATATAGTATTTGAACAGATAAGTTGATGATTTTGCATGTTTTTGTCTTGGTCTACCCACTGATGTAAACAGAGATTGAATACCTCTCAAACTGCCGGTGCTTACATAATAAAGCATACTTAGAGAATGAGTGTAATGGGGACAGAAACACTCCTTTAAAAAGGGGAAACGAATTATTTGCGCATTGAAACCGTCACAGAAATAGCTATGGTTTGACAAAGTAGAAATCTGTCACCAACGTCCTCCTAGAGTAGCCAAAATAAATCTTTCCCTCAGTGAATCTGGATTATGATGATTAACAAGTACCAAGGTATGACAACCCTAGAAAACACATCACTTAGCTTAGTTGATCACTTTTTATGTTTTGTATATAATCAAGCAAAAAAGAGCAAAGGGGGTGAATCAGCTACCATGAGAGGGAGAAAAACGTTACTCCTCTTCAAATTCCACTAAATTAACATCTCTTTCGTACTGATAAACCTTGGGATCATGCCATTGGCTACTGTGACCTTCTCTTGTTTTACATCCTTGTAACTAGCACATGTTATGGCAGATGTGCAGATATTCTTATCTCCCCAAAACCCAGAGGAGCAATACATTTTCATGCTTCCAACTTTGTTTAGAAAATACATTGATGTATAAACACCACATAGCCAGGTCGTCCAAACAGACAAAATGTATCCGAACGGAGAGGATGTGATGGAGAATTCCCAGTGCAGTACCAGATATCGACTGTTTCAGCTGTGAGCATAAGGTACACTCCCTAACTTCTGGGAAGCTCTAATTTCTACTGATTGAAACAACCAGTGAAGGACTGCACTGCTGACTCTTGGGCCAGTGCAGTCACCTAAGTTGAGGTAATTTAGGAGACAGTGTTGGACTTAGAAAACTGGTCTTTACTGGTTGGCTTGCTGAGGCAAGATTTTCTACAAGCTGTTGCTCAAGCTAGAAATTTGTATCTTTTGCACTAGGTCATGTTTCTTCTGGTCCTTTTTCTCCCTTATGTCTGGTTTTAAACCTCAGCGGTACAGAAAAGCAGAATTATGGGGAAGAAGTCACAGGAGGGACGAAAATGTCGCTCATTGCTTTAGGAGGGACAGTCAGAAGACTGCTTGAACTTAACATCACAAGTGAGACGGGAAACAGAGCAGACAGTAATCAAAGGAAGGTTTAAAGATAAAAAAGAAGGATTTTCCCCTTCTTGAAACTTTTAATTTCTTACCCTTCCCTTACAGATGGGAAGTTTTAACAAGCAGAGGAACTTATCATTAGGCTTAAATTAGTTGTCAGATAAAATCTAGATTATTTCTGACAAGTTAGAAAAAAAAAAAAAGAATGTGATAACACTATGTCTGTCACTTCTCTATGAGCCAAATAACAGCCTTATTACAAATCTGCTGAACAGAGTTCATTAATTCTATTCAACACAAGTGCAGGATAGCTTATAATTTTCCCCCCTTATACAATGGATAATGAGCTTCAGGTCAGCTATCAGACAATCTGCCCAGCAGAGTGATTTCTGAATTCTGTTGGTTTTGCACACTTTTGACACAACCATTTCTGTCACCGTTACTACTTCCCTGTTTGCTTTCCCCACTCGAATATTGTTCCTACCTAAAGCAAAACTGGTCTAAAGTGCTTATCTGTAATTCTGCCTGTCAGAACTAGAACATTAATCCTCTGTGTGATTTGCTCTCTGAGGGAGCCATTCATCCCCTTTCAAACTTTTCTTTCAATTATTTACCACAGGAGTAGTGGCGAGATGCAACTGTAGCCCTGTGATGCTAAGAGCTCTTATCACAAGAGCTACCAGACCACTGAAAATAATTGCCTTTGTAATGTCAGAAGAGTCATGGCCAACAAACGTTCATTTCCCAGGAGAACCAGTGATAAATGTCATTAACTTGGAAAACCTCTGACAGTTTGTCCAAACAATCTGACAACTATGAACTGGAACCATAACAGATGGATGCCAGAAGTTCATAAAGTGAACACTATGGAAAAGGATCAATGCCACAATAAAACTAGAATAAATACCTTACTCATTAAAATGCATCAAACTTTCTATGGAATGTGTTACTACAACATTCCTTCTGGGAAAACAAAAGCACTGACATTCCAGTTTCTTGTTTTTAAGGAATGTGCTTACACTGTTTTTATTTTCCTTAGTTCCTTCAGTTTTGTCTTGCTGGAAAAAAGAGACATTTTCCAGCATGTGAAAAAAACAGTTAAATATGGCTAAAAAAATCCTTTCTGCATGGTCTACCATGTTAGTCAGCACTATAGCTTAGCTGGGATAATTCATTTCAGGTAAATAAACCTTTCTGCATTTTCTACCCAAACTATATTTTATTTTAGCTTTATAGGCATTAGAGATTCAACACAGACATTTCAATCATATAGGAAATATATCTTTTTGCTGGTTTTACACCAGGAGCCTTTGTACCATCCACCCAATGGCCATTTCTGGATGACAAAGTACAACTCTTGCTCACCATTAAGAGTGAGTTTAAATAAATGGTTTAGATTAATGTATGTTATGCTTTCAACCTCGTAGTGCTATTCCATTTCTTCCCTTTTAACTTTAAAGATAAATTGCTAAATACATTTTTCATGTTCTGTTTTAAGATGGCTTTATAGTTCATTACAAACAATCAGCTGAAATGCTGCATCTCCTGTCAATAAGAAACAGACTTCAGCTAATGACAAACGGAGGAAAAGTTTCATATTTTGTATTAAATCTACAGTAAATTCTTTTTTCCAGTCATCCCTAAGAAAACAGTCTGGATTTCAACGAATCAAGTTAATTTACATGAATGGAAAACTACCTCAATAGTAATAGGATGTAACAGTGTAAATCCTCATTTATTTAAGACTCTGTTTATCTCTCTGATGGGTTCCCTAAAATGTTAGTTCATGTTTACTGTCGAATGTCCTAGAGGAGAATAGCGGTCACTTTTCTGGAAAAGTCATCCTGAATAATCTATTTAACTATGCGTTTTTCTGTTGCACATCTAAAACACCGAGTGCTGTGTTAGGTATGTTATGATAATCATTTTGTTAGTCTTGAAACAGGCCTCTTACTTCAGAAATTCAAGCAGTTTTTCTGCTGTGTCTTATCACAACTTCTCCCAACGTGTGGAATTTCATGATTACAAATAATTTGAGTTGGGTTTTTTGCATAAATTTAAATCACTGTATTTATGTCTAAATTTTAGTGTGTTCTGCAGAAACAAGTTGTCAAATCTGCAGAAAATTACCAAGGCATCTGTATGGTACTTTAACATTTCCTGCCACTATACAAACATTTCCTTCCAATTTCCTTAACCCCACAATGTGTATATAACAAAGAGAATCTATTCCAAGAAATTCTGTTTTCAGTTGGTTCCTTCTCCCTCCTTTTCTCATTACCATAATGGCCCATGAAAGGAAAATTTCGACAGCCTGGTTTTCAGGGTAAATGAACCTTTTATTAGGGCTTGAAGCTCAGTGTCCTCTACAGAGAGCAGATAACAAGAAACCTTGAACAAAAATATTCCAAAAAGTGATAAGCATGTTCTAGAGGAGTGCAGTGTAACATTACAGGCAGTTAATATTGCCATTCTATGCTGTTTCTGGGAGGGTATACAGACAGAATATAATCATGACCAAATTTCAGTGTACGGAGAAGTAAATTGTATGACAATTTCTGCTAATCAGAGTGTTATTCAAATAATCTGCCTGTTCTAGTTAATTAAGCCTAGTTTAAGCACACTTCAAATACTGATTTACAGAAGCCTTGTGCTAATTTATTTAAATACCATCGTAATTAGGATGGATAAATGGTCGTCCTATCGATATTCATGCAACCCTCCAAGAAATTTCACATCTTACAAGAATAAGAATATGATCCATTTGCTCTAGCATGAACCCTCCTTGAACCAGTGAAGTTAATACACCCCAAGGAAACTGATCACAATATGTTTTTATATTTTTAACTAGTTTTCATAGTCTTCAAGTTTCATTGAATGGATTTCCACTTACATTACACCAAATGTTATTTCCACATATGACCAAAATGTTCACTTTAGAAAGGCAAGTGGGAAGTGGGATAATTTCTATTCAAGCTATGCACTCCCTGCAGAGGAGTTTAAGATGACTACATGGCAAAACTGTCCACTTCAAGTGACCCCATTATTCCAACTCCAGCAAACACACATGTTCAAGGTAAGTTCTTTACCTGTAGCTGGCCAGTTTCATCACCCAGAATCTATCATGTCTGTTCCTGCTATAAGCACAGCTAATACAAATGACAAAAATTCCCTAAATTATTTCATTCTAGTGAAGGAGAGGTGTAACTCCATGGCTTTGTATTTTTTCAGGGCTTCCACCTTTGGTCTTAGACATCCTCTAGCATGACATATTCCTTCTTTGAAGAGGTAGATGAAGTGGTATCGTGCACTTCAGGATGCCAACTTCCTCCACTTTGTGTACATTAAGTTATTTTCTCATTGCTCATGGCCAGAGTATGGGCATTTCACACCAATCCTTTTTAAGACCTGTTCTTACAAGAATTTGTCTGCCTGCCACCCCTTGACATTTTCAAGTAACCTTGACTCTAACTGGAATCAAGTGCAGCTCAATGCTACAAAAAACCACAAGAATCAATCTGCTCATGCTACTTGCATCTTATAAAGACTATTCATTAACCTGAATCAAAGAAAGAGTATTTATGTGGGCTAGGCTTCCCCCAGTAGAAATCCATGGAAAAATACGCACTACCTTCAATGGATAATACATCAGGTCTCAGCTGAATATATTCATATGCACGTATGTTTCCACTTAAACCTAATATTTGTTCATGGACCAAGTACTGATTGTAAGGAATAGGTAACATTAATAAACACTCAACCTTAGACCCAACATCTAGACGGCAACCAAAACCTGGGACAAAATTACAGCATTAATACTCATCTGGCGCCACATGTTTTGATTTACATTAGGTTCAGATACACATCAGCATGAGGGTTCTCAAAGCCTGGAAAGAGCTGGCAACTTTCCTACCCATATTTTTTCTCATTCGTGAAAAAACTTGTGGGAACCAAATATTGCAAGCCCCTTGTGTGCATTTTCAGAGCTCCCAATGTATAGCTGATCACTATTTTGCACTTTTGGAGCTTGGGCAGATGATTGTGGCTCAAAAGGCAAAAAAGCTCATGGCTTCAACACAGCCCTAATGATTAATTTATGTACTCTACTCCACTGAACAAAGAAGGATAAATCATAGACAGATGCTCTCATTTATCTATGTGGTTTCATTTGCATAGACACTCCAATACACAAAGAAAACCATCTGAAAATGCACTGAACCCATAAAAAAAATAGTCAAAATACAGAGACCACCAACCCCCATTTAGATTTACCTGAAAAGAACATGATCACAGTCAATACAATCTACTGGTATAAACCAAGAGTTTCTCAACTTTTACCATGGGTTTGAGTAGCCAATGTCAAAGTATCCCAATGTCAAATCAAGATTTCTGTAGTACAAAAATTCTGGTTCTACCAATCAGCAGAAGTTTGGGGGGCCATAAGACAGAGGTCTGAAATGTAATGGGATGTCTTGTTCTTTAATCAAAATCCAAACCCACTTGTCTGCTGGATTTTTTTTAACAAGTTTCTGGTTTAGGGAAGTTTTTGCACATACTTCTGCAATGCTTTATTTTCTTAAGATTTGAAATACTGTAACCACAGTTACTGAGAAAGATTGTAACCACAGCCACTGTAAAAGAAAAAGAACTGTTTTGCCACAAAAAGCCTGCTATTTTAGCATTCTGTTTGGTTGCTCTTTTGCTTGCTTGTTTGTTTATTTTAGCCCAACTTCTTGGTTATACAGATGAGAAATATTATGCAAGTGTTCAGATTTTTCCTCTCATAGAATATAACTAATTTAAGTTACTCAGCTATTCATTTGTGATCCTTGTTGTCTTCACTGCCATTGAACAGAAACTAGCTACTTCTTTTAAACCTCAACTAGACTAGGTACCTCAATTAAAAATGTAATTCACTATTTTGCTATTCTTACTCAGGTCGAATAAAATAGTAGACTGAGATCTGTCCCCTGACTTGAAAACTCACACAGAAATTAGTCTTCATTTACAAGCATGACAAAATCTGAATCTAAAGGTTTAAATATTAACATTTACTCCTACACTAGATAAAAAAAGAGAGAAACATGAAGTTAGTATACATTAGATTATAGATCTGAGTTATTTCAAAGATGAATTCTGCATTAGAGTCAAAATTTTTGTATTGAACATCCCAGGTCAAATATTTTATTATACCATCCACAAAATGTGAGAGAGCAGTGAACCAAAAGCAGGATATTTTTGTTAAATCTTTAAAAGCAGTGTGGGAAAGTGAAAGCAAGCCTTTGCAAAATGCCATCTGTGATCCAAGGGCTGTTTGCACCCTATCTTATTCAATGGAACTTTAAAAAGAACCTTTACGCAAATAAAAAATCATTTAAAGCCAACTGGTCAATGGCATGGCACCAAGCTTCACAAGGAGAGTGAACAGTCTGATCTGAGGAGATGAGGTTCCTCATCCTGCTTTTGCTCAATTAATGGAAAGAGCACGGATTATCATCTCTGGGTGTTCTTGCTAGTTCTTTGTTAAGTTGACTTCCCTAACATGAGAGAGGATAATGTGCAAAAGACTGCCCCATCCTGCAAGGATACATCTGAAAGCAGTTATTTGCCAAATGGGATGAAATCTGGTTTTCCTACATAAGAGGAAATATTGGTACCTATTATTGCTGCATATGGCTGCCTCACCCTTCCAGAGCTGAGCAGCACCATTGTGTTCAAACTGCAAAACTGACTGAACAAAAAAGCCACGACCCAAAATTACAGCAAATGAAAATCACTGACTTTTCCCAAACACTGTGGCTGGCTGGCCAGTTTGCTATAGCAATCTGAAGGCTCATTCATTAAACAAAATTGCGCAAAGCTATCATTCTTGCTTTATGAGTATATTGACCAGCAAATGTTAGTCTCCTGCCAGTGGAAAAATCTCTCATTTTTCAAGAGAGATTTGAAGTGAAAATAAAGCTGGTTCACTTTTTCCATAGAGCTGTGAAAATTAAACTCTTTGCCAGGTGAGCTGAGGGTACATATTTGCTTGAATAGCTCTACTAAAAAATTAAAAAACAAAACAGCCAAACAGGGGTACGTAAATTCATTGGCACTTAAATAACCCAGCCAGTTTACACGAATGTTTATCCATCTAGCACTTCCCTCTGTGAAACAGAAGTTGTTTCTCTTCACCATTTGGGAAACTGAGATGCTTACATCAGTGAATGGATATGACTTCGGATATTTGACCTTAGGCACTCAAGTAATTTTCCTTCCAGAGGTGGACAGTGGCATCTCTGGCTGCAACCTGTGTCTTATTCCTGCCACTGGTTCATACTGCTAATGCAGTTGGCACCACGTAATGTTTTCCAGCCTTATTGCTTAACTCTTGCCTGGGGTGACTGCACTCCACCTATATTTAATTTACTAAGTATCAACTAATTTCCAGCCACCGCACAACAGAACCTTGACTACTGTTACAGAAACCAGCAGGACTTCTGTCTGTTTTGTGGGAATTTGGTCTGAGATGTGTAGTTTAAAAATGTGCAGATATGTTCAAAAAAATAAGAGAATACTATTTTGCATTTTGGTAGCTCTCCTTTACATGCCTCAGACTATCTTATAAAATGGTCAATACTGCCTCTAACTTTTTCTGATTCATAGCACACTGGATGGGCATTACAGAATGGTAAGGATTTGGCCCTCTGGCATTGAGCAGAAATACAGAGATTAAACAGGCTGCTGAAACAGAAATCCTCCTTTTTTCCTCAGTGTTTCAGGGAATTACTTTGACAGCCATAATGCAAAAGTTTATGCTATCATCATTGCCACTGCCTCTCAAATAAGTACCCTTAAAACCTACTTGGTTTAAAAAATCCCCAAATTAAAAAGTTGTTGTAATACTCACAACATAATTACACCATTAAAAGCTAACGTATGACAGCTGAATCAAAAACTGGCCCCTTTTCTACTGTTTTTTCTTCTTCATCTTGTAAAAGAGAAGGCAAGAAGCAGGTGAAAAATGAGCGTGCATATTATTGCTTCTGTCTCCAATTACAAGAATTGTGTTGTGTAATGAAAAATCGTTTAACCAAGCAACAAACAAATTCCATAAGGTGGTAACATCTGTTGAAGACACTGCTCCCAGAATGCATTAACTCTTGTCCTCAGTATGAGATTTGACAGCATGAACATGGAGCCTGGTGAAAAGGTAACAGCACAGCTTCAACCCTGCATAAATCTGAAGGCTCATCTTAGATTAAAGGCTGTACAGGTCTTTGCCCCCCAGCACATTATATCCAAAGCACACTGTATAGCACGTAGGATGTCAGTATCCACAACAGGAGAGTTCCAGGATTCAGATAGAAGACTGTTTACTGATTTTGGCAAAGTTTTGTGCGCAATAAAGAGGATGAGCCAAACAGTTAAAGCCAGTAAGAATATTCTAATTCTTTCGGCTCCAACAACTTTTAATATAGTTTTATGTTTCTCTTTCTTTTCTTCTTCTCCTTTTCTAATATGGCCATGGTTAAACAGCTCAGCTTGTGCTTTGGTTTCAGGAGCGAAGAAAATCTTTGGCTTGGCTTTCCCTTCAAACTTTGGAGAAAAACAAGGGCAATCTAAATTAAAAATAAAAATGCCAATTCCACCCCACTTTCATTTCTGCTTTCAAAAAGAAATTATTCTCTGAAGTGCAGATAATACTAAATATGGTATGAGAAGGAAACATCCTTATGCTTTTGAAGAATGGAAGACCTACTATCATATTGAAAACTCCAGGCCAAAATTTCGGCTCCTGTAAACTGGAACCATTCCATTGCACACAATAGGGATAACCAGCAGAAAAGTCAGTCCCAAGAATATCCAGAACAATTTTAAAGGCTTCTTAGAAAATGCAGAGTAGCAAAGACTTTTGAAGCAGTAAAATGAGAGTTTTAAAGTGTGACTATGGATCCTTAATCCTTTACAACCCATGATTACTTTTTGTGTACAGAAGATTAGTATTTTACCTGTCTCCCACACCACACAAATGACCTGTATCAATGGTACAGGCCTTGCATAAATACTCCCCAACAATCTATGGCATGTGAGAGAAAAGAACAGGTTTCACAAAGTGTTATTTTTCAAGGTGTTTGCATGATATTTCCAGCCCTTTCAGGCCTGTTCCCATCTTGTCTCCCCAAAGAGAAATGCACAACTACCTCAAGCCGTATTTATTTTGAAGCTCTCTACAATCAAGAAAGAAAATCCAAAATACTGCTTTTGGCAGTACTGTTCTAGTAAAACAGATTCTAAATATTTAACTTTTACAGACAATGAGCATCACAGGAAGGAGCAACATTGGCATTCAGTCACCTAATAAGGAAACGTTTTTATTATTGCTTATGTGAAGACAGTTATGTTATTGTTTCTACATATAACACATTGTATGCTTTGGTTTTCTTTTTAATTTGGGAATATTAAATGTTGTTTGATGGTTTGACAATAATGCAAAAGGAAGCTCAGTGCATGATGCTCCCAGGAGGTTGTGAAGCTATTGCAATCAGAGCTGTTGCTAATTAAATCTGCCTATTGTTACAAAGCATTCAGGGCCAAACCAATCAACCACTGTCATAATTAATCTAGTCCACAAGGATCTTTAGTGGCACTTGTTTTCATCAATCATGACAAACAAACACAAGCAAAAGAAGAGTAGAAAAGGCTGTGTATTTACAAACCTGCTTGCCTTGGGTCTCATTTGGGAATAACTACAGTACAGTCCCATGGCAAATGCCCTTGAACACTAGTAATTTTGCCTCACACATGTATGCACATTTTCATGAAGATAACATGGAGGAGAAGACACAGGCACTCCTCTTCACCAAAGTCCTCTTCTGCTTCTGCTCTACATACATATTTTACAATGACACAGTGACATGTGCAGTTTGCAGCATGAAGGCGAGGAATCTTTAGTTATCAATCAATTGCAAGGAAAAAGAATGTAAACCCAATGTCATGATTTACATGACTGAAACACTGAGACCAACAAACAAAACAAAAGGAATAAAGTCTAGATGCAAAACTGAAAAAACGGTGCCTGTTCATTCAGTGAAATAACACTATTTCAATTGGAGAGTACAGCACCTTTTTATTCACTTCCATCTCCTGTACTGTATAAGTCTGTAAAGCTCCTTATCATATTCTATAGTACTGTACTAGACACCATCTCAACCACTTCTCTGATGAAACTTTTCTTCTGCTTGCATTGATCTGGCCAGACTGCAACAGCCCTCCCTGAATCAGAGCCAGGGTTAGAGCCCTGGAGTTCCTGGCTAGCTGCCCTGAATGTAAGCAATGAAACCACGCTGTCTCCCTCCACTAGCTGACGTCAGATGTTTTCGCATACAATACTTTGTAGGCTGTTTAAGTCTCCGCAATGACATCCTGAGGAAGTGATATTGGCACAAAATATAGTCCAAGACTCTGAGCACTAGTCAGCCAGACCATCAGCACTGACATTATGACGCTTGTGTTGAGCTTTATTTGAAAAGCTCAAATGAACTTCCACAAAGCAACTCACAGCCTCGACTAAGAAAGCATTCTTACTCAGGAAGCATTCTTATTTAGGACAAATTCCTACTAAGGAAGCATTCTTACTTATAAAAGCACTGAATTAATGCTGAGCATATACTTCATTAGCTTTAGTATCAAACATCTAGTTGCTTCTGCATTTTGGTATCCTCCAGCATCCTGCAGTATGCATACCACAACTGGACAAGGTACCTCTGAGATGGTTTCTAACATCCTACATATTTAGCTAATGACTTTCCAAGTTTACTCAATCTAGGAATCAAGCTCTCTCTCCTACTCATTGCACTCACTGCTCAACTGGGTGCTCCTAAGAACTCTCAGCTTGGTTTTGGAGTCAGGTATTTTCAGAATACAGCCTGCAAACTCATGGCAGGATCTACAGCCTTCATTCCTTGGTTATTCTCCTCATAAAGCCTCCAGTTTATGCCTCTGGCTGCAATAGTTTAAAAGAGAAAATGGAAGAAAATAGAGCTGAGAAATCAGCGTTACAAGAAATGTTCAGCAGCATTTGAGATTAAACAATAATATCTAGGCAAATAATGAGAAAGATGCAGTGAAGATCAGATACTGACAGAAGAGAAAGAGGATTGCAAAGAAAGGATTGAAAAGAGAACAGGGAATTTTCTGTGTGCAACCAATATTGAGGATGAATAACAGAGACTATAATAACATTGCAGGAGGCTCCGATAAAAGCAGGTATGAAATAAAAGATAAATTAAGCTTAAATATAGTATTTTGATTCACAAACTTTCTAAAGCATGTGGGGGCAAAAAAGACCTGAAGCAAAGGGATGAACTACAGGATGTGTGACTACATTACAAGTCACTGTTTTATATTAAAGATGTTGGTAGGGAAATGGGGAGAACTGACCTTTCAAACCACTGGCATTTATACTGATATTTTTGGCTTTGCTGCTTCTCTGTGTCAACTCATAGGAACTAAAAATCACGTCCTAAAAATGGTCTTAGTTTGCTTTTTAAATCTGATTAGAAACTGCAAGAACAATAAAACTCTTTGTCCCTTAAGGTGAGGGACCTTTATACTGCCAAACAGGAGAGCAATGAGATCAACAATTTTCTCATTATCTTCTGGCAGTTTGAGATTATGGTTTTAGCTACATAATGGGAATTTTAGTAAAGTCAGAGAGGAAACAAGATCAGAAGTTCTGATACATTTCTGTACATTAGATTTCCATTCAGTACATTTCTTCTCCTCAAACCAATTAGGCAAGTAAACAAACAGAAAGCTTCCTTTCCTCCTTGCCAGCCAGAATAACTGGGCACAGGGATGTTCTGAAAGAGTAAGCTGTACCATGACAATGTGGTGATCGTGAGCCTCTGCAACTAATCACACCTCTGCCTCTGTTAAGAGTCCCCATTGTATCAGAGTATGTGGATGGATTCACTAAACAACAAGTAAACATAACCATCAGGATCAGTCTTGATCAGTCCTTTCATCTTTTGGAATTTGCTTCAATGCAGAAGTGAAAATTTGGCCTAATGACTGAGGGAGACACTCAACCCTTCCTATGATTTGAACCTGATCAGATCATGCGATTGTGAACTATTTCCTTTCTTGTCGAAACTGTATCTCAGATTTTGGGGGCACTAAAAGAGTTGATCCAACTTCATACTCCTCTGCTTCCAGACCAAATATCAATGAGGTTGTTGCTCTGATCTAACTGGGTAAACTGGAAAATAATTCAAGGGCATTATAAGTCACCCATGTTTGAGGAATTTATGTATTTATATTGCACCCTACTCCCACAAAAACTTCACCTAAGCATTTCTATAAATAGAGGCAAATAAAAGTTCATTTTGATGAGTTGTTTTTATTCACTGAAAAGTTTAAATATCACTAAGATTTCACTGGAAAATAATGGTACAAGGTAACTCACCGTTTAAATGGCAAGAATAAAAATCTTTTCATAGCTTGTTACGACTGTAATACGGTTCGTTGAAAAATTTTATTGTGACTGTCTGCTGGAAAACCAAGTATTTGAATGAAAATATGTTTTTCATTCAAACTGTTTATTTTTGATAAAAAAAGAGAGGAGAACAAAACAAAACCCCTCAGCAAGCCATTTCTTTGTGTTGAACCACACAATCCAAGATGTCTAAAACTTTTCTGAAGTGTCTGAGTTTGTAAAAAGGGAAGACCATTAGGTCCAGAATGTACTTTCAGTCTAAGGACCCAGCCCTCAGAAAAGGAAGAACTAATGAAGTTTTAAAATTGCAGCTCCAACAAGACATTACAGTGAAAAATTACATTACGGTTTTGAGCCAAAACCATTCAGCTATTTGAAGATCCTTGTCATTCTTTGAATTTTGGTCTTGAAGATACATTTTTTAGATGAAAATGCATATTTTTTTTAAAAGGTCCCCTAAAAAGTCACGTGTTTCCACAGAAGGCTGCATTTTCAACCAGTTTGGCATATTAAGCTTTGCATTCTCTTTTCTCTTGTGTTTTGACCAAGAGAATTTAAGATCTGAAATTTAATTTACAGCCTCAATTGTATTTAAACTTAGTTTTATTTGTGGATGAATGCAGATACTTAGCCTGCTGTTTTTAAACTAAAACAGGTATTAAAAATAGCTTAATGAAAAACAGTGGTCTGTCTCTCCAACCACTGCTTCATCTCCAGTAAGACAGAAATCTAGTGCATTGTGGAAACAATATTTAATATTATTCCTAGGCATTGGAGTGTGCAGGGAAAACATAATGTCTAACATTTGTCTGCAGCAGACTGATTTGAAATATAACACAGCATGATGTACAGAGTGCAGTGAAATGGAAAGCAAGCCAGTAATAATACAATTGTCGGGGTACAGATGAGAAGATCTCAAAGTGGGTTTATGTACTTTAGCAATGTAATTTGACTACAAGTTCCTTTGCTCTGATGTCCCTTAGTACGATTTTGCATGCAAAGGAGACTCTACACTAGAAACAAACAAAAAAATCCAGTACATTGGATTAAGGACAGGGTAGGGTAAAGGATCCATGGATGACAGCATCAATTTGAGGCCTTAACAATCCATGAAAGCAGACACTGCTGCAAAGAGTCAGACTGAGGCAACAGCTTCATTGCAGACACGTGGCCAATGCATGGATTTGGGGATGAATTCCACTCATCACACAGAAGTCACTGCACGAGTCGAATTTCTCTTGCTTTTGAACCAAACGGAAAACTCTAAAATTGCTGATGAAGCCTCAAAAAGTTCCTGCATCACATGGCAATTTTTTCAAGAATTAAGGGAAAAGCCAAGAATTTTTCAGAAAATAATTAAGCAATACATTAACTGTAACACAAGCTGTCAGTCTCTTCAAGAATTTTGTTCAGAGATACATGGCTTGACAAATAAGAAAGCTGGAAATCATATGTGATAAATCATCCAATTAAAAATTCCTCCAAATTTAAGCCACCATAACTAGCCACAACCTGATCTATGAGGGAATATTACATGGTCCTCCCATAGTCTGTATTTCCATTAACAACAGTCAGAACTTTTTTGTGCAGAACAAGCAGTAGAATTCCACAGTTCATGTAACTTGTTTTGGCTTCCTTTTCAAACACAGCTTATTCAATTATTGGAAGGGTAGATAGTTGGTTATTTGACTTATCCTGATAGAAGACAAAACTGTACCTCTGCATGGAACATGGATGTTTTCTCCTAACTATCAAGTCATTGGGATGATGATGGAAGGTCTGGCAGCTCTTACCGTTTATCCTGTTGGAAGTCCTATCTTCTGTATACCACCCAACAATCATAGTACAGCCATAACCAGATCCAGACTGTCTTGACTGAAAGTACTATCTATTTCCCAGAAACATTATGTCACTAGATATGATCCAGTCTAATATGTTTCTATGCATTAACATGATTTACATGATTTTTTTGTATCTGTCATTAAAATATAGACCATTACCCTGACATCCCTCTTAGGATTTATGGATCTTATTGTTTTTATGATTATGCAATCTGATGTCTGGCAAACCATAGAAAGTTGTGGGTAGGTGGGGGAGTCCATGTCTGAAAACTAAAGGAGAGCTTCAAGCAGGACTGTTGTGTCATTAACTTGCTGTAGAAAGTAATGTGATATAATTAAAAATGGTCAGGAAAGATTGCTATCTTTTGGCATCAAATTTTAACACATGCAGTAAAATAATAATTATCAGCCTTGCATAAAACAATTTTTTTCCCTCCCCACAGTGGGGGTCCAGTAAAGCCCTGAAACATCCTGAGCATAAAGAACATAAACTGGATGTAAAACAGAGCTCTTTTTTTAATGGTTTAGGATGGGAGGATGTTCCCCTGTAGTGGGAGGAAAAAGCTGGAAATGTCAGCGCTTGATCTTTCTTAAGGTTTTGAACTAATATATAAAATTAAAATGAAGATAAATGAAAATCCTTCTGAAAGGGATTATTAAAGATAGGACAGTTCTACAATAAGCATGATCCAGCAGCCTATGAATTAAGAATGAATCATAGTATACAAGCAGTGTGGGGAGGTCTGGAAAGTTTTATCCTCTTGGATGAGTCTGAAAGAACTGAAAGAAAACAGAAATTTTCCTTTACCAATTTAGGACAGACAAGGGAAAGCAAGGCAAGGAAAAGAAAGAGGACCAGAGTTTGAAGAGTAATTTTGTTCACTGGTGAAGAACATGAAGAGGTTGAAGAGTACTGCTCCCTCTTTTGTAAAAAAGATGAGAATATCATTAAAAAGTGCTGCTGAAAAGTAAGACAAAGTTCTCTATTAGGAGCTAAGACAGCCATTTGCTGATTGGCTCTAATGCTGTGAACATTCAGTAGTTTGTAAGCCACGAGGTTTTCAGCTGCCAGAGGGTATCTTGCAAACAATTTTCAGAAAGAATTCTACTCTAAAACTACTGCCGCTCTTGACAGAAAAGCAACAACAAATGAAAGAGAAGAAAAGAGAACTACCTCCTACTCTTTAAAATATTTAAAAATATAAGAATAGTGGATATAAGAAATTGTGGCAATGCCTCATTAATCTCCTTCCCCAACAGTTTCTTAACAATGCTAGGTTTATAGTAAAATACAAATCAGAAATTATAGTTCACTCCGAATGATAAAGTTCCTTCTTGAACTCTAAAGTGAGCATTTAGTGAATCAGCTACAAGAGACAGCCCAAAGAGTCTGAGAAGGCCACAAGACTTCTGTTTTGGAAGCTTCCAGTCTTCCTCTACATGAGTTTTTCCTACTAAACTTCCATGCAATGCTTTTCTCTTTAACTTCCATGCACCATTTTGCTGAGAGAACAGAACAAACCAAAAATGTTCTACCAGCTCATGTCTTTCAGCACCCACAGATTTTACAAGGCCCAAAAGCCAAATCTATGGCTATCTTAAAATATTTGGACTTGATGTAGATATCATGAAATAATGGTTTTTTTGTGTAGGGAACTGACCTGAAGATGAGCCCAAAGTAAAAAGTTCACAGTAAAAACGTGTGGACTTGAACTTGTCTAAAATTTGGCAGAGACTGACTGCCCATGTGTTATGGACTGAGTTCCCATGGACAGAATCCACATGTGGACTTAATATCCCATTGGGATGTCTGAAGATATTTAAAATCAATACTTGTGCCTTCTACTTTACTTTCATGGTTTGAATTGAATTTTTTAGGCCTCAAGTCAATTCCATTTCACAGACTTTGGGTTATCAAACCTCTGTGATAGAACATCACAGACTTCCAGTAGATTGTTGTAACTTTTAGCCCTTGACAGTATCAGATACTCTAGGCATGACATGGATATATTTCAACAAGTTATTACAATGCTCTTGACTTCTCCAGCTACAGCTAATGATTGCATTTGACATAAGCTTGGGAGTGTAATTCCCATGGTTGAGTGCGGCTCATACCTCACTAATTGTTGGAAAGAAACCCTGTCTTTAAGGCTGAAATGAGCTAGTAACAGGCAAAAAGCTCCAATTTTTCTTCCTAATTCAGTGGTTTGCAATTAACGGACCACTTCTACTCAGGCCCTTTACCTATGTAAATCTACTTTATGTGTTAATTTGAAGCAACTTTCTGAGTGTCCAATATATGCATAATGTATTAAGATCAAGTAGTTGTCATCCTCACCTGCCCCTCCTTTAATGCTAAATACAAGAAAATTTGAGAATGGAAGATTAGCCAATGTTCTGCAGGCCAACACAAGATTTCCTAGGAACCCCTGCTGAAAAAGAGAGGCAACAAGCTTTTAAAATACTTTTTTCTCCTTCTTGCCTATGTTCTTTCCTCACTTTGTTATGATATCCATCTTAATTTCCTTCTGGTTTCATATCTCAAATCTTCACATTGTGAAATAAGCCTAATTCAAAATACTTCTACAAAACTTTTAACTACTTTGTAACAAATATTTAAGTGGGAACATGCAACTGGATCTCTTTTTTTTCTTGCTGGCTCACATAACTTCAACTGCACGTAATTTATCTTCAATGAACACTCAAAGCACATCTGGAAAATGCAACAATTAATGCGAATAAATAAAAAGTCACTGAGCTGTTACTCAATTTTCTGTCTCTCGATTATTAATTTTCCTATGCTTAGAAAGGAATGGCTCTTAGAATTGATGTAATTGAGCAGACACACAAACCCTTACATTTATTTCCTTTGAAAGAAATGCTATTTTTTTCAGGTTTTTTTCATGCGCATTTTTTTAACTTTAGAACTGAGTTTTGTCAGGATGGGCATAACAGGAAGAAGTTAGTCAGGTCCAGTTTGGAATTCACATGAGCATTGGAGTCTGGATCAAAGTTTGCCTGCTTTGTAGGAAGGTGACTTTCAGGGAATAATCAGCGCACAGGGATCCCACTGGAACAATTTCCTCTGAGAAACAAAACAAAGCAAGCTAACAAGACAGAAACCTCACTGACAACCAGCATAGTTTCCATGTGAGAAAAACTCATATGTACAAATGCTTTGAAGCTGTCAGATGACAAGGCAATAAAAACTGCATTCAGTTCTTAGAATTTCACTCTGTCATATTAATCAGTCTCACTGGCAGACTTTGCCAACAGATTCAGACTATACAGACAGATAAATGCAAGCAGCTCTTTTGTATAGATTCAGACACATAATCATCACTTTGGATTACATTATTTTTGTCTATTAAGAAGGTATTTTCAGTAGATGTTATACCAACTTTTCTCATTTGCATTTGCAGCCAGTCTATAATATCTTGCTACATGTGCACATCAGTGTTTTCCCAGATGGTATTTTGAGAATGGAGCTCCTGTTGGATCGAACTGTCTGGGACTAATTGATAAAATCTTGCAACAGATTTTTAGTGTCCTGAAAATGACAGCCTGTAGTAAAAAAACAGCAATAAAACACTACTCCATTATGTCAGAAAATTAAATATAAAGCTCTGTGTTCCTTTAATGTACGCACAGCTCAAGTTAAAGATGACGATGATGATTCTACATTACCAGAACATCCAGATACAGTGGTTGAAATTTGGGCCATCTCAAAATCAATCACTAAAACCATAGTGTGAGGAGACCATTAATTCTGATTCAGGATTCTTCCTTCTGGTGGAAAAATGTCATAATCACATGATCCACTGCTTTTCGCAAAGATGTGCTCAGAATCTTGACAACCTGACTCTGCCTCAGAAGCCTTAAAAGCAGATCAGGGTTTTCTCTGGGTCAACCCTATTTTATGATGGAATATGTATGGCTTGTCCTCTAGCACCTGCTTAAAGCATATAAGCATGAGGATGGCAGAAATTATGAAGCTGGCACAAACACTGCATCATGTGTCTGTGTAATTCAGATGAAATGTGAACTATTGGGTCAACAAATAAAGGCAACACTTTCTTCCTCTCTTCTATTTTTCTGGTTGTACTGCATGATCAACAAAACAAACACCAATTTTACACCCACTTTACAATGCTCATTAGGTACACAATCTATAAATATATGATCAATGAACATATAAATCATTAGCACTAAGAATGTTATACTATTAAATCTTTAAGGAAACAGAATGCAAAAGTAAAATAATAAGAGAATAGAACTGAATAGTAAAAAGGCGAAACTGTACTGTATCTTAGCCACTAGTACAACATTCAAACACTTTTTTATCTTGAATTATGTTATCACCAGAATCTCCAAGATCCTTAAGCACCTATGTAAGCACATTACAGGTTATGAATGACTTTTTGTTTCCTGTATTTGCAAAATTAATGAAATATTACACTAAGTATAATTTATTCTGTGGTGTACAGATTCTACTGAGAAATTACTGAGTACTTTAAGAATATTTTTGAACATTACAAATATTATCAGTTAAAGTCACCCTATTTATTTTCCATCAAAGTGCTCCCAAAACAGACTATTAAAAAACAATGGCTCATATTCAAGCTGACAAAATTAATTTGAAGCTTCACTGCATATTGTGCACAGGATCAAATTGCACTTTCTTTGTCTATACTCAAACACAAAAAATGGCATACAACCTCTAAAAAATGTCACATTTTGTTCCCAGGAATCCCACAAGGATATGAACTGCTGATAGAGGAGACATAGCAAGGAGAACCTAAGAGATTTATAGTCCAACCTGAGCTCTCCTCAGGACACTGCATTTTCCCTGTTAGATGATGGGAAGGTATCTACACTGAAGTTACAGCAACTGGCAATTGCTAAGAATATAGTATAAAACATCCTGGTTCTTCAGGGCAAAAAACCTTCTCTCTTCTAGTCTTTACAAAATACTAAAGCTCTGAAAGAGTAATAGCTGGATTTTCAACTGATACTGGTGTGGGATTAGGTTCATCTTCAGCACAGAAACCTTTATATCAGCTACAGATCCAAACTAGTCACCTTGCCAGTGAGGTTCAATCACCCAGTCAGCTTTACAATGCTAGGGACTCTAAAATGGGCTGGGTGGCTCTCCAGGCTCCACTGACTGCACTGATTACAGCTCCACAAACTACAGCAAGAATGTAGACCCTGAGGTCACAGACACACAGCAGTGCAGGCTGCTATATTTTGATGTCTTAGTTGGAACCCACGTAGTCCCTTGCTCAATGTTTTCTGTTTACCATCTATAGCTGTTGCTAAAATTCTTATTTGTGTCAATCTGATGTGGCAAATCCACAATATTTTCTGTGAAATGGAGAAAGAAATGAGGAGGGGGTATTCACAAAATATTTACAAAGGCACTATGATGTATGTATAAAATATCCCAGCAAAACCTGTTATTTTAGCAACGAGATGAATACTTTTTTCTAAGTATGGGAAGAAAAAAGTATTTTGAAAATCATCTTCAGTGTACAAAAAGAGGTAAAACTGAGATGTTTTCACTCAAATCAGGCACTCTAAACAGAGCTTTTGTAACACGATCCAATGTTGATGGCATTTTTGCCAGGAGAAAATATTGTCCTCAAAAACTGATAGGTTAAATACCACTCCACAAATGCCTTAAGTGAACAGCAAAGGCCTATTTCTCTGAGCCAACAAAAAAATACACACTGGAAGGCATTACAGAACATAGATATATAATACACTAATTCCATGCCTTGCATCTGTGAATCTTGCAAATGCCATTACTCTGCACTAAATTAAGTTAGGCTCATTCATTCAAACGAATGCACTGGATAACTAATATAAACTAGAATTTCCTGAGCCATTATTTTCTATCTTCCAAAACCTAAAAGTGTATGCTGATTTTACTGGCTAACTGTAATTGGCAGGTCATTTGCAGAGCAGTAAAAGCAAACCACTTCATGATGGGTACAAATTTGATGTATTCATTTGTGACCTTAACTCACAAAAACTTTCTCCTAAGCAGATTGATTTCTAAGCTTCTTGTTTCTTGATGGCATATTGATCATGATAGATTAAAACATATATTCAGGTAAAACTAGGGGGGGAAAGCAGAACAGACTAAAATAGTGAGCTTTCAAACAGGATATTTGTAGCTTGCCTGAAATGGTTAGGGGGTTTTTTTGGTTTTTTTTTTAGTTATGTTCTATAGGCAGGGCAAGATGATAGTGTTATTTGCACCTCAAGAATTTCTTTGAGAGTATTAGGTTTGCTATAGGGAGGCAAAGGAAAATATTAGCCCATTATGAAAAAATTTGGCTTCATGTTTTGTTTCATAAGCACAATTCCTATGCAGAGATAATTTTTCCTTATTTTACTCAGACAAATACTTTTCAATAAGCTTGCTGGTGTTTTGTATGACCAAGTCTGAATCAGAGTTTACTAAGCTAACTGAGTAAAGAAGACATCTATATTTATCCTCTATATTGAAGCCTGGAAGTGGAAAGGTGGTTAGTTTACAATCAAGTTGATTCAGTGACAAGATATTTCCTGTTCTGGATACACATAACAGTCTGAAGTCAATTCTCTGTGGTTGTTACCAAAAGCCTTGGCACCACTCTGAGAGGTAATCAGGGAAAAAAAAAGATCTTAGCTATTTTTTTTTAAGAACTTAGAAACCTGTTTAGTGAATATCAATGAGGTTCAGCTGGCAAAACAACTTGTAAATATACAGTCACTGACACAATTATATTTTGGAGTCTGGAAGAGAGATACTACCCACCACAACTGCTGAGGACATTGTTTTTAGCGCCTGGATTCACCTTGATTGATTATGTCTATTTGGCACATCAGGTATAGCTACAAATTAAAGTAAGGTTGGCTACACAGTCAGAGCCTCCTGATGTACTTCTGCTAGCCTGGGTAAGCCACCACAACCATGAACAAGTCCTGTTGTTAGCAAATCCAACACAATCATGCTTTTGATGTTGGGATAGCACTCACAAGACAGGTAAACTCTGCTTCTGCTTCCTCTTCTCTTGTAAATATGACTTTAGATGGACTGGAGATTACCAGTTCCCAGAAATAAACCCAACTCTTTTATTTTGTCTCTGTATGTGCACATGTGTGCAAGTTTTGCCTTCCAACAGCTACATGGCAAACGCAAGAAGTCTTGCTTTAGTCTCTAGCACTGTAAAAATTAAACAAACACTCCTAAAAGGGACAAATATCTATACAGACGTTTTAATGCAACAGAAATCTCAAAGGAATTCTGTTCTTGCTTACACTGACTAAAGAAATGACAAATTAAATCTCCAGCATGAAAAGTACTTGCTTCAAACTCTTGTCTACATGGTAAGTTCCTTCTCTTAAGTTCCTACTACAGAATCAAGGAGAGAAAAGAAGTACTAATAACTATTGCATTGATGTTAAAAATAGCTTGCATAAAAGAATCTTTAAACCTTTTGGTGTCTTGCTTTCTTTCTTATGATGATTGTTTGTCTTTTCTAAATCCTTTTGAGCCTCAATTCAGTAAAATACTTAAGCACAGTACTTGAAGTAAAGCACAACCTCAATTTCTACTGGCTTTGAAGCATGGTTTGGGGTGATTTGCCGAATCATAGCCTGCATCATTAATGTTTCCTTTGAAACTCAGCATTTTTCCAGAGAAATAAAAACTAGGAAGGTTCTCTGAAATTTATCCCACTGAAAGGAAGGAACAATGAGAAACGCAGCAAAATTTATAATCCACCAAAGCACTGAATGTATCTGAGTACTATAGAGATTTCAGTCTTAGGACATTCACCTGACATTCCTAGTCCAAGTTTGCAAAGCTCAATTCTGAAGAGTGATGAAAATAAGTAAAGCCAGAATTCAACCATTATTTTTAAAAAGCAACATAATTAATTCACCCTAAACTGGTGATCAGTTTGTAAATGACAAGTGACTGATGTACCAAAAAGCAGGTAACAGTGTCTTTCCAATTCCTGATCACTGACAACTGGCTTCTGATCAGAGTCTGCTGCTTTTCAGGTTTGCCTCCTAAGATTTACCACCAAACAAGTGTAACCCACACTGTCATTTTACAAGCACCTTCTTGCTACATATCACCAAAGAGTCATAAATAACAAAGAGGAAAAGATTCAAAGAGGATGCAAAAAATAAATGTCAGACCCACTAACAGATGCAAATAGATGTGAGCCACAGACTGTAGTGGACTAATATAGTTTCAGTCTGGACAAAAATATTTTCTATAAAAGGAATGTCTGATGCATGAGCTTAGTAAATCATCACCACACAAATCATTAAGGCACTATCATACAATGAGAATGGAAGCATGATGGTTATTAAAATGGTTCATACATATCTTCACAGGAGCTTTGCAAAGTAATGACAACCTAAGTTTCTTACCTGAGCTTTTATTGGTTTTGTTTTGTCTACTCTTTACTTGCTCAGTCCATAAGGTAGGATAACGAGAAGCTATATCTGGGGAAAAAAAGGCAACAGCAAATACTTCATAAATGTTAACATTTTTTAAAGTTATTAGCAACTGAATAGTTAGTAGCTAGTTTTAAAGAAACGTAGATCTGAAAAAAGAGGGCACACTGGTTTGTATGAGGACAGTTAAAACCATTACTCATGAAAAGGCATGAATACTTGTTTCCTTATCCCATTTGTAGAGAAGGTTGAAAGAAATACTTTTAGACTAGAATTATGTTTAATTAAAATACAAATCTCCTAGTCTGGACCCAAAATATGTAATGGCTGCAGATCAGATACTGCAAGATGAGTGGTGAGTGATAAGGCCACCACAACACAGGACTGTTATTGCTTATTGAGTGAGCAATGAATTTCTCCAGAGGCAAACAAGCCTCACAAAACATCAGCCTTAACAATGATATTACTAGTCATTATGAATTTACTCTCTGACTTATTTATTTGAACATAGAGTTTTAATCTGCATTTTGGCTCAAGTCTAAAACCTGTATCTGCTCTCAGTAGTGACAATTAAAACTACTGGTGCTGGTCCCCCACAGATATAGTCTCATCTCAAGATTTTCACACAAAATTCACTGCCTGTAAGACTCTATTGTTTGCGGTCTTTGCTGCTCCTGAAAAAAAGTGCAGATGCTTGCAATTTCTTGCAATTCCTTACAGCTGCCCCAGCAGATGTAGATTCTCTTAAGATAGCACTTGATGTGGAATACAGTCCACAACTGCACAGTTTGAAACCACACTGTTAAATTTGCTCACCTTCTTCATCACCTTGAGGCTGAGTCTCCAGCGCGGGAGCTGAGGCATCATCTGAATTCAGAATGGAAAAGATTTGCAAGGAGACTACAATTATGAGAGTAAGCTAAATAAGTGCACATACATGATTGAAAATAATGATTTGCACATAGCCCCGGCCAGTAAACAAACAATAATTTAAACATTCTTTACAGGCACTACACAACATAGATATATTACATGGACAGGCTACATTTTATAAATGGATGGTTAAGGATGATGAATTTAGTGCAGGATCTTCAGTGATGCATGAAATGATCAAGTTGCTCTCTGGACTGTAATTCCTCATTTCTAATGCTGCACACTGATACCTATAGATTATAACTGAAAAAATCAGAATTTGTAAAGAAATAATTAAATAAATGTGTAGAAAAAGTGAGACCTGTGAAAGCAAAAACAGTCTGGGGATAATAAGTGGCTGCAGACATGGGGGAACCTTAAAATGAAGGGGTTTTTTTCAGCACAGCAGGATCTATTTAGGAATCAAGTTGATTTTATAAGTAAGATTCACAGATTACATAAACAGAATATTGTTTGCACAACTCTTATCCTCTGGCCAGCATTCTCCATCCACCCACTACCAACCATTACTGCAAGAACAGAGTGAGGAAAAATTACAGAAATGACTAGAAGATGTGAGTCATTTCAGGTCCAGAAAAACGCAGTGGACACAGTGCTAGAAAAGAAAAATGGAATATAAAATCTATTTAAATCAACTTTTGCTAAAAAGAGTGGTACCAAAGACCCATCTTTACTTTATTATGTTTTTGTTATTTAAACCTATTGCAGATGTGGGGTAAATATGACTCAGGAGGCCATGCTAGTACGTATTTTCCAGTCATTGCTGTTTCCTGTGGCATGGAGCTAACTCCAAGGCCAAGGTGTACCGCAGTAAACAGCATTTTTCGTGCGAGGGTTTTATTACTGTTTCTTGCAGTTTCACAATTGGATCTTGGACCAAAATAGTTTCCAGATTGTTTTCCTGGCATTTTCAAGGAAGACAGAATCAAAGGTAACTGAGAAGCTGCTTCTTGCATGTAGCCTTACCTGGGTAAGAGTGAGCAGCAGCTTTGAGGCTAACACACTATCTCTTTCCTTTTCTTCTCACCACTGAAGTTCAGAAGAGCCTCCTGTTCTCTTTGCTGTCACCATCACTGTTTGGGGTTTTGTTTTAAGTCTGAGTTGTCTTTAAATCATGCAGATGATTTGGGTCACTCAGACATTTGCCTCTAGAGGTCACATTCTAGGTCACAGCAAATACAGGTACCAAGTAGATATTGATAGCAGGTAAAACCAAATTACCAGCCATGGACATCTATGCTTTTCACAAAACCAAAGCAGCAGCAACAGGATCTTATTTTCAATGTGAAATTATCTAACCAAGGCATAAGGAGATTTCTTTTAAGAGTACTCATTCTTCATGTTCACACAATGGCAGGATTCTTTGCTCCAATGCTATGAAAGACTATCACTTCTGATTAGTTTTGTTGGCATTTCTGTGGTGTCCTCTGGGTGGTGGAATAAGACCATTGATTAATTTCAGAGAGGCCATCAAGTATGCTAGAGTACTAAAAATCAAGGCATATATTTAGATCATCAATCAGTGTGTGATTCAGAAAACCCAGAATTTCAGAAGGTAACTTATGGTGAGCAGATATTACCAAGAGCCAATCCAGAAACTTAGGTTTGCATTTAAATGACACTGTACTAATCATATTCTGGTACAAAATTTCAGTTTGCGACATATTTAGTCTTATGTAACTGCCTGAAATTCAACACAATGCTGCAACTTCAGTGATAATCAGCCTAATCAAAATTAGCCCCCTGAACTTTGTTCAAGCAGCATTTAAAACAGTTTTGGTGTTGTTCTTGTTGTAATATGACATATATTTAATGATTGATATGAATTAGATAGCTTACAGACTAATTGCATGTCTTCCTGGCTGGTACATGCACATCAGTCCGTATATGTATCTATTTAAACACAAACTGTTTAAATTCTGTTTGCTATCAGAGTTCAGTTACCAAGAACACAGTCCTGCAGTCAGCTAAGAAACAGAAAAAAGGGATATGATCCCAGCTCTGACACCTGTGCTTTTCAGAGTCTAAATATTTCCCTTGGATAGAGGGAGAGAACTGTGGGGTCAGGGAACATACCTAAGGGAATATATTTTAAGCTTCATTTCTGTTCAGTTTAATGTTTAAATTTACAAACATGCAAACAAAGCTCCTGATCACCAACATCTGCAGCTTGCAACTTTCTTTCTGTATTGAAAAACCCAGAGAAAGCAAGGTGCACAACCACAACAGATATGGCTCACCAGACCCATATCTATGAGACATCTTGGAAGAGGAGACTGTCTCAGGTTAAGTCTATGCTGTCTCTTAAGCAGAGTCCTCAAGACCACACCTTGAAGGTCTGAAGCACGTCCTCAGGAGCACTGAGAGCATTGTGAACCAGCCTAACCTTGCTGAGCTACAATGTGGGCACATGCTCCTGGTTAGTCCACAGGAACATGCAGAGGAAATATGAGCAGGGAGTGTCACGTTTGTTTCAAAAATCTACTGTGCCCTTGCAAGCTGAGCTACAAAATATGCTTTACTACACTGGTGGTGAAGCTGAAACACAGCTCCTTAACTCAGATGATCCTGTTCCCTACTCTGTGACAGTCTCTAAAGAATTTGGGATGCCTCTGACAACATTATTTAAAGCATGAGGCAGTGGCCATCTGGGCGAAGGGTGAGGAGGGGAAGGAAGCAGCATTTGAAAAGAAGCAGGGACCACCTGGGAACGAGGTCAGAAACGTTTCATGCTGCAGGCTCTTGCTGGAGAATAAAAACAGGGCGTGAGTAAAATACAATCATGTCACTTCAGACAAAATTATATGTGGTAAGAAGGGAGATTTGATAAATTGTGTTCATTTCCTTGTTCTCTGACTGTTCATTCAGGGTTCAGCAGCTCAGCCACCATAGCCACAAACAAAAATAAAGGATTCCAGACAAGCTTTATATACGGGATAGTTTGTTCAGTTCAAAGCTGAAAATGAAAGTCCAGACCTAAAGCAAATGGGCAACCTAATGTTAGTGGAACCCACAATTTGTCTGGAAATACATGAAGGAATCATTTTTCAGTAGTTTGTAATTATTAGCCTTAAAAAACTACTGATTCTTTTAGCCTAACAGAACTATATTTAAATGTTAAGTTTATTGCAATACTGCAAAAGGTCCTGCAAAAAAAAAAAAAATCAATTATATTTACAGTGCACCAAACAGATAGGCATTAACATTGGAACAAAAATTAGTAAGTTCTCTACAATTAATTTATTTATGCATTGTAACTGACAGAAATATTCAGGGCATTGTTTTCAGCTGAATGTAAAATTCTTTCAAGTGTTTGGAAAGTGTAAGCTTTAATTTTGTTTAGAGCACAGACATCTCAGTCTTTTAAATCTACCAGCTATGTTGTATTCACATCAGATTTTGTCCTGCCAAAAAGATATACTTCATGATCTATATCTAACAACAACAATCTTCTGGCCATAAATATAAGCCATCAGATAAATTAATCACAATATAAAGCAAAGGTCTGGGTCCAAGATGACTCAACACTGATTGCTACGGGAATAAAGTGAGAAATCCAGTTCCCAAGATTTTGGGACTGCAGAATGATGTCTTTATCAAACAGACAGAATAACCTGTCCTCCAGAAAAAGCAAAAAATATGGGAAAATATTTCAGAATATAGATTTTCGAAGGAAAGTTTGTCTTCCAAACAGTAAAAAATTGCAAAGTCTGTAGAACTGAGACTAGAAAAATTTAGTGTATATGCATACATATATATATATAAATACATGCATACATATATATGTGTTTATACTTACAAGTTTACTAAGTACCTACAATGCAAACATAAAATGAGTAATATGTATGCATGCAAATATATTATATATGCAGCTATAATACATTACAAATTTATATTGACAATTTAAATATAGGGAAAACTACTGTAGCCTCCCACACTTACATTAACTTCCATATAAAGGCCAACTAAGATATTTACCTGTTTTGCCTATACCTTCTCGTTGTGGCAGCTTCTCAGTCACTGAACCTGCAATTGAAAAAAGGAATTAACCAGAAAAATAATTTTTTCACTTCTAATAGGCTGTTTAAGAAATAAAGTTAAGCTTTGATGATTTATTTTTGTACATTACAGCAATAAATATAAGCAAAATTCTTCCTTTTCAAACCAAAGATTTTAGCTTTGCCTGACTTCTACATTTGTGTACAATCCATACACAGCCAGACTCCACCTCTTGGCCAGCACAGGACCTGAGAAAGGGGTAGCATTAAACACTACAGAGGCACAAGTGCCAGAACAAGCTCCCCTGCTGCAGCATCCCCCTTTCCCTTCTCCACTGCCCCAGCAAGGACAGGTTCTGCAGGAAGCAGCATCACCTCTCCCTCACAGTCCCTCGTCCAGGGCAGCTCTCTCCCTTTGCTCCATTTTGCCCTCACACCTCAGCTGCTCTGAGGAGCTTTCTCAGCCTCTAGCCCAGGCCTGGCTCAGAGTGAAAACTCCCTTTCTGCTTTAAACACTTCACACAAAGCCTTGTGGAAGTCCTGTGCTGGCGTGGGAGATTGTTTGTGTGCTGGGGGTGGCAGGAACACGGAGCCTTATCCTGACCCTGAGCCGGAGCTGGGCTCAGGACATCTCCAGAGCTGTGGCCCTTGGGAGAAGAGACAGCAGAGGTGAGAAGAGAGTCAAGAAGATTACAGGAGATTGGTTTTAAAAGCTTATTCTACCAGCCTGGACTCGAACCCAACCCAGAATTCAACCTTGCTTTCAAGCCATCAGGAAATGGAGAACCTACTCATTTTCTTAGCAGTTTTTAAAGGAGGCAATTTTCCTTAGGGTTTAAAATAGCAATCCTTCCTTATTTATTGCTTGCGTGTCATTATTACATCCATTTTTATGATTCTAATTCCTAGCCACTTTTAACAACTTATCTCTGTTGTATTAAAGTTCACCTTTAAAAGTGATATTTTTCTCTTCTGAAGAGCCACATGGAGTGATCAAAATTCAAAAAACCATGCAGGCTTTCCATTCTTACCACATAATCTCTTCTTACATACACCGGCTATAATGAAAAAAAAACCCACACATCTGACAGATTATTGTATGTGTGTGAAAAAATTTAGTTGCCTTAATTTTCTTAGTTTATTCCCCCTGGAATAACTACATTCACTGTGTTTAAAACAAACTAAAGAAAACCCAAACCTCTCAGCACAATAATTGTGTTCTAAAAGGACAATTTAAATAAGACAACCCACTAAATCACAGGCCTTGCTCACCGTGCTGAAATGATGGTTACTTCAGCAGGAAGTTTAGACAAGGAGCCTGCCAGAGGGAGCATGCCTAACATTGCAAATCAGCCCTGATGATTTTAAAGCCTCCATAAAAGAATACATGGCAATGCAGCCCAGCTGGTAACCTGATGGATTCGGCTCTTAATACAATTTTGTATATCCACATTACAGCTTTACATACCCATATTAAAAATATCCTTGTTTAGACTTGTTTCCTTTTATGAGGATAGTGTATTTTAGTGTATTTTTATTATATTATGTTTAAGTCACCAGAAATTCAATAAACTTAGTGATGCATAGTATTAATTCAGGCAGGAAAAATAAATTCACTATCATTGTAGGAATTATATCCAAGGATGTTTGGGATAGCTTGTTGTAAATAGACTCCAATACTAACCCATGTTGTTCACTCTCAAGAGGAGGCAGATTTTGTATTTACGCTGAAGCCAGAAGATCTGAGTTTTTGGTGCTTGGCTTGCTTTTGATAAAAGGCTCAGCTTGAACTCAAACAAGATGTTCCAGTATTCAGAAGTACTTCATACAAAATTACAGGTTTTTCTAAAAGCACTAAATACCAGTGATCCAATCTTTCCTCAAATTTCATCCAGTTACAATCAACTCTGTAGTTTCTGAACTTCATTTTGATGCAAGGGCTTATAATTATAATATTCTTGCAAATCCAGATATTTTAGGCCTGGCTCTCAGTCACACAAGCATTTTAAACAGGTTTCCAGTTTGGGAATAGAAATGATGTCTCAGCAGGGAAAAAGTGTGTGATGAACTGCCACTGATGCTCCCTCTGCCCCAAACTGAGAGTCATGTAAAACCCCAGTTTAGCAACAGTGTTGTCTCTCTCTATGTACAGTCAGAACTACTAGTATAAATTGAACTTTAAATTCAGTTCATACATAAGTAATTAAACACATTGGTGAAATGTATATAATATTCTACATCTAAAACTAAAAGCAGAAAAATCTTTCCAGACCCATTCACATTACTTCATCTATATGAGAAATGTTGAGAATGACTAAAGTCAGGGAGAAATTAATTTGAGGGGTTTTTTTAACCTTAAATTTTCATGGAAAAATTAGTGTATGGAAGATGAGAGTAGCATTTACTAGTACTAAAAACTAACTTTATCATACTGAATCTAACTTCAGTAAGAAATTTGATTAATTCTATGAAAATTAGGTTTACTGGGCTAACATTAATTTTTTTAACAATCTTAGGAAGTCAACAAAAATATTCACAGAATTTCCCACAAAGGAAAACCTGTGCTCTTCATATTGTTCCACCTGAAATGTTCCATTTATGCAGCAGAAACCTTTCTTGTCTCCAAATTTGAGGTAAGAAGTTATTGAGTTTGGGTTTTTTTCCCTACCATTTTCTGAATATATTTAAGGTAGAAGCCCTTCTAGGTTAAGTGGTAATAGGAGGTTGCATTTGCAAGTTTTTAGGAAATTGTGTCTGCAATATCAAGATTAATTCCCACATTTTCCGCTAGGCAAGAAACAAAACCATCAACTTATAACTTATCTAAAAGTTAGACAATGCAATTGGCTGCCAAGTTTTCAGTACACTGTAAGCAACCGAATCACCACATAAATAAATATCTTTATGAATGATGGAGGACAAGGAGAGATATTAGATTCAGCAGCATTACTTTAACTGGAAGAATTTACTACCATCCAAACTTGTGCATTTGCTTAGCCATCTATCTATTTATGATTCTGATTAACTTCTTTTTTTTAATGGCAGATATGCCTTAGTTCATTGCAAACCCCAAAAGTCCATCCAATTTCACTCTAACAGCGTCTGAGGCAAAATAATTCTTCCAGAGAATGTGATGTGAGTTTTCTGGTTTATGATTTTAGCATATCCATTTTCTACAGTTCTGATCATAGGGCACTGGCCTTTAAAAGAGAAGGTGAAAGTCTATTATTATCTAGTTTAGATAATGATTTCTGATCTCCTACTAAAGGATATTTGACATGAAATCACTGAATGCAGATATCAAGAAAAGTAAACTTCCTTTGCTCTTCTTATCTCACCTATGGTTGTGTCTGACTGTGCAGTAGGGAAAGCACTATGTATGAAGACAGAATATCTACATGATTCAAAGAAGAATATTTTTCTCCAGGTAACAAAAACAATTTAATGTAAATTTTAAAAGTTCACTGTTTTCCCAAATATATTTTTTCATCACACTATTTATACTGGGAGTGCTCTGAATTTCTAAAGGTTCTTGTATTTTGGCCATAAAAGATTACCATGCCATTTTAATCAAAAGGTAGCAAAACTACTTCACAGGAGAATAAAACATTTCTCCATACCTCTGCAATCTCACTGGCAGGATTCCAGCATATTTAATAGGGCATAAACCCCCTACAACAGGCAAACACTGTATTTTCCAATAATAATTTAACACCTGCTTCTCAACTTCTGCCCCATTTCTCAGGACTCCCTGCCTATGGAATTTCTGTAGTTCCCCACAGTGCTGATAACCAGAGATGTGGAGTTGTAAAAATGTCTTTTTTTTATGTCTGGTGTTCTTTAGTGAATGTACTGGGAGACATTCATCATTTTTAAGGAGGTTTCTTTTTAATGCCGTCATGGGAATGTGTTTGATTTACCGTCCCTCTCACCATTCCTCCTGCAATAGTGAATACTATTTTCATGGAGTGGAACAGCATTCTGATATTTATCATGTGTGTCTTAGCAGTACCAAATGTTGATGTGGGAAAAACTGGAAAGAACGGGAGAAGAGCCTCTTTCAGGTAAAGATGTAAAAAATTAAAGCAAAGGTTTACACAAAACGGAGGGTTTTTAACTTTGCTTATTACTTTCATCCTTCCAGATCTTACATCTCTAGCACAAAAGGCAGCTTAAATAAGAGCAAGAAGAACAACTTAGCAAAAAATGGTTTAGGCAGCTATTGTTTATACATAAAAAATACACATGGAACACTTTTTGGACCTGAGGTAACTTTAGGAAACACCACATTATTCAGCTAACCAACATTAACAGTTAGAGATGTGTTTCACATAACCAAATATCACACAGTACATATGAAGCATGGATAGGGGTTGGAATTGGTAAACCAAACTCCTAACTGCCCATCCTTAATTCTGCTCCATTTTCCTCTATTAAAATCTGAGGTCTTCTTTCTGATATCTGTGTATGCACCCAAGTCAAAGGCAGTTCCACAGAGAGAAAATGAAAGGCAGGAAATTATCCCATGATTTAGGAATAGCACAGCTGATTAGACACGTATTTAAACCTTAGCTGAAGCTGCTGAAGACCTAACCTAGAACTGAAAATTAACTGAACATTTTCATTAAAACAAGAAATTTTTACACATTCCAAAGTAGCACATTACCTATAAGAAAATCATTACAAATCATCTTGATTGTCTGCACAGATTTTTCCTCTAAAAGGAAAAGGTGGCAAAAGTGATCTTGGGAGAAAAAGGTATGGTACAGGCCAACTGAGAAATCTGCATAAATGTCTTTGAAATACCTATAGAATCCAGCCTGCAGGATAAACAGAAGCAAGTGAAAATACAGAAACATGATGGTATCAGGGTGCCACTTCTGCAGGAGATCTGCCTGCATATCAAAAATAGTGAGGCAATTCCTGCATTCAGGCTAGTATGAATGTACACAATGTATTGGACTGACAAGGGACAACAATATTGACAGAAAGGGCATCTCTGTAATACTGATAAAAACAGGAAAACATCTACTCAACTTCAGTTGACCCACTGAATTTTTTATTTTAATTCCTGTGCATAGTCGTACTAAATAAAAAAGTACAAAAGGAAAGCAATAGTGATCTGGAAAACATCAACAGTCTTGGGACAAAAAAAAAAACCCTCTCTTATCCTAAACAGATGGTAATTTTGAATATATATTGGGAAATAGGGAAAGGGTGCAATTGTGCATCAGACTTTCATTTTGCAATATATGAACTAAGTTTTGCCTTATTATACCACATAACTTTCTGAGAAAATCTGTAGCTGTCTTCTCTGATGAATGAGAAGGTTTCTCCAGATCTCTCAAAACTGAGTCCAGATCTCTCAAAACTGAGTCCTTAGTCAATACCACTGCAAAATCCCCTAGCATTTCAAGTCTTACTTCCAAACTCTGATGTAGCTGGCCTTCTTTCCTGAGGGACAAAGGAGAAGTGGTGAACAGTAAAACAGGAGAACACTGATACAAGCAGGGGACAAAATGTGCAGAGATAATCCCACAGGGTCTCATAAACACTGAAAAATTACCCACAATCTTCCCATGGCTCAATATCAGACTGCATACTCACCTGTGCCCTGGAGCAGTTTATTCATCTCTAAGCTACTAAATTCAGCTTGAGTACTACTATGACATTCACCTTAGCATTTCTGTAAAAATAACTGCTCTTCCCACCCCTCCAAAAATGAGCTGGAGCAGTCTGACAGTTTATCTGCTTTGCACATGAATATGCCTTTGGGAGGAACTAGGGTTAGGTTCCCATACAGATATAGAATAATTCTCATATTAATCAATTAACTGTCTGGGAACTACACTGCAACTGCTCCTCAATAATACCAGTTCAAATACAAAATGTAAAAATAGAGCAAGTCATTCAACAACATATTGAGCCAAAATAGTGCTATGTGTTATGAGACATCTGAAAAACAATTATTTATTGAACTTTCAGCATCAGCATAACCCTTTTTTCAGTGATGTCAGTGAAAGGACAGGCAGGGAGGAAGCTAAAAATGGATTTTTAGGAATGAAACAAAGGTGCACTCTGAAAGAAGCCCTGGCTGTGGACACGTAAAAACATCTCTAACCAAAATTACACTGAAGCCCAAAAGTGCCGTCCTAGCCATAGCATTGTAGAATCACAGAACAGTTTGCAAGAGACTTTAAAGTTCATCTAACTCCAAATATAATATTTTCTATTATTTTTCACAGTTGAATTTTTTTTTTCACAGAGATTTTTCAGACTGGATTAAAAGGAATATTCTGAAGAGTATTATTTCTGGATAAAGTTCACCTACAGGCAAGATAATTGAAGGATTCTGCAAGTCATTTTAACTAAGAAGGACCTTAAAAATAAAATTAACTTTCTATAAACTTTGCTGAAACTTTCTCAGTGGTCTCTTCCTCCCTCCATCTATTTAGTAAAAACATCAATATTGTGCTTGAATGATTGAAGTAGATCAGGACAGGTGAATTCCCTGATCCCATTTCCCAATTAATTAATTTCCCAATTAATTTCTGCAGGCGATTATTTCATTATGCTCTTAAAGCTTTTTTTAAAATTTTTATTTCTCCTCTGAATTTGGTCATGCATGGAATGTGCTTTGGGAGCTCTTTCATTGGGCTATGTTACAAATAGGTATCCCCACTACGTTTTTCCTGTACTCTAAATATTTGAATTATCAAAAAAGGCAAATCCATCTGAATTTTTCTTCCAGTGAGTTTATGTGCAAGAGATATAACATAAAGTGCTATATCAGCAATTCAGTCACTGGTTTCATTAATATGGTGTAAATAGCCACTGCAGAAAACTTTCAATAGCTATTAATGTGCAAATAAAGTAGATGGATTGTAGAATCACAGGAAGGCTTAAGGAGGCAATGAACTCAGACTTTATGCACAACTATATGAAAAGCTAGACCAACTTTTTCAGAGCCTCATCCAGCTGAATTTTACCAATCCCCAAGGATGGGGCATCCAGAGCTTCCACCAGCACCTGTTTCTGGGCTGAACCACTCTTCCAATGAAAACTTCTTTTGCTTAAGTCTAATCAGATGCCACAGATGGCTCTGCTATTCATGACACGCTGTCATAACTTGGCCAGCCAAACAAGATTTACCTGGGCAGCGGGGAGTTTTGTGGGCCACAGCAGTACCGCTGATAGGACGACCATTGGGAGTGACACACCAGCAGTATCCAGTGTAACTGTGGCACTGAACCTGTCAGAAACAGCAAGAGCCATGTGCAGATTGTCAGGCATATGCTTGTTATCCAATCACATTTATGACACATGAGCACAAAAGACTTATCCAGCAAACTATGTTGACAAAACCTAGAGCAATAAACCACAATGGACCTAATCTCAGTCCTATACACGATTTTTTAGCATAAAGCAGATTTCAAGTGAAGTGTGGTAGGTCCTTCAGAATCAAATGGAAGAGAAAACTATTGAAATATGTGGCTGTGTAAACAACACGCCCTGTCTTACATGAGTGAGGTGCAGGTGTTATAAAAGCCTCACAAGGAAGTTCCTCAAGGGACACATAAACTGTTCCTGAAACAAGCAATCCTGAGTTTTTTTCCACATAGAGAACATATTGTTCCACTCACTGAAGGAGCGGGACAGAGTGCTTCTGCCAGCATTATTCATATCCCAAGCTGTCAGAAAGGAAACTCTTGGAATTCCTCTCAGAAATCAATTGCGTTATATTTTCTATGGGCCAACATCACTTCCCTCATCATGCTTAAAAAGAGAAAGATTGTCTTCTGCACAACTCCACAACCAAAACGCAGTACAGAGGTGGCAGAAGGTGATTGTGATTGTATTATGTACCTCAGGATAAGCGTCCAACTGTGTTCCTTCTGAATTCCATGACCTAAGTAAATTAGTCTCAGACCATATTCTTGTGAAGAATTTCAGCAGAGAATACCGAAGATTCTGTATGATTCATGCTTTAGCTTTTAAGACATGGGCTCTGGTTGCAAGATTTCTGGTTCAAATCAGGAACAGATCACAAATTCCAAGCATTTTACCATCTGATGAGTATTCAGGGGGCTACAAGAATGACTCAGCTGCCTCATCCTACAAGAACAGGGAGTGTATTACACGAACAGTGGTAATGTTTGGCTCTTTTGCTGGCCAACTGTGAAAAAGAGAACAAGGACTCCACACATAACACAGATTTTCCTTCAATTTTTTTTTTTTTATGTGTTGGAACAAATTACATTTAATTATGAAATTACATTTCCTTTCATTACATTTGTGTCTTCTTCACTTTTTTGAAACACACATACTCCAACTTTCCAGTCATGCAAGATACTGAATGAAAATTTCTCAACCTGACTATATGTGCCGTCATCATTGCATTCTGGGATAAACACTTGTTGAAATTCTTTGCGAGCTTGTTCTTGGGTGTACTTCCTCTCAGCCACACATCTGGAAACATCTAGAAAAAGGGAAAAGATAAGTCAGTTGGATGATGAAATATGAAGAAAAGATATGTGATCAGCTATATCATGGAAAACAATGACAGCTCTGAGGTTCATTTAAAGAGAATCAGAATTTTAGCAAGTGAAAATGTACAATCAACTTGCATTATTTTTAGGGAAGAAAATCAATGCAGGACAATAATTCTGGATAATAACCTATAACTGGGAAATGAAATGGTGAGATGCCTGGAGAGACAAGCTTTCTTTTCCAGATTCTGCCAAAGAACTGAAGCCCAAACAGGGCTCTTCTTCTCAATTTAACACAGCAATACGTGCCATACTGCACCCCACAATATTCTTTCAGAGCTGGTGGCAGCAACAGCTTTCTAGTGCTCCAGGAAAGGCAGCAGGAGCAGCTGCCTTGTACTTTCAACTTACTGCAGTTAGGCAGCAACTTCAGCTGTGACTACAGGTGTCCCCACCAGGCTGTCAGAAAAAAATAAAATATACTGTACAGTGCAGGTAATTATTGGGAAGGTGATTCAATAATAATTTTGGATGTTATTGATTTGTATTATGCTAAAATTTAATATGATGTTTTATGATTTTAGCATGGCACATCAAGTCTACCATATGGTTCTTTTTTGTCTACTGTGAGATTTCTTGCACCATCTCCTTCATTATTTGGTACCGGTCTTCATTCAAGACAAGTTAGCAAACCAGCCAGCTTTAATTCAGTGGAGTTTCTATTGTCTAATTACATTCTCTGCCACATATACTTTATTTCAGTAAGGCAGCCAAGGGCTAAAAAAAGACACATAACATGAGTGTACCTTTTACACTACAAATTTTAGCATGTTGCTGATGCAGAATCAAAACTTCAGAATCTGCTTGAGCTAAGCAATTTCAGGAAAAATGAGAATACCAGGCAAGCTTAAGGTAGTATTAATGATTTCAAGATGTGACTATAACATCTGAATTAGAATGATTTCAAACATACAAGCAGGAAAATTTGCTGCTTCTGATCCCTGCTTTGTTTAAAGACTGTTTGACAGAAACTGGCTAATCCCATTTTAAGGTTCAAACTGACCTGTGAGATAGGAATATTGTGGTGATTCATTAATGCTTGTGCAGTTCTTCAAAAGCATGGGCACAGCCTTTCTAGTCCATGCAAGTTACACACTGAACAGAATCTGCACAGGGAGGCAACAGCCCTTGACAGGGTTTGGTACCCCCAGGTGAGTCAGCTAAGTTCCCAGACCCTCAAGCACCCTCTGTGCAGGACAGTCCAGACACACATTGACAGAACCAGCACGGAAACTTGGTGGAATGGCAGAATTTCCTTTTGACAGGGTAAATCCTTCACTGGTCACCTCCTCTGAGCTTTGGACAACTCGCCTGGCAACATCAGCATTAAAAAATCCCTTCAAGTCCTAGGCAACCAGGTGTGGAAGTATAGCATAATGAGGACATAAACTGGTCCTCAGCACCTGCATTCTGAAAACAAAATTGGGGCCCCTTAATTCTAATCTTCCCGTTTCCCTCCTGGTCTTGTATTCATGTGCACTGGTTCTGTGCGTTACTTTACTCTTCTCACAGGAGCATTATGAGCGTCAACGTTGCTAATGTGCCCCAAATGCAAATAGTTTCACTTTGAAAAACTCTGTTTCAGCCTTCACAACATTAATTGTATTAGGCTGTTTCAGGAAGGGTACTCAAAGAGATGCAGTGATACCTGAAAGGGACAGAAAATTCAACCATCCAGAAATGTGAGAAAGAAAAATAATAAGGAACTGAATTAATTTGTACTATGGCACTTTAATCGTTTGTTTCTCCAAGGGAAAAGTATGTCCTATGTACTGTGCAGCTCAGGTAAAATCTGTTAATGTGTGCACTGCAGAAGGGTTTTTTTTGGGGGGGGAATAAAAAGAAACATTTTAAGCAAGCTTTGATGTCGTAAGCATTCTTCTGAGCATGGTTTGGTTATACAGTACTTAATAACATGTGGTTTTAATGTAGCTAGTATTTTAACTGAAAATAAATCACTCCTTTGTTGGACCTCTGTCCTCGTTTTTCTAGAATGACATGTGGTTTAAATGTCTAAAAGGAAAAGTGATATAAATTCCATCACATAAGGTCTCTGGTATAGTACCAGAAGGGTTGTAAATTATCTCCAATAGATGAATTATCATGAAAATATGCCAAGAGAGAGAAGTTCTCCAAAAACTGTCCACCACTTGTTCCTAAACAGCCTGATGCTCTAAAGGCCTCCTATTCATGGATGATCTAATATGCTTTAAAATCAACAGTCACCAAATTTATTGGAATATAAAATTCACATCTGAAGTCTTATTTTGTATTATATAACCATGGAAACGTTTCAAACCTGTTGGGCATTACTGTGCTTCAGTACACTCAAAATAAAACCATGAGGAAGATCTCTTATCAAGTTAAGCGTCTGAAACTGTGTATAGTCAAAATATTATTTCCAGTTCTGTTTTTTTATTTTACCAAGGTATTACTGCAGAAGAACAATTATCACACAGAGATGAGGTCCAAACCCAACAGAAGAAATGTAATTGGGTGATCAAGATAAAAACAAGACGTATAAAAACATTCATACTCAGAATAGTAATGGCCATTATTACTTCAGAGGAGCTAAATACCTTCCAAAGGAAAAAAAAGTCACTGAAGAGAAAAGAAATTACAATATTTTTAATAAATCTGTAAGATTACACCATCTGATCATCTGCCTCTGTGCCCTGGTTGCAATACCTTCAAAATCTGCTGCACAATTTCCAACAATTTGTCCAAAGAAAAAGGATTCAAGACGGTTAAGGGCTATATATTTATGCAAAATTACAGCTGAAAACGGATGAAAAAATTTATTCCTGACATGACTGCGAGAAAGGCTGAAACACGAGCTCACATCAAAGTACCAGACAAGAGATAGTTGCAGGGAGACATTGCAGCTCCTAACATGCATAAATAAGTGATGGGTGACATCCTAATCCCTAGGGAAAAAAACCCTTCCACAGGGCCTTTGCTCATGATCATTCAGCAAAGGGAAATCTGGGATTCACTGTACAAAGTGTCCTTTGACTGCAGCAAGACAAGTCTTGTCTCCAGGCCCCTCTGTGCACCTTGCAGGAATGGAGCTAATGAAGATGACTCCCATGAATCTCAAATTAGTTGGATGAGTCTAGGCTTCTGTGGTTTGCCAGGATTAGGTTCATATAAATAAACCGATACATAAATAAATACATCTAACGAGGATACCAGTAAAGTGTCTCACACACAGATTCAACTTTGCTCTTTATCTAGAACAGCAATCGTTCAGATCAAGATGAACCTTGGTTATTTTGAAATGAAGACTGAGAATCAAAGGTGATAGGATTTGCCTGGTACCTTTGTGCTGATTAATCAGCGCGCAGCTTTTGATTTTTCAGCATTGTCCCTGACAAAAGTGGGCTAAATTCTTATGAGGTGACCCTTGTCCCTCTGGTGACAAACCTGAGAGCAGAGGGGACTCTGAGGCTGGAAGGTTTTGGAAGAATGACAAGTACTGTGTAAGCTGCAAAGCCTTTTTTTTTTTTTAATCTGTTTTTGTTTAAACTTTTGGAACTTTCTAGTGGAAAAATAAGGGGTTTGAAACTGTTATTGGTTTCTTACTAGAATTCCCACAATACTTTATTTCTCCTGCCGAGTGAAGTATTAATCAGGAAGCCAGCAGGCTCAAGCTGGAATCTGGTATACAACCTGATGAAAAGACCATTACGTTGTAAGACCTGTTAAAACCTGGTTAAGTAGGCCTAATTTACCTCTAGCCATACAATGAGAAGAACTAATTTTGCAGATATGCCTGTCCAGCTTGTAATTTGGAATTATGTAAATGGCTAACTCAGTGAGACTTTATCCTCTCAACTCCAAGTAAATGGGCTTTTACATCCCACAACCTTGCAGGGAATTGGAAAAAAATATCTCTTGGCATAGAAATTGACCATGAAGATGCATGAGTTTACCCTAAACCAGCTCACTGTGAGCTGTCAAACCCCCTTGACTTAGCACCAGGACTGCAAAAGCAACCGGGGTTTAATAAGACAAACACATCTTGGTATGTACTACTAAAGACAAAAATTGGAGTTGGGGAGTGGAGAGAAATACACAGAACTGAGGAGAGTAGAGAGTTGTAGTGGTTTGGGCAGGTCTTTCTGAATTGCCCTGGTGACAATTTGGGCTTCCAATGGAGACCAGTGACAAGAAAGCTCAAGCAAAAATGAAGCCATCTTAATTTTGATCTAAGTTTCTAAGTGCAACACAGAAAACTTTCACCTATGCAGTTAAGTGGTGCCACTACATCACTGCAGGATCTTCCTGAGATAGCACTGAAGTCAATAGGAAATTCTGGAAACAGAGTTAACCTAATAAACAGCGCCAACCTGACTTGGAGATAATCTCATTTTATGCTTTATTTCCAACAGTACAGCTCCAAAAACACTGAGCTTCTGGGAAAAAAACATCCACCAACTTCGACTCTGCTGGTTAATCCTTGAATAATATATCAAACAGAGAGACGTTTATTGCTGCAAAGTAGAAGTTTATCATTATAACAATGACAATCTCATCAAGGGTGTAAACACCATCTCTAAGGTGACATTCAATACAATTGATTTACAGGAATTTTGGGGCTCTAAAGGGAGTTTTAACTGATATTCTCTCATGGAAAAGTAAACAGCTTGCCAAAAGTACAGATGATTCTCTTGCAAAGGTTTCAGTTTATTTCATCTGGTATTTCTCAGTTTGCTATGTATCTCAGTAAGAATAAAATACCTTTCTCAGCCCAAATACATGGAGCAAATTTTGCATGCTTCCAGAAAGACTACTGTGTGTGACACGACCTTGCTATCTGTTTATGCACAAAATACATTCTATCCTTTACTTAGTTATTTTATTATTGATGGAATATTCTGTTGAATGAATATTTACAGAAAACAGAAACATTTACTACTTTGTAAAAACTACATAAAAAGTATTTAACTTAATTATTTGAAGAAGTTTCTTTGAGAATTTCCCACAGACAGTCAGCTGCTCTTACACTAAAGAGAAAGCTATTCTAAAGTCACATAGATGTGAACAAGCAGACCTAACGCAGACACAGATAATCCAAAGACCTTTCACTGTTTCCCTCTGCACCTCGATTTTGCCAGAGTATCTGTATACACTTGTCCTTAAAATTGTAAATGTGAAGTCCAGCAAGCTGTTTAAAGTTAGCTGCTCACCTGAGCACTTGACTAAATTGTCCTAACAACAGACCAAAATTTATTTCGGCATCTGTGCTTCTTTCCCACTGCTATACCCTTTTGGTAACTGGTATTGATATGATAAAAAGCCAAATGGTCTTAATTTGTAGTTAATTTAGCATAAAAATTTTATTCAGAACACAAGACACCATTTGGTTTATATAGAATAAAAAATTCATGATAATTTCCCCTTGCATTTGACCTAGGTAACTGAATATTCCAAAGAACTGATCATGTCAAACAGGAAAATGATAAAAAGCTGTGGCCTCTAGTGATAGGAAACACATAGCAAGCTATACATGCTGAGAAGTATCAGTTTTAAAGATGCAGAGATATTAGCCTCTTGGGTTGGAAAGGATGTCAGCACAGACATTCAGCCTGACAGAGCCATAAAATAAAGACTTGCTGCTTCGTGACAAGAGCTGGCCAACTCTTCCACTATTTATTTTTATTGCTGCATTCTGGATTCAAACAAAACAGCAGAGCGATCTTAGCCTAGCTCTCCTCCATTGGCATCTAACAGACAGAGCCAGGCAGTATGGGGTTTCTTTGTTTTCTTTTTTCTTTTTCTTTTTTTCCCCCCACATTTTGCAACCACACAGCAATTTAGATAGCTAAGCTCTAAGATAAAATAAGGAATGCTGTGCTGGATTCCCTCTTGGCACACTATTTCAGTTTGCTAACAGTCACATTTGGAGAGATACGGTCTGATTAGAACTGAATCAAATACTTCAAGAAAAACCAAAGCAACAGATTTCTGATTTTTTAGATGCCAAAGACTACACTAGGCTTTCTGAGCAAAGCAGAGATTTGGTAGTTTGGAGGAGTCAGTTTACTAATTCTTGCACTGAAATACTGAGAGGGTTTACAACTGTTTGTGGTCCCTAGTCTTTGGTGCAGTATCATTGTTTTAGCACTTTTTACTTCACTTCTTTTAGGATGTTCATTTTTATATGAGGTCTGAAACTTAAACTGAAAATACATGAGTAGAAATGAAAACTCCACAAAAGAAAACAAAAAGGTTACTTTCATATAAATGCTGTACTGCATATTTGATTCTAAGAAGACCCATTTTTTGTCCATATGAATGGTCTTATATGCCTTTTTTCTGTGCAGTCTGGCTTCAGCAAATTCTGCTTGGAGAAACATTATCAATAAAAATTGAGTATTTTAAAAAGAGATAAATTCCATTTCCAGAAAATTGTGGATACTATTCCAGTGTTATTTGTCCTGTGTTCTAAGTACCACTAGACACATTTAAAAGAGCAAAGGATATTCCACAAAAAAAGAAAAAATATTACAAACCTACTTAAAACATTATTCATATCCATTAAATACCTACTAGAAAGCATAATCAGAAACCAATTCCACTTGCATTCAGAGATAACATAAACTGTAACTCCTATATGTAGATACATTTATTCACTGAGCTGTTGAATATTTTGTTTCTCAACACTTTTACTGAGGTGGCTTCATGTGTAACAGCTTGACACACAATATAAATTAAATCAAAACCAAAATGACATTGGGCCTGACAAGTGTTTGTATCAGGATTGCCAGCATCAGAGTCTGGAAAACTGTAGTCATCCTACAGATTAAACACAGCATCTACAGTGAGAAAATATGTCTGAAAAAGGAGAAGACAGGTCTTAGCAGAAAGTATTTTAAGACAAAAATCTGCCCTATAATCAATTTTCCCCTTTGTAAGGTTTATTTTCAAAAAAAACCCAAAGCTAATACCACTTCTCAATACATTCTTTTTTTAATATGATTTTTAAAATAATGAAAAAACCTACATCACTCATATTTTTTATGAGAAGAATAAAGAAAAGGGAGAGGAGAAAAGGGAGAGGTGAGGACAAGTGAGAACTGTCTTGCTTTCAATGTACAGACGGTGCAATGTCTCGCTCTGCTCAGGTTTATTCTCAAGACTGGCACCTTGGTCCATTCCCACTTTCACTCATTTCAGTTGGAAAAAGAACCACACCGACTCACTACATTTTTCTCTCTCCAAATGAAACACCTTGGGAGCATGTTCTCCCTCCCCAATTCATCCCACAGGGCTGCAATCCAGGCAGCAGGTGCCCTGGCCAAGCCAAGGTCTGTGCCCGCAGGCTGAGTGAGGGATGTGCTCAGGCACTGCGAGCACACGTCAGGCTCACACCGCCTGGCTCACAGGCAAACCCGAGCGGGATGGCAGCCTCCATGGGAATGCTGGAAAAGGTGTGCACTCAGAAACCGTGACCAGCATTTACAACCCAGCTCTTCAGCTAACAGGCAACAGTAATGTTTCCCCAAATTATGCTTGGATTCATTAATTATGGGACCAAGGGTAATTTGTGAGCTCAGAACAACTACTGCCCAGTAATGCCTTCATTCTCTTCACAAAGGGAAAATCCTATTAGCATGCTTATCCAAAGGCAGAAATTTCAATTTATTTAAGCATGCTCTTAATCTGTTCATGAACTCATTGTACTAATAACTCAAATGAGTGAACCTTTTCACTCTTTCCGAAAGCCCTAATTTAAAGAAACAAATGCTGAGCTTTTTTTTTCTTTAAGGAAAGCAAATAGCAAAATACCAGCTTTATGAGAAATTTCACTCATATTTTGATGCGCTTTGGTTTTTTATTTGACTTGTGAGAATGAAGACAGTATCTTTTGTTTTATCTGTGATAGCTCATAAAAGAAAGGCATTTTTAAACAGCAAGGCTCTTTAACATACCATAAATGGATTAAGCTAAACATGATCTGCCTAGGGTTTCCAATGGAGAAAGGGGATCTACATAGCTGCAGAGTAACAATGATGGCTCTCCACGGTGTAATCACAAAGCAGTAAGTCACTGCTGGGGCCACTGCTGCAAATAGTGAATACATATACTCAGTGCGAGCTAGATTCAATTCCAAACCCCTTAGAAATTAAATATCACTGTGTAAAGCTCCTACATTGCCATTTTCAGTAAGGACCACTCAGAGATTTGTGCAAGTCCAGTTGAGCAGCTGCTTGTAAAGCCAGGTTGCTGCCACATGATGATAGTGAAGTAAGGAAATGTGATGTGAGCTGGCAATTGAGATTTTATAGTGATCAACAATTTCTATCAAAACTTCAGCCACTAGAGAGTCTTATTTTAGTGAAGTACTGGTAGAGAAGCTGCAAAATCCAAGTACCTCTCTTTGGATATTTTAAGAACTCTGTGTTAGGGTAGAGGTATGCTGGCAAGACAATGTGTATGAATTTGTTTTCTCATTGATCACGATGTCAGAATACCAAATATTATTACTGAGCCACTTGGTTAATACATTCAGAACATTAGTATCCAGAGCCCCAGTTATGGGCCTGGTACATTCACTTAAAAACAAACTGAGAAATGAAATTAGTATTCTTCATGCTATTTAAGAAACAAGAAGAAAGAAAAAAAAAGCTGAACAGCCTTAAACCTGTAAAAGGCAGCTCTGTGCATGCTGCCTGCTGGGAACAGTCCTTGGCCCATCTTTTCCCTGCGCCACATGGAAACATGTGGAAATTTCCTCAGGAAAGCACAGCTGGCCAGTGCCCATGAGTGCAACAGGGAGCACTTCCCACCTTACCTCTGTGGTGCTCATACTGTGTCCTTGGACTGCTTAATTAATTTGTGCAGACATAGCCTCTGTGTCTCTCCAAGCAATTTAAAAGCAATTATATTGCTTTTCCACTACTTGTATGCTTTGTTCCATTGGCTATGCTGGGCCAGATTTACTATGAAGCACTTGTGTGTTCATGTGGTTTATCCCCATCACAGGTGATATTTTAAGAGTCCTCCTAACACAAGTAGTATTTCTCAGCTGTCAACATGCATTTATTTATTAGATCTGTAATCTCGTTTCACAGTAAACGTCTGTGTCAAGCAAGTGGCAAATCTCCAGAATTTCAGAGTTCAGATTTTGTTTGGAAAAGTATCCAAAAATGTGGATATTCATCTGCAGCCCACACAGATTATTTGAGATCTCAGAAATTCCAAATGCAGGCTGAAAATTTTATAATATTTCAACTTCTTAAAGCATTTCCAAGCTTAGCACGGGTTTCCAGCAATGGCTGTAAGTGGATTTAAAAACGGAAAAAAGTTATAAAACTAATGTCTTCAGAAAAATAAAGTTATCAGAACAGTCTGTTTTGATGTTTATTTTGTTAGAGGTGGGTTGTCTTCCAGAAATGAGGGGAAGGTTCAAGTTTCATTCATATTCAGGTTTGTTTAAACAGTTTTGCTTTCTGCTGCAGTCATCAGGAACTAGAACAGAGGGTAAAAAATTGTTTAAATTCAGCCATTTTACAGTGATCTTTTAAGATCTAGGATCTAAAAATAGTTACCTTTGCAATGTTAAAGAATTGCCTGGGCTGAGCACTCTTGCTGTGGATGAAACTTGAATTAGAAAGGAAAGCAAGCACACACAAGGCAAACTATCCCTTTGTAATTTTAGTATTTAAGTGTTTGAAACCAAATAGATGAAAAAAAGGTTAACATGTGAGAAAGAGAAAAAAAAGTCAATCTAAATTTGGCTTTTTCAGGAAAAAAAAAGCTGAGAAAACAGACATCAGTCTGGTAGCTGTTCAAAATTCCTTATAGGTGTAAAAAGAAATCACAGTTCTGAATATATAAACAAGAAATGATGGACTCAAAATTATTCCAAAAGGCTGTCAACATAAACTGTCAAGGTCTTTAGATTTCTGCTGAACAGACTGAACCAAACAAAGAACTAGTCACCATTAAACTAATTAAAATGGTACCTGGAAATGTGTAGTTTTCAAAGATATCTGTGAGGTGAATAAGGATTTCTTTTTCAGGATACAGGAGGAGACAGACTTAAGGCTGCCTTTTTTGATCAATGGTGGATGATTATCAGACGTGGATTTAAAATGGTAAAGTCTACACCAGGAATCACCACTTTTCTCCCTTCAGAACATGAAAACATGCATATCTCTTTTTCTTTTGCCTGCATTAGCAAGCTCAAAACTTGTTTCAAAACCAATGCTTTAATGGGGAGTCAGGGTGGGTGTCTGTTTTTTCAGGGGTACTGACAAACACTTCCAAAAGGATGTGTTTTCCTTCCCCCATAGAATGAAAGCAAATTCTGAAACTTTCAAAGTTGTTCTCTGAAGAAACCACTTTTTGGTTGCTTTACTAAAAAAACCCTCTGCTTTTTGATCAAGCATCACCTGCAACAACAAATTTCACCATTCAAAAGCAACTGCCTCAAAAGGTCCTAATCAGAGGACTTGCTTAGCTCTTTCAGAATATTTGATATGGCTATCAGAACTAGCCCTAGCAATGCTAAAACTGAAACTGCAGCTAGGCCAATGAATCATCTCTTTCTTCTCTAAAACTTGTTCTTGCAGTTGAAATATTTCTGATTATTGCAGCCACAAGTAGGAATAAGCACATTGGTTACTTCAAAATTTAAGACTGCTTTACTGAATAAGAAATAATACGAAAATGTAAAATTAAAAGAGCACTAGTCTCTTGCTGATACTGACCAAGTAAATTATTGGCATATATCTGCCTATTACCAATCACAGGAAAAATCATTTGATTGGTGAGAATAGCATGTGTACCTGCTATCAGCAGTACTTAAGGTGCCTAAGGTGTCTAATTCCAATTCTACAATTGTACTGACACTCTATCCATTAATAAATAAACAGCAAATGAGCACTTCTCCAAGTTGCAGCTATTGACTGCAGAAAAACTTGACAGCATCACTGAGGACACCTTCAGGAGAGCAATTCTGACCTTAATGAAGAAAGTTTCTTGCAGATGATATTTTCAATATGGTATAAAAAATAATTAGGGAAAACACTTAAAACTAATTTCCATAAAGGTGCATAATGCTCTAATGTATAAAATGAGCAAATACCAAGTGCATAATAATTGTCTCTGTCATTCATGAGTGCAACAAAAGCTTTGGCTCAGGTAGCTTCATTATGTTATCCTTGCTCACCATAGTAAATAGATCCATCACATAATACAATGGTTTACTATGAAAGGGCTGAAGAACGAGGATACTGTTTCATCCAGGCAGAAGATGAGACAGAATTTCTCTTTGAAGCAGTCTTGATGCTTCAGAGGTTTGCAGGAGCTAATGGAGAGAGATGATGTGGAAAATTGCCTCCTAGAGGCTGAATTGGTGTGGTCTCTGGGGTTTTCTTTCCCCCAACCCCTACCTCCACTCACTGCCTCTCTCTTTAGGACAGAGAGAAAGGGAAAGTAAATCTTTATGACCACTGCTATTCTTACATTTTAGAAAGAAGATCTTTGTGTTGGGAATCACCCTGCACTTCAGTCAGGAACTGCATCGTCTAGCACCATGCTACTCTGAAAGTTAAAAGATTTGACTGTGGATATTTTGCAGGGTTGCATGTTGCCCAATTTCTCTAAACGGACATCTGAAGTAAAAGCTCTCTGCATTGCAAAGCATTTTTCATTTTTTCCCTTTTTTTCACTCAACCCACCCTATCACCACTACTCTCACCACACCACGTGATTGCAGTTAGGAAATACTAGACTTAATTTGACCATTTCTAACTCAAAATATCAAACTGTAGTAGACAAGAAATCTTGCAAGATAACAATTGTAAGAGTTGCTCTGGACTTGCCAGTGATATGGTCCTTCAGAACCATGCAATTTCCCTAATAGTGACTTACTGCAGAATAAGTGGGTGTGGGAGTCATAATTTTGAAGAAGGCTCAAGATTAATTTATCCTTAAATAGCATATTGTTATAGAAATAATAGGATTGATTTCAACCCACTTGCTTTTAGAAAACTCTTCAAGTCCAGCACTCCTGGTTTTCAATTCACAGACATTTCAAACGCTATTTTAGGGTCTATTATTTTTCATTATGGCCAAGGGAAACTTTGATTTTCTCACCTTTGCAGTTGCCTCGGTAGGCTATTTCCAGCTGAGGGTCTTTGCATTTTGCTCGCTGAAATTCACACCGGGACAGAAAAGTTCTTCCATCAGATGCACAGAGTGATTTCTGAGGGGAACCTGCACAGTCCAGGCTGCATTCTCTGTCTTTGTCTTGGTCCACTCTCAGAAACTAGAAAAAAAAGAAATTAATGTTGTAGGAATGCTATTCCCATGTGAAAACTGCTCTGCAGTCCCCTTCCTCAGCAAAGTCATACAAATAATACCTAAAACTGAAAAGAAAGTTCATCCTTTTTATTCTATCCAAATCCTAACTGATTTGTTCTATCTGGGGCTATTCAGCTGCTGCTGTGAAATGGGAGTGACTGCAACATCTCCATAACATACACTAAATCCCGGATCACAGTCAGGATGTCTCTGAACCTCTTTTAATCATTATGAAACTCAAAACAACAACTTGGAGTTTTTGGAGTGAAAGCAGTGATGGCAGAAATGCTCTTCACAACAGAAATGAGATAGCAATTGATGCTTGTCTATTTTATTAGACATGTATTAATTATTCTACAATGACAAGCTGGAAAGTCTGTTCTAAGACCCAAGTAGGATTTTTAGCATAAATATTCTCATTGTGGATTTCAATGCACCTCTTTCTAGTTCTGACATAAAGCCAGTACTGAACTCAGCCTAATTGTTCATCCCTCCAGTGCCAAGACTGCAAGGTTCATGAGTTTGGCATCATCCTTGGCACTGTGAAAAGCAGGAGCTGCTCACCCTGAAACATGCTGCCAAAAAAATAAAAAAAAAAATCGGGTCTGATGCTGCTACATGCCAGCCAAAAACAAAGACAGATGAAAACAAAGATAATACTTTATCTTCTGAGCTCTTGAAAAGCAGAGACTAAGGAGGAGGTGAACTCAGTCAGTGCTCAGATGAATTTCTCTATCCTTCTGCTTCTTCTGAACAAGCACAAAATTAAGCAAGGCACACAGCTACCAGGAGGCAATCATTCTCCTAAGCATCAGGAGATGCCCAAGAGAAGGTCTTCATCCAGCTAAAGTACTGGTCCCCTTGGTGCTACCTCATCATAACAAACCTCAGGTATAGCAAATTTTGAACTTCAGATGAGAAACTGAAATCAAGAGGAGGAAAATTTCAAGGGAAAAGAAAAAGAGGACAAAGAGTAGTATGTGGGCTAAAAAATTCACAAAACATTTGCCACGTACAGTTCCCCTGCATTTTATTACACGCAAGAAATATACAAAGAGTTATAAATCTCCATAATCTTCATACTTTGGTCTATTTGCATTTCCTATCACTTAACATGAGGAAATACAGATGTCTTTCTGGAGAGTTTGCCTGAAAATGGAGAGATTATCTCAAAGGTATCACTTTAAAATAATAGTCATATGGTTGGAATTTTACCAGAATTTTTATATTTTAGTGGCACGCTAAGATAAAAAGGAAAGCTTCCTTTCCCCAATATTTTGGAGCAATTTTTCATTTTTAGGAATAATTAAGTTCAGAAGAAAATTACTCACAAATTACACACAAACTCCAAATCTTTCTCCATGGAATCTAGCTACAGAGTTCCAGAAGTGGAGGACAGATGTTCCTTTCTCCCCATTTCAGTGTTATTTTGCAGATCCTTCTTGCTGACAGAAATTAGTAATTAGCTGAGCTGAGTGGGAAGGGAGAAAATCTGACGTCATCTCCCTTTACCTGCACAATAAGCAATGATGAAGAGAGGCAACAAAGCCTCCAAACAACCTCCAAATCATGTTGGTCTCCAGGGCCTGCCTGGGTGTCCTTATCAGCTGCGCTGTGGGGGAGCCCTGTGAGGGCTTCCAAGCTTCCCTTCCTTGCATGAGAGGCATCTGCAGGACTCCAAAATTAGCCCTAACTAGAACTATGAAGAGGGCTTTCCAGTGAAAAATGGACCACATGGGGCTCCTGGCAAAAAAATTGGATCCAGTCCTCTGCTTTGCCTCCAACTTGCCCTGTGGATTTGGTGATGGCAAGTCAAATGATCTCTCTCTTTCTATTTTGTGAAGTATTTGAGTACAGCCTTTCTGTGTGTAGAAGACTACCCATCTATAATGGCTAGGCACTGTGCCACTCTTAATTTATCCTCAGCAACATCCCCATTGAGCAGAGAATTAGTTTTCAAAAGCACAGGAAGGCTTCGTGACCCACAGAAAAACATGTAGCAGATCAGGGGTCTGAACCCAGGCACCAGAAGAAAATCACACAACAGCAGTCTAGCCTCTGTACCATTTTTCTCCCAGACTTTCCTCATTTGTTCTGTTTTGAGCTGTTGCAGGATTTAAGATGGGTATGCCTGACAGCAACACTGCGGACAGAAAATCCCCTTAATTGTCTGAGGAACAAAATCTGATCCCTTGTGAGTGTGATAGTTCACAGATAAAGCTGTATTTTAAAGGGCTTTTATCCAAAGAGTTTTATTTAAGTATTTTATTATTTCAAAGCTTTAGAGGAGATTAGGGCAAATTAAGGGTTCAAGAATATTCAAGGAACCTGAAAAAGCAGAGGATGAAGACATACCCAGGAGACAAAACCACTTGAATAGCTTTTTGTTTAGTCAAACCTCTAAGCTTACTGGTTAGTCAAACTGGGGAATTTGGGTTGTACATTTAAACAACTTCCACCAACCTAGTGTAACTGAGGGATTTAAGAGCAGGAAGGACAAAAAGGCAAGCAATTGTAAGGAAAGACAGCATGCAAGAGATACTAGCAAAAGCACTTAAACCAAAAACACGTAGAAAATATGTGATTGCCATTTGGAAAAAACTTCATTGTCATCTTTACTACAGCAGTAAAAGATGGTACAAGTCAAAATCAGTATTGCTTATTCACACAGCCAAAGGAATCAATAAATACATCAAAACTAAGGCTGAAACAAGCAAAGGCTATGGAATTTCTCACGAGATTTGCTATTTGTTCAAACAGGAACAAGCAGAGTCAGTGGCAGGAAAGCTGAGATCACATTGGTGCACATCTTAAGAACTATAATTTCCTGTGAAAATAGTCCTTTTGATTAAAATAGGACAGTTTAAGAGAGAGAAAAATAGTTCAGTGCGGACCAGAAAGTGACTCACTCTCAATATTGGCTCACCTATTTCTGTCTTTGAATTAATTTGACAACTAAATGTGTTATTGCACAAGCATGTGATTCACTGAAAGACAAGCTTAAAGCAGCATTTCTGTTGAACGCTGGTAACGACTGAAATTAGGCCAACAATAGTTGACCAACCTGAGGTGGAACTATTTTGAACAACCAGCACAAACTGGACAATTATGGTTAAACCCTTATTAAAAAGCAAAACACCCTTAACAGAGAGGTGTTCTTGCCCTAATGACACAGCAACCAGCCTAGTCATGTTTCAAAAAATTGGTTTCAACTAAAAATTATGCCACAAATTAACAGGCACGACTCAACTGGAGTTGCTGTAAACTATCTTCTCCTTTACATTTCAGTATCATTTATTTCAGCCTTTCCAAAGCACTATACTTGACAACACCCAAATTCCAAGGGGCCTACTATTCTTTACTAGGCACTGCTTGGAGTTCTCATGCAGTATTTCTGAGAAGAAAGGAAGATGATGGGGCTAAAGCAGAAAAAAATTTAAGTTTACCTCATTAATGAAACCTAACCACTAAAGTCACTACATATGTGTACCATATTGGCAGGTATAAGCATTGATGGAATATTATTTACTCTCATATATTTCAGGCATCATGGAATTCCAATATTTTCCTTCATTGTCTCACACACATCTTTCATGTCTCTATTACTGAAGTTCAGAGTATGAAGTAGTGGATACCTGAAACTTTGCTTAAACTGAGGAAAAATATTTCTGCTCTGTTTTTTGCTCTGTTTTTCACTCTGTTTTTCCCTGTGATTCATCTTTCAGCTTTGTTTTTGTCACTGGTGCCACATCTGGGCTATGACAGTCAGGATGCTTATTCCTTCAATCACAAGCAATGTGTTGCAGTCAATGAGAAAGTTTTTCCAGTACCTTAAAAGAAGGCATTTGGATAGTTCTTCAGAGGTTTTCAAACTGTCTTCAATTTACATATTCCTTCAGTTTTGACTGGACCTACATACCCTCCACTGACACTAGGTATTTAAGCACAGTGACAAGAGGGGGGCTTTTTATTACTTTTTGTGGACCACTTATAACTGATATACAGACTTTCCCTTTTACCAAGTGAAAACTACTTTCAGAATCTAAAACAAAGTTCAAGACAGCTTGCAAAACAGGAGACTAACACTTCATCTTGAGAGGCTGAAGGCCAAAAGGGCCTGAAAAGCAAGCAGAAGAGAGAAGATGGACCCTAGACATCATTACTTTGCTTGGAAAAGCCTAGTGCAGACTACAGCTTTGAAAGGCAATTTCTTAATTCTGCATCTTGTTACTGTGAGATGTTGAATAGAACAATCTGATTTCACTGCTGCTGGCATGGGAGGTCTGCAAACAAGCTGTGGAGCAGTGCACTCTAAAGTGGCTCTGTGCTGAGGGCTTTGTGCTGGTGAAAAATGTGCTGATTTACAGTGATTTATGTAGTCATGCTGTTTCTGTCTGATAGCTGCCTGACAGGCAGATGTAGAAATCTACAAGCTAGGAATATTTTGTTCCCTCCAGGCTTGTCTACAATGGAAAAATGAGTTAGACAACAATAATATGTATGTGTGTGTGTGTGTGTGTGTGTGTGTGTGTGTGTGTGTGTGTGTGTGTGTTTATGTATGTCAGCATATATGTGTGTGCATATATCCACATATGCAAGTTGTAATCTGTTAAATCATATTCCCATGTGTATTTCAGACAAAGGCAATGATGTCTAAATATCCATGTTACAGTCTGCCTTAGAGAGCACTCTAATCAGCTAGTCTGTATCAGTCTGCTTCATTGAAACATCACTAATTTTTCAATATTTATTTCTTCATTCTTCTCCCAAGGAATGAAGCAGAAGGTGATCCTCATGGGTCCCTTCCAACTCACATTCTATGGCTCTAAAGTATATTTACAGAACAAACTCTACCCTCATCCCAATGTCATGGGAAAGCATTCATCCCTAGCACTGAAATGGACGGAAAACTTAAGTTCTCCTTATCCTTGTTATTTAGGACAGTATCAAAAGATACCTTCAAAATACCCATCTGTATAACTGCTGTACTCAACCTATCTTTAACAGATTCATTCATCTTGCACTGTCCCACTGAAGCAAAATGGTCCTTAATGACTGTTCCATGACAAACCAAGAGCTGCCTACTTGAGATTGTGACCTCCTTCTATTTACAAACATACAGGACATCACCATTAAGGTTATGCTTCCATGGAGGAATTTACAAAAGCCATCACACACTGGACTCAAGGCCTGTACAGCCTTAAGAAAAATAACTGAGAGGAGACCTCATCAATGTGTATAAATATCTAAAGGTGGGTGTGAAGAGGATGGAGCCAGGCTCTGCTCAGTGGTGCCAAGCAAGAGAACAAGAGGAAATGGGCAGAAACTGATGCACAGGAAGCTCCACCTGAACATAAAGAAGAACTTCACTGTGCAGGTGACTAATCACTGGAAAATATTGGCCAGAGAGGTTGTGGAGTCTCCCTCACTGGGACTATTTGAGAAGCATCTGGATACAATCCAGATTGTGCCATGTGCTCTAGGACAACCCCGCTAGAGCAGCAAGGTTGGACCAGATGACCCACTCTGGTCCCTTCCAACCTGACCCATTCTGTGATTTTGTGACTAATCAGATATGATTCTGATGAGCCAGAACATGCCCATGCTTGATACTACAATAGGCAAGGCCATTTGCACTTACAGCAAAGAAGCCCATAAAAATATTTGTCTCTTCTCAGTAGTAAGGGTTCTAGGTGTATATCAGAATCTTCCCATTATATTCCCCTACAAAACAAGTGAGCAGATTACTGACTTCAATGAAGTTATCTCAGACATCTAAAAACGGCCATTTGTTTTTTAGAGTTCATTATCCCTCTTTGCTCAAAAAATTGTAGCTCAGCCACAAGAGTGCAGCAGTCTCCAGGGCAGCCATGATCATGGTGTCACAGGGTGGAACTAATTGAGTAGACTAGAAAAACTAGAGATTGACAGCTTTAGGATAAGATTCACCTGCCTTGCACACTGCAATAGCAAGATGGATCACATCCTAGAAAAATCCCTTTGACCATATGAGCTGGAGAGTCTGATCAACTAGATCTCCTGTCATTGTTTCAAGTCCTACGAGATTAACCTAGCGCATATTGTCAAAGAAAAACAAAGGGGAACAAACATTCAAAGTCCCAGGTTGCAGACAACTGAAAAAGAGATAGGCTCTAGGTTTTAAAAATAACTTTAACAAAGGTTTCTCTACTGGTTGTGCATCTGCAGGGCCACACAGGAGGCAGAACTGTCTCTAATACCTGCTGAGACACTGTTTTATTGAAAAGGACCCTGTTAAACCTTTGCACGCAGATATCCCCGCTACCTTTGCCTTATTATACTTCATGAAACTTTTCATATGTAACTTATGTTTAGCCTCTTTCCCTATAAAATTTAGCCAGGATGATTGAAATAAACAGCTAAGGTATGCAGTTTCACTGCGTGGGAAATTGGGGTTTGGGTTTGTTGGGTTTTGTTGTTCCTGTTGTGGTGGTGGTTGTTGTTTTATTTTTTTTAAGCACACTGGATTAAATCACACAACTACCTATCAATTAGAACAGTGTTGTGCTTTCCTCCCTCAGTGCCTGGAGTGCAGTACAGCTTTTGGAGCCTCACTGCCAAAACTACAGTCTCCTCTTGTTACAACCAGCACAGAAAATTATTTAACAGGGTTGTGCTTTGATTGATATGTTTTGCTTTGGCATGTTATTTTTTAAATGTTTATTGCTTTAACAGGTGTTTTTTTTAATGTGACCTCTACTTTGCTGTATTGATGGAGGGATGGGGGGTGAATGTCAACACATCCATCATTTCTTTTTATTGCTGCTTCACAAATTACTAAAAAAGGCAAAACATCTCAGTTGTGCAACCATGCAAACTAGGAAGGACTAGGCTGAAACTGAAGCAAACTGCGACATACATTCTTTCTTGCTTTGAAGAAAGGATGGACATCAATTTATTGCACATGAATACCAGAAAATTCTGCAAGAACAAAGACTCCAAATCTACTCTTTTTTCCTCTCTTTGTCTTAAAGACAAACTTAAAGGTAGTGCAACCTTATCTCTAGAAGGACTATTCTCTTGAATAGCTTAATTCTAGGATCTGGTTCCATGCCTACTAATTTAAATACACAGACACCAACAGGAGCAGGCTGGGGCTCCTATTGAGCAGCCCTCAGCCGTGGTGAATTGTCCTTTCAGAAGGACTTTTCCCTGATTCATTTGAATGCTTCTACAGTACAGTCTCTGTGAGCACAAAGCACTCACTTCAAATGAATCACACCAGAAGCTGCAAAATCTGAGCATCAGAAACAATGTAACAACTTTTTGGCATTGACCACATATAACTAAAAATAAACTAATGCTCTTAATTTTCAAGACACAATAAAGACTATCAGTGACCCTAAAACACCCTTTGTCTGATTACATTGATTTACTTCCTAAATATGTATTCCTTCATATTTCATGAAACCACTTCTTTTTGCAAACTGATCCTAGTGTATTCACTTTAGAAGAAAACAGCCAACACATTTAATACTGCAGATATTTGGAATTAATAAAAGTGCTCTGAGCAAGGGCAAATGATCTTTAACCTTTTCTTTTCTTCCAAAACACAGGCTACCTGACTTCTCAAGGGTAAGAAAAATCTTCCTGTGATTTTTATCATAATTATTTTTAACTTCAGTTTAACATAAACATTTGGGTTTTTTCAGTTTGCAACATCAAATACATTAAACAGTATCGAAACTTATGGTATATATTGCCTGAAAATTGAACAGTAGATTGGGATAGAAAGCATGACACACACAAGTACAATGCTGAAAGCAAGAAGGTGGCGCCATCTGTATGTATGCACAACTGCTCATTAGAGAGATCTCAGCCTTTTTATTTTGCCAGTGTCCAGTGGCATCGCTTCTCTTGGTCTCAGAGTATTACCAGCAAAGTATAGTGCTTCAAGAGTCAAACACCTACAGACCTTCAGTTACCAGAGACAAGACAAACTAGCATAAATTTAAGTTGAAACTCAAATTGAAAGGGTTTCTAATCTGAAGGTGTTCTGTTCTGCATGTACTACTAGTTGCTGGATGTGTCATGTGTCCAGTGCTCTGCATTTGTCCCAAGTCACTGGTAACTTCATGCCCTTCATTCTTGTGGTATTGTTATTCATAATCTTTTCTTTGGCGGGTTGCTGTCGTTTATAGTGTTTCTTCTCACTTGCCAGAATTCACACAGGGAGAAAATAAACAGAGAAACAGTGGGATGCATTGTCTATGTATTGAATTATCCTCTAGTTTACTTAACCTTTTCATAAGTACTGACCCAGCTTTCAGAACACAAGTGGGCTAGCACAACCATCCTGTTAGCCAGTTTCCTGACCCACAGCTAATCTGTTTGGCTGGTGTCTTTCATAACCTCAGCAACAGCTTGGGAAAATAGACAAGTCTTACTTTTTTTATGTTGTTTACAGACCACTTGTTTAAAAAATACCTTGGCTTCCAAAATATTGAAAAGCTATTTTAAAATGCAAATAAAATCTAAGTCAGATCAACATTTCTATATTTGAGAGGCTTATTTTAGGATTAAGAAATATCAGCACACACCCTTTAAAGTGTCTGAGGTACCTTAAAACAATAAAACTAAAGGCAATGACCTATAACTCCAAATAAGAAGCATAAGGTTAAGCCTCTCTCACAAAGGCCAGAAATCTTCAGCACACAGGACACGCAAAACCCTGCAAGTGAGTTTCTAGATGGTTGCCTCCAGGATAAGGTTCCTGGAATCATGAAAGGGGGGCTTCCTTTCCATCTCACCTCTGCTCTCCCCCCACCCCACGCTGAAGCAGCAGTCCAGCTGCAATACACTGTGGGTTGTCGAAAAGAAAACTTCATAAGAAGCACTTACCTCTGTGAAAAGGAAATAGTTTATTAAAGGAATAGAGGGAGCCCCTCATAAGCTAAAGTGAAACAGTGCTGGATGTTGCATTGCATGCTTGTAGGGAACAATCTCCCTTTGTGGGGGACAGAAAGGCTCAGCTAAACAGGGCTTTTCTATATCTGAATTTCTATGCAACTCTATTTAGTGCCTATCATGATCGGCAGGCAACTGGCCACTCTCCATATGGCTGGTTGCCTTCCCTTCCTAGGGAACTAAAGAACACAGAGGCATCTCAAATGACGAAGACACAGTATGAGACAATATCACAACAGAGCATTTCTTTTTATAATTTAAATCAAGTAAGCAACTGATTCACGCAGGGCAGAAACTCGATAAGACATCAAAGGTCTAATCCCCAAGCCATAAAGCTAACTTGCTGACAATAACTGCAGAGCTCTAACTCTCTTACATTTATCACTGCCATCAGCTCCTTCAGAACAAAGTACTTGGGAAAGAAGGCAGGCAGCTGAGTCTGGGAGGCAGATTTTGCTCTTGCTAAACTGTTGATCTTAAAACTACATGTTGCTAGGTTTAAATACTGTCATCTTTAAAAAGAGGAATCATGCTAAAAGCAAAGGGTTTAATAGTACACATTTGGAATATATGAGAGTTTAACAAGCCAGTCTAATGAGAAAAAAACACTTTCCACAGGGACACAAGAACCTGCAAGCGGTTTTCTCAAACCACTAGCAGTTCTATTTCCTCCCAACTTTGGGGTTTTATTGAACTCTTGTATGTTTGTTTGTATGTTGGGCAAAAACATTTTTCCTTTAATTTAAACCATTGTTTTCCAAAGAAAAATGTAATTAGGAAGCCATTTATTTCTAATTATTATGAGGACATTTCAAAAGAAAAACCCTTAAAAATGAAAAACAAAATTTTGTGTGCATCTAGCAGTGGATAAAAGGGGTCAACAAACCATGGTCCAAAACAGACAATTTACCAGAATAAAAGAATTTTTCCAAGTTCTGTTTCACATTTTAAGTGTCCTCTGCTTTCTTTGTAGCAGAACTCATGTTCCTTGCAGTTCTTTGCCTTCTACACACCAGTTGGCCAGTAGCTTTAAAAACTCTCCTAAAAGATCACACAGCAGTCCTAGGGAATGTTAAATTGTCATACTAACAGTACCACCAATTATTCCCTTTCCACTAGAGCCCCATATATGTGAGGTTTCTTGACAGCAAAAGGAATTCTTAGAGGTAACAAACCTAATGGATGAGAAATTGCAGAGCTGCCATTTGTGTTCAGTGAGCAAAGACCTCACAACACTTGGTGCAGTACCAAAAAATATCCCCACAAAGGCTGCAATGACAGTCACACACACTGCACTGTAGATGAAGAATTAACAACAGAAGAGACTACTACACTTTGGAAGTAAAAGTAAAACTGTTGATTTTAAACATAGTGGACCTGAGAACACAGAGAATAAGATTAAACAATTAATTGAGATTGTTCTATAATAAAAATCACTCATATCACAGATTTTGTAGAGTTTATTTTGTTTTTTTTAATGGAATGCAATCAGAATTAATTTTTGCACACTTGAGGAAGCCTAGACACTATGTATTTGTGATAAGAAAATTCTTGTAAGTACTTTGAAAATACATACAACAGATAAAAAACCCTCAGACCTCTAAAGAACAGGTATTTCATTTTAATCATATTTTCTCTCACCCCACAAAGTAAAAGAATTAAGGCCCAGCAAGTTCCAGCTCTGACCAAGAGCTTATATAAACATCATATTTTTACAGCTCAAGAGTGAAGATTTCTGCAGTCCAAAGTCTCTGATGCAATATTTTATATTTGTGGCTTCTAGTCATACTAGAAAAATCAGAGAATTTTATCCTATCAGATTATTTTTGTTGGAAGCCTATAATTACTCCATGTTACAGATATTTTTTATATGCAGTGGAATTTACCAACAAAATACAGACAAGGGAGGCACCTATGAAATATTTTCCTATTTCACTGTGTAAAATAGCTCCCTGATATGGTTTTGCACAGATTATAGCATTTGGAAGAATATTTAACAGAACCCATCCCCTTCTGGCAGGCAGACCCATCACATCAATTCCACATCCTCTTCCTCACATGTTACAAGCTGTGGCCTTTCTTGGAGTGTGCAACCTGGCTTTCACAAATCTTATTTTGTCTTTTGGTGCTTGTGAGGTCAAGCAGACAAGCTTCAGCCACAGCTTTGTTTCTCTGTTGTTTCTCTGTTGTGGCCTGGAAAGCCAGCAGTCAGATGGCTAATTTTGACCAAATCTCATTGACATGGGAGGAAGAAAAGAAATAGTGAAGCCATTTTTTAAAAACCTAATCTTTGTTCCCTGTCCCCTGCCTCACAGAGAAAAAGAAGAGCATATTCCTCAGCATGTTGAGGCCTTCTTACCTCCCTTTGTTTTGCTGCCTGAGGAAAAGGAACATTAGGAGACTGGAGTAAGGCCAGCTGCTCATTCACCACCATTCCTTGTAGGGAGAGCTTGGCCAACCACCCAAGGAGAATTACAAGCTGCCCACCACAGGCTACCTCTGTGGACACTGCTTAACCACATTTAAAGCAATCTGGATAAAAATGACAAATGTCAGTGTAAATATACCCAGCCATGAATATGGCTTGGACTAGATGAACAAGGGTATTTTTCAGGCACCTTGGCAAATGTAAATCACTGTTTAACTGTCCAGAAAACACAGGAGCAGGTGTTTTATGTGAATTCATCACACACATATTTACTACTAGTCTTCTTCTCCTTAAGATGTAGGCTTGGGGACATAAAAAAATTGTCCCATATCATCTAGAACATGATAGTTATCCTTCTGTCAGCTGCACAGAAGGATAACTTGACCTGATGGATTGCACTTGACCTGATGGATGCCACCCACCAATCTTGTATCCCTAGCCACCTCCTACAGCACCCAAGGACCAGGCCTCTCTGCTAATTAAAGTTCCTCGAGGTTCGTCACCTCTGCAATCTATACCACAGGTCCACCCACAGCTTATTCAGACCAGCATCATTAGCTGACTGAAACATCTGTCGCAGGACAGAATATGTCATTAGCAGTCACAATCTGTCATTATCAACGTCTTGGACCCATGTAGAAAAGCATGTTCTGCTATGAATCTGTTGGAAAAGAAGAGGTGCCTAAGTACCACACATTGCTGATGCAAAAAACTCCAACTACTTTGTGATATTTTCCCATTATCGAAACAACCCACAGAAAACAGCTACACCTTTAAAAAATTCTCTTGGATTGATGTTTTAGAAAGTTAAAAATCTAAGTCCTCTGCAGCTGCAGTTGATACCCAAATATACATTCTCCTCACAACTTGCCATTAAAGGAGAAAAATTCTACTAGCATCAGTTTACAGACAGTTAATTTAGTCACAGAAATGTGGTGGCTTGTTCAAAGTTAAAGAGGAAGTCTGTGGCAATGCTAGGAATTAAATACAGGACTCCAGAAAACTCCTTCCTGTTTTTTAACCACATGTGTCATCCTTCCAAATATTCTTTCCTGCACAAGATTTAGTCATGGCTGAAATAGGCCTGGTTCATTAACAAAGCAAGGACACGGCAAGACAAACAGCATGAATCCTTCAAAACCGGCAAATGGATTTTCTCTTTAAAAAAAATTGAGGATATTTTGTAAACTATTTTATTACTTGTTTCAATTTAAAAAAAAACCAAAAAAACAAACCCTTCACTGAATGTCATTTTTAATACAATCTAGGATGATGTTCCAGGGAAAAAGCACAGGCTGATATGTTTGGACTCTGCACAGTATTAGTTCTCTTAAGTCTTGAACAGTGTGGTACTGATTGCATTTTTACGTTCTTTCAGGGACAGTCCTGCATTCAACACAGTTCTCCTGCACTTCTGATCCTAAAAGAGTAGAGGAGAACAATAATAATTTAGCTTGTAAGAGCTGCGATGCTCCTTCTTAAAACAACCATGTCTTCCTCAAAATCAAGGCAATATTTGTACTCTTTCTACCCACAATGAACTGACTAAATCACAGACAAAACGTTTTATCTCTTAGTGCTTCTTTATACCTCACCCAACAAAAATCAGACTATCATTACTTGTCTTTGTAAAGCATTTCATAAACCATGAATAAAAAATACAATAAGAACAAAACATTAAATATGTGCCATAGCCACAAGATCAGGCTCTAAACAAGGCCACAGACCTGACTTTTGCTTTAGTTCTCTAAGGCTTATTTATGGCTAAGCATTAATTGTATTTTCTATGTCAACTTAGCATAGCATTTTCTATCGTTATGTGGTTTTTAGCTTTAGGAGCACCTCAGTTTCCAGATATTTCTTTATGTAGCTGTCAGACATATAGAAACAATGACAGCATTGTTAATATATCCATCAAAACAGAATAGATATGATATATTAATATTTCCATAGCAAACTAAAACTGCTAAGGCAGAGGCATATTTTTCAAGGTTTTTCTAAACATTTTTCCTTACCGCTAATTTGTTTTAAAGCTACACCACAGTGCTTCTCCACAGCAATATTTCAACCAAATTGCAAACTTATCTGAGAAAAATAGGAAACACTTTAACCAACCTCAACATTTTCTTCTCACAGTTGGAAAAGCAGAGAGGATTGGCACAACAAGAAGCTGACAGCATAATTTATCTGCTGCACACCATGCTTTTAATATCACAACAGCTTTCAGATAATCAAAATAAAAGACAGTGGGAAGTCTTGAACACATAGTAGGCAAGATGTATGTCTGTCAGCTGCTCTTAGAGGAACGAAGCTGCAAATTGGTTAAACTCTTTCCCTCCTTGCAGTAAGAGTTTAATTAAGGAAACTGGACCCTGCTTGAAGTTGAAGATGTTTTGTTTCTGTAAAATATTGTTGAACCACAAGAGGATCCAAGCTAACTAAATATGGAGCAAGACATGTTTTTGTATACCAGCCCAAAATATTCTCTTACTGATTCATTGGTAGCTTATGACCGGTTTGGATAAAATCTCTACCAACCATCATTGGTTTTGGGAGGTGAAGTGACATGAGTCAACTGTAATTAATATGATAAAGAACAGCTCACTCTTATTGCTCAAGTCAGTCCACTCAAAGCTTTGCTTCTTTGCAACAATGTTCCAGTAGTAACCTTTAGAAAAGGCAAATAAAAAGGGCCTCAGCACACTCCACTTATCATACAATTCCTTTCTCCCCAGCTGAAAAGGATAATACTCTTGTCCATATGGAAGCGAAACATAGTATCATGTTTTCATTTCCCAGAACACCCAAAGAAACAATAGACAAATACAATATTTTTTCATATGGTAGCTGTGTTGTACACAGCTTCGTAAATTGTTGCTGCCCATTAGTAAATAATCTTCTTTCTTTTTCCCATTTTCAAGTCTGAGAATCACGCCAATCAAGAGATACTGCAATATCTTTCAGCACAGCTGACATAAACCTGCACAGGAATCCAATTAAGACCTTGTTCTTTGGCTGCAAGAACGTCACATCCAGAAAATACAAAAAAAAGCACTAGAAGTGACAGAAAACTATTTAAAAATAGAGAAAAATTGTATGAATGAACTCAACCAGTGAATTTTAAGATTATATTTAACAATTCCTGCAGAAATAGTACAGACAAGTGTTAGGTTTTAAGCTGAATTTTGAAGTCCAGATAAAGGAGCAGGTGACCTGACGCAGAAAGGAGATAGAGTCCAGAAGTTATCTACTGTTAAGCATATATTGAATCCCAGTAGAGAGAGAGAGTGAGTAATAAGTCTGGGGGAAACTTGATTCTGAGCAATGAAGAGTCTAATTTAAACCTTTAAGCCTTAACTTGGACTGCCTTAGTAGTCACTGTGAGACAATATACACCATTAGCTAACAATAAAGGTGTCTATCCTTAAAGTTTTGGAGTTGTACAAGTTCCCCCAATCACCATATAGGTTGATGATTACCTTTGAGTTTTCCCCAGTTCCATTCTCCTTTTGTTTACATGTAATACACAAGCAGAACCTTTTTTTTAATAAAATTGTGTTCTTGCATAGCATAAAAAGCTTATCAGCTTGAATATCATAGAATCCTAGGATTTCCTGAGTTGGAAGGGACCCAGAAGGATCATTCAGTCCAACTCCTGGCCCTGCACAGAACCACTCCAAGAGTAACAGCATGTGCCTAAGAGTGCTGTCCAACCACTTTCTGAATTCTGTCAGGCATGGTGCTGTGATCATGTGGAGTCTGTTCCAGTGCCCAACCTCCCTCTGGGTGAAAAACCTTTCTAATATCCAATCTGAACCTCCCCTGACACAACTTCAGTCCTATCACTGGTCACAAGAGTGAAGAGATCAGTGTCTGCCCCTCCTCCTCCACTCACGAGGAAGTTGTAACTGCAGTGAGGTCTCTCCTCACTCTCCTCTCCTCCAGGCTAAACAGACCTCAGCTACTCTTCATATAGCTTTCCTCTAGATCCTCTAGACCCTTCAACATCTTGTAGTCTTTCTTTGGATGCTTTCTGACACCTTTATCTTTCTTACATTGTGGTGCCAATCCACCTCTGATGAATAACATGAGATGTAGCCTGAATAATGAAAAAGTAGTGCTAAAATAGACTTGCTTTTTCTATAGTACCTGCTTAAGCTGCTCTTAAGATATTGAAAGAACTGATATCTGTAACAAAATTCACCTGTATTCTTAAAGCACTTTATCTAGTAATGTATTTTTGTACATTAAAAGAAAATCCCCAATTTTCCTGCCAGGATTCACACTGTTTGCAAGTTTGGAAGTACTGCTGCTCTCAAGGGGAAACAGTCTATGATTGCTCATCCTTGCCTGCCTCAAAGTTACAAACTTGAATGGCAACTTAAAAGGAAGTGTCTGTATTTGTATGTTCCTTAGCCAAGGCCTAGTATTTTGCTTAAGAAGAGCTTGTAGATCTAATCATCTTGCACTCTATTTTATTACTTGCCCAGAGCTATCTGAAGTACCAGTTTCTTCTATCTGAAAGACTATGCAATGTGACATTTTGTGGGACTCACTGCTTTCTCTATTGCTCCCTTAGTGGATTATACTTTCATGCTAAGCATTACTGAACTGGTAACGGCATGGATCTTACCCTTGACTGACCCTGGTTTATATTGTTCTTGGCTCGAAGAGGCAAGAATGATCAGCCCCCAGTGAGAAGTCTGACCATCTTCCTCCAGGGGAATTGCAGCTGTGGAGAGACCACATATCAGCTTTGGAAAATAAAAATCTGTAAGGCAGTTTCTCCTTGCTGGCATAATACAGGGCAAGTCAGATCACTCTCACCAGTACAGCTAAGTCCCCTCCTTTGATGAAACAGAAAAATAGCAACTGTATCCAAATAAAGCTACAGGTAAAGGAATGGTAATTTATTTTCATCCAGTGAGGATCTAAAAACAAAGATAAGATTCAGCAAGCCTGAAAAACTGCACAGGGACACTCAACAAGAGAGTTTTGCAGCAATACTTCCCAGAGTTCCTGTTTCTGGCCTGGACAAGAAATACCACAAGGACAGCCACAGTTTAATCTGAAACTGGATATGCATGCAAGAATAATGAAGATGGAGGAATGGGGAATGACAGACACAAAAACACAGAACTTTTACAAGCTCTATCCAACCTAAAGAAAGGCTTGGGTTTCTTTATAGCTCAAGTTCAGTTGAAACCTTTATGTAATTCAATAGGGAAAGCTGGAGTGGAAATCAACACTTGATCCAGGTCTTGTATTATCTTTACCTCAAATAGTTGTATAATGTTGGTTCCTAAGCGCTGATGAGTGATAGCCTTAAAGGTGAGAGGCAAACAGCACAATGACAAACCCAGTGAGCTGACGGGGTGCAACAGGACATGGCTACAAAACGTGTGAAGAGAATGCACTGCTTGTAGCAGGGCCTGGAAGAAACCAGCAAGGTGGGAGAAAGACAGCAAGGAGGATGCAGCAATGGCACTGAGCACTCCCTTTAAAAAGTCTCAAGTGGCCATTGTACAGAGCAACCATTCCAACCCATTTATATTCTGTGTTTGCTAGCACACCTGCACCATGTTCTTGTACATGCAAAGACTTGCATACAGTTTCTTTCCAAAGTTGATGCAATGAATAGATGTAATTTCTATATTATTCGCATAGAGAGACATCTTAGGGGCAGCAGAGACCTTTCCTGATGCATCATTTACTGGCACCAGTTGCACTGACTTTAGCAAATTTACTCCTGATTTACATCTGTGTAAAAATAAGACCAACGTGCTCAAGGAAATACACTGTACAGCTGGGACAGTTTAGAAATACGAAATAGATGTTTGTAACACCATGTGATTAAAGAAAAACCCAAACCACAGAGTTTAGATCTGAATCCAAATCCTCCTCAAGCTTTGTGTGTTTTAGATGAAAGATTTTGATTCAGACCCTAGTCTATAGAAATTGTAGCAACTCAAAATTTGCTGTAATTTTAACTAACATATCACACTGAATACATCAGCACCTACTTAGGATTTTAAAGGCTTTGTGGTAACCGGTAAATTAAATTGTGGAACATAAATAGTGAGTACTTTTTGGTCTAGAACAAAAAAGAAACATGGAAAATAAACATATTAATATTGTCCATAACTCAGATGTGAATATTAATTTGCTATATGAACAAATACATGATCATTAGAAGAACTCACTCCAGAGTTAAGCTGTAGGGACACCTGACCGAACTCAACAATTACCAGCATAAAAAAATTGTCATAGTTCCAAAACCAGTTTTTGCTTACAGTTAGAACTCTTTTTCTATGAAGATTATCCATCAGCCTCAGCTGTTTCCTTGCTCAAATGTTTGCGGAAGACATTGAACTCTTGTTAATGTTATTAACAGCAACAATCCCATTTCCTTCCATAGGACAGTCATTAGAAGGCAGAACTTACCTATTATGAAAACATTTGAAATGCAAGCAAACTTGACAGAAAGTAACAAACAAGCAAAACACCTTTTTCTTTCAAGCGACCTACCTTAACCTCCAGCAAAGGCAAAGATCCAATAACTTGAAGCTGAAGTTAAAAAAATTCAAAACACAACATAATTTTATTTTTAAAAGCTGAATCTTATTAATCAGATTACATACTCTTCGTATGAATGAGAACACAAGTGGCACATCTAGGAATATGTATATGCCTAATACCTACTTCCCTAACAGCCTAATTTTTTTCTGAATTTGGAAATGTTCATCTTTTTAAATGTATATGCTAAAACTGGTTGTACAAGAAGTAATTAACAAAATAATAAAATTAAATCATCTTCCCACTCTTGAGAGTCAGTGTCCAAACCAAAATATGTCAACTATGCAGTTAATTGTGGGAAAAAGGTTTCTTTCCTAGAGCCTAGGCCAGTAATTCCACGTTTGAGAAAGTGCTTTCAAATTAAGTTAAAGGTCTACTGACTCCAGCCACAGATGTTTTCTCTCAGGGGTGGTATATGCTGCCAACCAAGTTGACAATTCAGAAATATTGGGAATGTGCAGAATAAGCCTTCATTTCCCCTTTCACTCTGAGCTATGACAACCCAGTAATTTAAGTTTTCGAAGTAGTGCAGTCAGACAGCTTCAAATCCTCGTCTTCAGCAGGCAGTACTGAAGAACAAAAATGCAAAATTGAAGCTCTGTGTTGGATGTTAGTACTTACTGTTACTAGATGCCAGCCTTTCTCTGAATGCAACATCTTCACAACTAATCAGTATTTTATCTTTTCCCAGTGAAAGAATATTCTGCCTACTTTCTCCCATTCAGTTGCTTTCACCATTTCCATAGATTTTTCTTGGGCAGCAACAGGAACAAGTCTCTGGGGTACAACAGCAACCTTCAAAACAGATCCTTAGCTTCATTCCAGCCAGAAGAACAGCAACATTTACAAGGATGTGAACTGATTTTGTCAGGCCCACCTGAATGAACTTATATAACAAAACTATGCATGTTAGTTAAATACAAGTAGTGCTGTACCTCTTACTGTCATCTGAGCACAAAGCACCAAGAGGGTGAACCGAAATACAGTTTCTTGAGTCTCCACATCAACAGTGACAACATTCATCAAAAGAAAACTACCAAAGCTATAATTGTTTCCAAATGTCCATAAATTAGTTCCAATGCCTCAGAAAGATCCACACTGCAACACCTGTCACAGACAGAGGTTTTTGTTTGTTCTGTAGGAGCAGACTTAATGCTTTTTCAACAAGAGGGGAAAACTGTCCTGGTGTTTTTTGGCTAAATGGGGAATTTTCATATACCAATCCGCTCATATCTGCATTCTTGTCTATCTATTCAGAATTAACTTACATGTGGAATCAGAAGTTTGTTGGTAGTTTTGTGCATCTGGGTGTTGTTTCTTTTCTTTATAAATGCAATTTGGCCTGCTACAGCCACCTTTTTGAGTACCTCAAAAAAACTCCGAACCTGGAAAGATGTGGCGATAGAAGTATTTCAGTTAAAACGTATCTGAGTCAAGGTCACATTACCAAGGAAGTGCATGAGAAATTTGCCACACTACTGCTCATACTGTGATTCTCACATTAAATGCAAGATAAACATACAAAGTCAGATTTATAGAAACAAGTCATATTTTACTGATTTAGTGTGCTTTGGTTCAGTTCCCGTAAAGAACATGTTCTTTACTATGAGAGCAAGGAGGGGAGCTACTGTTGTACCCAAAGAGTGCATTCAGTAAACTGAATAGTTAGTGTCTTTCTTCAATCAGGTAGCTAGGAAATAGGAAGCAAGTTCTTCTCCATTAGACATGAGTGGGGAAAGTAATCTATATTTGATTCACAGCTGCAAGTAACATCTACAGCTTAATTAAAAACTTCAAGTCAATACTGAGGTAAGAGGGAAAATGTAATTTATTTCCAAGAAGACCAGGTGACACTTTGTCAGTCCAGCTGTCCCTTTGTCAGCCCAGCTGTACCTTAAGAGAATACACACAGATAGAATACAGGCTTTTGGAAGTAACTGATTTTGATTTTTCTGATCTCTGGCTGCTTGGAAATTTCCTTCTACATTTAAGGGTGATAAGCATTCATTATGAAAACCCAAGCATGTCTTGAATGATTCTTCACTCTGGCACAGACAGGAGACTTAACTACTTTTGTGTGAATAAACCTACAGTGATGAATTCATACACTAACAGTAACTGGCTGAATGAAAATTTCTGTGGTCTTTTATTGTGGCTCAAAGAACCAGGGAAATGGAGTCCCAGCTATGTCTGTGTCTGATGGCTACAAACCAATTGTTCCAAAACTGTCGGTGTATCATCTGCTAAAACACGATTGTGAAGTGGAATTGTGTAAATCTGCATGGAGAAGAGTTTTAAATACTGCAGCTGCCTGTTATACTTCGAAGACCCATCTCTATCTAAACATATTTTCGGCTATTTGTCACTAGACAAGATAACTAGTGTAAGTGAAAGATTTTAATAAAGCTGGAAAATATTTTCCCAAGTAACTGATTAATTTTAGCCTGTCTTTTAATTCTGGTTTTTGGACTCTGTAAGAAGCCACTGTAAACTACATTGGTGTATCCAGCTCTGACTTTTTCTTGCAAGTTACACAATTTAGATTACCAATATTTAAAATACTCAGGTGCAGAGAGTTATTTTCCTCTCATAAGTTGACAACCTTCGCCACAATGTGTTACTGTCTCAATAGAAATATACCGACTTACAGGTTACAGCTAGAGATTTGCAGCTTATGTTTTAAACTCATTTGACTCTCTAAAGAGTAAATCATTAGCTAGATTGATCAGAACATTCATGGGCCATATAACTGGGACAAACAAAAGTTAAACAAACATCCCTTTTTCAGCACTGGTAACTCAAGGACATTTCCTTACAAGACCAGGACTTGAAAGTTTCCAGGGGAGATCAAGGGGTTTTGGCCCAGCCAAGGGATACTTGTTATATTTAATAAAGAAAAGCATAAGCAACATAAAGTGTACCTGCAGATCACCAGACCTGAACACAATGAATTATACATCATTTCACTGCGAGATTTAAACCTTCCCTGAACTGTAGATTCAGCAGAGAAAGGCATCCCCATCCATGTTTGGCTGAACTTCTGAAAACCCGTAATAAAACCCTCTTTGCCTTGATTTTGTAATTTGTTACTTCTAAGATCCAGGTAGCACCAGGGAATTTTATTAACTGGAAGTCTACATAGTGAAAACGAAAATTAAACGATATTGCAGCATTTCAGTTGGTGTTTTAGTGCAGGTAAGAGACTGTGGTGAAAATGCTAAGCTTCAGGAATTTTTCTAGCAGACTAAGAAACTATTTTCTATTTTATCCTGTGTTCTATCCCTTTTAGATTCTATTAATAGAAAAGCTCCATAGTTACAATCTTAGTTTCTCTGAACTAGTGAACTCAATCCAGTTTACAGCAGTCAGTAAAGTGTTGCTAAGTATAGTGTTTTTCTTCTCAAATAGAAGATCTTCATAGTTTCAAGTTACTGCTATAACAAGGAAAAAATTTGCTCTTGTTATCTAATGTACATATCCAATAGCTTTTATCACAACAGTAAATAAAAGGTGGAAGGCTTGAGGGGTGTATGGGGGCTGGCATTCAGCAGAATTCCCCAGAATTACCTTTTGGGAGCTGTGCTGCAAATTCACTGATGCAGGATGCCCCAGTATTTAACAAAGACTTAAATACACAGCAGTAGCTTAAGTTAAGAATATTGGCACTGTGTCCACAGCAATTCTGAGTGAACTCAAAGACATACAGACATGGGATATAAATGCCTGAGATGTAACTCTTCCTTTTTCCATTGTTTCTCTTATGTGGTTTAAAGAAAATCTTTTCAACATTCTTCACATCCTCCCCTTACCACCACCCCCAGAAACGGGGGTGACTTCTAGTTCTCCCAACCATTAACTTGTGGAATGAATCACACACAGTGCTAGTGCAGGAAAATCCCATTTCCTGAGAGCAACCACAGAGGTCTGTTATGTTATGACATGCAAACTGGCATTAAATCCACCCTAAAGTTCAGTTAATGTAAGAGTTCACCACCATGTAAGATTTTACTGGTGATTGCTCAAACCGAGTGACACAACAACCTGCCTAACAAATCCTCTCCTCCAGCCCACTGTTCTCCCTGAGGGAGGACTACATGGGCAGCAGAGCTTTATCCTCAGATTATTCAAACCAAAAAGGCAAGGTTGAAGAATTTCAGATTCCTCTGGAGAAATTCTCATTTGTTCCTGTCAAGCAGCTACAGGTTTCTGCTGCCTCTAGGCCAAAACAGCTTGACCAATGTACTTAGTCTGGAAGTGCCTGGTAAGATGGGATGTTTCTCAGTTCTTCTTTCCAATGAATTTCTGTCTTCTCCATGTGCCACAAGCAGGATTCCAACAGCTCCCTCCACAAGGTTAAAAAAGACCAACAAACACAGTTTAGAAGGATCCTTGACACCACTGCTGCCATAGAGCAGTACATAAACCACCCCTCAGAAGCACTTCTGGGAGTTTCAGTTCACAGCCTCACACTTGAGAGTCTCACCTCACCCATAGTCCCAGAGATCTTTGTCCTGAATACATTAGATGTGAACTGGACAGGGCATGGCGGTTGCTGCATGGGTTCTGCAAAGGGGGCTGCCCCCTCTGAGATGTCATTGCTCAAAGAGCTACTCAATCTTTGTACAGAAATAGCCACAAAAAGTGGGACTGAATCCAGCAAAATGGACATTCTCCTCAGGGAGATGGCTGCACAGTAAAGGGACTGAAAGACATTGGCTGACATCATGAGAAGAGTTTAATTCCCAAATTATTAATCTATATTTTCAAGGCTCCTGCAGTATAACAACATAATGCTTTTTTGACCCCTGGGAATTACCTCCCTGTTGGTACCTTGAGCTGATGAATCAAACTGTTTCATAAATTATGGTTTGTTAGTGTTATGCAACAGATTATAAATGGCACCTACAGAAGGCACATAAAGTACAGAAGGAGCAGGACAAACTACTCCAATTGAGATCTGCAGCACACAGGTTGCTTTCAGCTGTGGTGAGCAGAGGGAGAGCACAGGCTCCTATCCCACTAGGTAAATAAGTATTTTAAAGTCATCTCAAGAAGAATTTTCATTAGGGATGCTCTCTCCACTAGATTTTGTTTCTAGCCCAAATACTTAGTTCAAACCAGAACATATCAAATATTGCATTGATTATCTAGGTAGCACACATTATGCACTGTTGTTGGCACCACAAGAAGCTGTCCCCTTAGCAGATCTGAGCTGCCAGTCACAGAGAAGCAATCCATTGAAAGCCTTCCTGGGAAATCCATCCCTTCTGTCCGCAGCAGCAGTGTGAAAAACACTGAAATACCCCACACTGCATTCAGGCAAACGTGAGCTGATAGTCTGACCCCTTCCCTACACCTCAACTCAACCAAGAGCTCACTCAGACCCTTCCCAGCCTAATACATCAGACTGCCTGACACCACCAGCTATAAAACGTCCAGGGAGACAGCAAGCTAAATGGACAACTGCAGCAGATCTCCTCAACACAGAACTGGTGCAAATGGAAAACAGGTTTTATTTTTCCTTTCCCCCATTCTTTCCATATCACCACTCCATTTGATGTGCTACCCATACGTTTATGTTGGTGAAAAAATCTGTCTCTAACTACATTATGTTAAAAAAAAAACCAAGACTATTGCAATGAGATGACAAAATCTCCAGTACTTAAAGAAAATCTCAGTGAGGAACTGGATGGATCAGTCAAGGTTAATACACTTATTGTGAAGGCAGGTAGGACTTACCAATGCAATTTTTACCCCACATAAACTCTTAGTAAGTAGTTCCTGTATAAAACTAATTTCATGAGCTACTGCCTATCCTGAAGAAAGACGTCAAAAGAAGTCAGATAAGCCTTCTGCAGCAGAGCCAATCAGCAATGAAACCTTCCAGGAAAACTAAGATTCTAAAATTCTTCCTATTATTTTATTTATTCGAGCTGATCAAAGATATTAATTATGAATGGAAGATGAGCTCCAAAGTCTGTAGATGAGTTTGGTTTAGTGTCTACCCTTATGACCAGATATAACAGTAACATAAATTACATTGCATGTGCTTTCAGTGTGGAGGTTTCTCTTAAAGTCTGGGAAGAAATCCTGATATGGTAAAGTAAGAATGTGAAAGTAAAAATATAATTTCTGTTACAGCAAGAAATGAGAAATGGATATCTTTTTTCTTTTTTTTCTTTCCTCAGGGAGGAGAAAATGTCAGAATTTTCTTGTTGTCTCAGAAAAGCTGATGCTGGCAAGCACCTCTCATTTCATAACTGCAAATACAAGGCATGAAATTTGATCTTTCATCAACATGAGATCAGTTCTTGCAGTCCAGAACTATTTTTGACCAGATCTTGCAATAGAATAGAAACTGATTTCACCAAGGCATTTCTGGTCTGAACATTTGGAGGAAAGCCACATGTCTGTTAGTTACCTGCAACTTGCTTATTCAGTTTATTCTTCTGAAATTTGAAAACAGTGGAAGATGTATGTGACAGCTACAAGCACAGTAATCTCTGTGCAGCCCAGCACTGCCTGGTGGGGAGCTGAACTGCCACATTAGCGCTGATGTAGGTGGATGTTTACTCCCTGCTGCACGACTCTGAAAGCCACAGCAGCCCAGGCACTGTGCCATGGTAAGAGTTACACTGAGCTGTGAGGTCTCCTACAACCAGGAATGTTTGATCAATACTTACCTGTGCAGAGGGGAAATAGTTATAAAGCACCTGTGCTGCTTCCTTCCCTCGTGCACATGCATGCAGGAGTGCACATGGACACAGACATGACCCTCTGCAGCTTCTGTCTGTGGCAACCAACCCATGCTTCCACAAGGTTTACTTGCACTTCTCAGTTTATAGGGTGTGAAAAGAAGAGAAAGCAACATGGACAGCGATACTCATTTCCTGTAATAGCTTGCTACTCACACCTGAGGAGACTGCAGATGGGGAAACTTTACCTACATGAATTCTCTGTTTAGTCTTTTCATTACTTGGGGGATGATGAGGCCCTTAGGTTTTGTACTGGGTTAGCTTCTTCTAATTCTCCTTTTCCAAAGGAAAAGTCTTCACTCACAAATAGCAAAGCAACTTCAGTACAGCATATATGACCAAATCAGAGGTTAATTGCCGTGTATTTCATAGCAATTAAAGCTATAAAATATGTATTGTACAAAGTACAGTGTTACTCAACATCAGCTAGAATTCAGAGTTGATTTGCTGGGGCGCTTATGCAGCCACAAACCAATCCAGATTCTGTCCTGCAAAACTGGAAACAGCTTGGCCTGTGCCTTCCTTAGGTTGGTTTCTGTCACTTTTCCCACATCAAAAACCTGGTTGCTAGGATTTTTAATCAGAAAAATTACTTCACGAACTATAGAGATTCCTTAGGGTACATTCTGATCATTAGCACTTACATATGATGTTGGATCCCCACACACAGGTCCTGAGACCACGCCCTTCACAAAGGTTTGGCTGTCTGAGCTCAGAATCAGGATCAATGGACAGACAGCACAGCCCACTGGCAGCCCCTGTTCCCTGGTGTCCCTGCAGAGAGGCTCCCGTGCCATGCTGGAGAGGCAACAACCCAGCTGGGGCTTGTCCCCACCCATGGGACCTCCTTTCCAGCTAAAACCTTGCTGCTTGGCCTCTGCCTGATCCGCTTCTCCTGCCACATTCCATCTTCACCACGGGCTCTGCTCATCCAGGCCCATATGCCAAACTATAGGTGACTTTCCACCTTAGCAGCAGCCCATGCCCAGGGAGGTGTTCGATGCCAGGGGCTGGGGCTGCCCCAGGCCCCCAAGGCTGCCTGCTCCTGGCTGGGGAGTAGGACAGCTCTGCCTGCCCACAGGGAGACCCCACTGCTCCCACTCCCTGCTTCTCGCAGTGCCTGGCACTCTAATGTAGGCTTCTTGCCTTTTACATTACATTTTTTACCATATTAAGAGGCAGTTGAAGTGTTTCAAGTAAAAAGGAATTGGTCCCCTGAGAGGAATGTGTAATGATTTTCTTTGGACCGAGGAAGGGGAATTCATTTTTAATTGAATAATATGAGAAAAAAGCCTTACATGTGCTAATTTGTTGGACTCAAATGTGTTTAGACTGGGTTATAGGGATATTTTGACATCGGGTAATTAGGGTAATTGGAAAAAACAGCTGGACTATTATGACACTAAAGACTTTGATATGGGTAAGGTCACTGTGACACTAAGATCATACAAGTGATATAAATGTAAAGGAACTTGCACAATGAAACAGCAATTTTCTATATGACACCAAAGATACCATTAAAAATACATAAATTAAATAAATTAAATAGTTTGGGATTTTTCAAAAATGGATCTTTGGAGACATCTCTAAATTCACACCTTTATACTTCTTTAGACAACTGTATCTGCCATGCAAAGAAGACTATGATTATGAAACAGAAAGAAAAAACTGTGATAATAAAATAAACAGTTTTATTTTATAAGAGTTTGGCTTTGGTAATAGTTACATAAGGACTTTTTCCCCCTGTTTCTGCAGGGATAAATCTGCAGCTGTCTGTGAACATTTTAATACGCCAGGTCAGAAACAAATTTAGCAAAACTAACAACCAACAACTTGACCTGTCTTATCTCAATCTCTTGTCAATAGTAATTCAAAACTCAAACGTCCATTTGTCCCATACGTCAGATGAACCTACGAGATTCTCCTGCATGACATGACAATTAACCAGTATTTGCTATGCCTTCAAGTGGTTCCCAAATAAAACCTGATTTTATTTGATGTTTCAAGGCTGAAAAATATTCTAAAAAATCATCAAAATTCTTGGACAGTTTTGCTACCCTGTATTAAAGCTATGTTTTTTCTGAACAGAAGGCTTGATATACTGGTTTTTAATGAGCCACATCTATGATATGCATCAAATTTTTCATCAGAAATGGATATTCTCATATTGAAAATGATAGAGGAACTTATCAAAAGAAGAAATTTGCAAAAAAAAAAAAAGCAACGGTGAATATTTATATATTGCCTTCAATATTAAAAGAAAATGGTGTGACTGCTAACAAGAATCAAAGTCAGAGAAGTTGCAGAATTTGCTAATTTTGCAGAACACCTTTCAGGTTAGAAAAGATTCAAAGAAGTAGATCAGTTCACAAAACTTTTAAAACTGTATTAACTCCTGTTTAGCAGGTGTCCTATTACTGATACAAAACTATAATTATAGTAGCCTGCAGTTGCATCCACATTACACTGAGCATGAAATGCTGCAGCTGCTTGAAGTTCCTTCCAATTAAAACCCTTCTACTTAAAAACTGCTAGATTTCCGGTATTTTTGTCATCTTTCAGGTCTCTTAGGAAAAAAAACTCTTTTGCATTACTGCACATCTCTGGAATACAGTAAGACTGCTTCTCCGTCTCCTTAAGAACACCAGCATTTTAAACACCGAATTTCAATAAAATCCACCAAGTTTCTAGAAAACTTTCAAACAGAAGAGCTGTTTTTTTAAAAAATGCTTTCTCTAAAAATGCAATATTTCATAGGCAAATTGCCTTTAATAAAACTTATTAGAAAATTTTATTTTGGTCCCTCTCTCAGGGGACCAAATTTCTTGTTCTTTCTCTCTTTATGCTAAGGTAGTTTTTAATCACTTGTAGTTTTGCTTACATAATTCTCATCACGAGAGAAAACATTCGGCATTCAGATATTCAGATTAGCTATCAGAGATTTCACATGCTTTGTTATTGGCAGCAGCTTCTTTTAAAACTCAGAGAAGGAAAAGCCATCTATCCATAAATGAAGGAAATTAGTTAAAAGAAAATAAAAAGACCAAAAAAAGGAGTCAGTACATGCATGTACAGGACTGGGGCAAGAGGAGAGCATTTTCTCTAGGCTGCCTGAAGCTAGATGTCTATATTGTATATGATACTGATTAAAACATTTTTCTTTTGTGCTTTTCTTTTTTGATCCTTTAAAAATAGAGATGTCTGTCTTTGTATATGTATGATTCTTCTCTCCCTATTTTTCAGCCCATGCTGTAGCTGATATAATTTTTGGCTTTTCACAAATGCTCTCTGGGTAGATGAGGAAGCCATCCTTTTCACCAATTTGGTTTCCACTGGCTCCTGAAGAACTACAGAGATGATGGCAAACAGCAACAACTGGGCAACTTCAACTTTGCCTCACATGTGAGGCTGTTCTTAGACTCAGCCATCAATCAGAAACACAGCAGTAATCTGCCAGTCACCTAGGACTGCACAATAGGAAAGCAGAAAGACTTGCCAAAATTTTTTTGAACCGGCTTGTCTCCTCTGGTTTTGAGAGGCATTGTAGGCACACTGTCACCAATCTGGCCTTCACCAGGACATCAGGATTGCCTACCAATCCCTAACAGATATTTTCTAAGAGGAAGAGGTCCCCAGAAAAATTCCCAAACAATCTACTACATATGGAGGGACTGCACTTCACCAGACAGATCAGCCACTCTCCACAGAGTAAGGGAAGTGCCCATAATGAAGCTGAGTGCGGCTGATAAATTATCCCTAGGGTAACAGAGTACTGGGTCTGTATTTTATTAGGTGATGAGCAAAAAAAGGGTAACATCTGGATTCACAGTCCACCAGGCTAAATCTGCCAAATGTTCAATTCAAGTTCAGTTTATTTGAACAGCACCGTTAACAGTTAAATGGATTCCCACGACACTGATCCCAATGCAATATGGAAAATAAAATAGCAATAGTGCAACAATGTTCACCTTTGACATGAAAAATGCAATGAAGAAAAAAGCTTATCTGAGAGACAGCAAATAGTCAACATCTCTTTTAGACGGCAAAACAGAAAGCAGCAGAGATCTCTGGGCTAGAAAAAGTTTAAAATCTTGATCAATGTGCTACCACAATGTGAGTAACCTGAACACTGAAAGAAGAGCCCTTCTTTCCATAGCATCATTCACAGCTTCAGGTTAATGGACACGTGGGAGCGCTGGCCACATGAACTGAAATAGCAGCATGGACTTGTTACACGCATCACACAATTGCTGAGACATAGGCTGCCTGTCGAAAACACAAATCCCCACGTTCCATGTTTTCATATGCAATTTGCAGGAGTTCTAACACAATGTGCAGGCACTTCTGGAAAACATGGGAGGTTCTCAACTCTGGAAGCAGCAGGTACCTCACCTGATATACTGCAGTCAAGCTCAGGCACAATTCCAGGCCAAGGGGGACAGCAGGACTGACTGAGAGGTATGAGCTTGGAAAAAGTGTATTGTGAAACCAATGCACACTGAATGGACTTACCCAGATAATGCAGTCAGAAAGAATTGCAGGTATTTAAGCACTCCCAGTTTCATGAGCTTTTCTTACTGATTGCATTGATGAACCATACCCATACACAGCCTTAGCTCTAATGTATTGTATGTGCAGATAGTCAATATAACTGAGGTAATATGAATCATTTAGAGGTTGGCTTACAGGTTGCTTGCAAGAAAATAATTTTATAAAAATCTGTGCAGGTTATTTACAACCCATTCTATTTTGAAACAAACATTCTGGTTTTGAGAGGAAAAAAGAAACATAAAAAATCCTGAGACTCGAGCCTTTTTCTTCACAGAGTTTTGGCACGAGCACAGCTCCCCATTCTGTTGACTTTAATTACTGTCTCTTCCAGGTTGTGCTCACTTCTGTTTCAACTGAGCCAGTGCTTCCACCATGCTCAGGTATCTATCAGCCAATCTCTGACTCCCAGAACAGTCTTTGGAGCCTTCATAGAGCATGTTGTTTAAGAATGGCTGTGTCTTAGAAGAGATTGAGCCTTTGCCACAAAGATAGAACTATCATTTTCATAGGAAAAAAAAAAAAGGATGGACAGTCTTATAATAACAGCTGTGGTGTATATGGGGATTTATCAACCTCCTATTATGAGAGTGAGCTATATTTGCACTGAAAAGTGAATGACAGGATTATAACTAGTTTTATTTCACAAATGAGTGGATATTTCAGTGGAACCTTAGGTCCTGTAATCACATGCATTTGTCAACGACATGTAAGAGGGACAAACATGACCACAGGGTTGATTCGAGAAGATAAATACTATCCAGTAGCAATAAAGAGCAGGGAGAGGTGATTTTATACTCTACAGGCCCAGCATATGCCAAATGGTATCCTTTTTATCAACTTCTACCTGTATGCACCAAAAGCTGCCAACATGTTTCTGTTATGAGCAGCACCACCACCCAGATACACACAGACCAACAGATTTTATCACATCTCCAAGGCTTCATATCCAAACATGCTCATTGACAGTATCAGTTTCAGGCACTTCAATTACCTCCAAGCTTCTCTGCATACTCCTGCCCTTATGAGGGAAACACATAGTTTCCCTTGTTCCAGACTCAAGAGGACAGACGCATGTCCAACTTTGCCTTGCTCAAACTCCCACTGGACTCACCAGGATGCTGTGGAGCAGGTTGGACACACCCATTATAAAGACTGTGGAATATTTAGAATTGCTATTATGCAAACCCTCTGGGATCCATGCACAGCTGAACCTGCAGCTCCTGTATCCACAACACACATGATACCATCAGAGATCTCCACTTCAGCTGAGTGCCTGTCTCAGGCATTTCTGCTCTCCAAGTCACACAGGGGTGTACAGAAGCAAACTGATATTCCAGAGGGCCAGGGCAGAAGCTGCAATTGTGACCCCCCTCTTTAATAGGAAGGACTGAAGCATGGTAAAGCAGAATGATTTCTGATCTTTTAGAAGAGTGTACTAGTGGAGAAAATCATCTCACTTCCCCTCGCCCATGCTACTTCACCATTTGAACTCCCTTGCATACACCTGGCACACATCACACCACTTTTTAATCAACACAGGACACAGAATGTGTGTATATGACACATGCAGCCCTCAGGCCCTTTCACAGACACAACAAATGAAAGGAAATTAAGTAATCAGCTCCAACTGTACTTTGACAACAGCTTCTAAATCTCACTCCACTGAGCAGTTTTCTAGTAAAAACAGAAGCATTAAAAAAAAAGAAACCCACAGTGTTTTAAAAGATGCTGACCTTTATTCAAGCAAGAAAGATCAGGTATTAGAAAGAGAAAGCATGTAGTCCTGCCTCTCTCAGGCACACCTGCACACCTGCTTTGCTGTTGTTGACAGCAGATAGCTGCAGGGCTCTTCCTGAGAGACATCCTGCATACCACAAAAGAGCTGCAGAGTATGAACTGTGACCCCCTTCAGCTTTGATAGACTTGTCATTTCTTTCAAACTTTTCCATCCATCACACACACTCTTTTTAATGTTTATCTCAATTTTATGAGGATCCCTGGAGGGAATTTCATTGCATCTCTGACATAGCTTTAATTGCTGTCAGGTGGAAACAGTGAGTTTTTACGTGTGATTAGTCCTATTTGTAACCTTATAATTTCATTGAACACTTCTGATAGCTTCTGACTTGCATTAACTGAGTGGGATTTCCTGACATGGTTGTAAAGTGAACCTCACTTGGGAGTTTCCTCACCTCCAGGTGTGTTGAGAAGACTCGGGATAGCAGTTTTAAAGAAATCATTTACTTCTGTAACAAGGACAGATACTGTGTGACCTTTTGATTTCTCTTGTCAAAATAAGCAATGAAGGCAGTAAAAACTTTATTCTCTCATAATTTAGGATGATAATCAAGAGAGTTACAAAAAAACCCAGATATTGCCTGAGGCACTTCCTGAAGTGATTTGATCTGAGATTTGAAGGGAGATGGTATTCTATTTGTTCTTTTCAGTCTCTAGATAACACAAATTCATCAACTAACAAACACAGCTGCCCTGTAGCACTTCCAACACAGTCAAAACCTAACAACTTAGAAATTTTGTCAAATGAAAACTAACACTAGACTCCTATGCATCATTTCCCTAGACTAAAACACACAAACAAAAAAATAGCAGATCAAAGCAGTCAGATCAAATTACATAAACTTCAGGGGAAAAAATATCTGACATTCTGGTTATTAACCCCAAGGGAACTTTAAGCTTTTATGGGGGTTTTCCAATCATTGCTGGAAAACAAAGGGAATTAAAGCTTTGCGTGGGAGTGTATACAGTGCACCCCTGCATACACATATGACTGACATAGGTAGTCTCAGGAGATGGCAATCTAGTGAATTTATTGCAGCTAATGGATCCAACATTTTGAAGCCCTAGGAAGCCTATAGGAAGAAGTTCTGTGCTTCTTGATAATGCCTGACACCTCTCTGAGTTTGTCAAGGAAAACTCTGGACCAGGTTTCTCAGAGGGTTCTTGGTGCTGCTGCTATAGAAAAAACTAGTATACTCCAGAGGTGGTGAATGGAGCAGCAAGAACAGCTGTCAGCTCTTTGGTCTGCACTGACAGGGTAGAAGCATCTGCATCCAGACCCATATTCCTTTCTCCTTTGAAAGGCAGGAAAGGACAGTGCGTAGAGAAGCTTCCAGCTCCATCTGACCTACATGCAGAAATAGGAAGAGGAATCCAAACATTCACATTATTCTTTGTAGGAAAGACCAGGCTGCATTGATTCAGGACTCTTTTTCTTTAGGGAAGAAAGAGCTTTGCACCATGAAAGGAAACACATTCCACAGCCTGAGAACCACAGCTTTAGGGCGATGATAAGATGGAAACACTAAGCTCTCACAAGTCAGGAAATACCAAGCAGATGACACTTGGCCCTCTGCACTGTGCAGAATCCTTTGGCCAGCAGCATGACAAGACCAGGGAATAGACAAGTTTGCTGATCACTTCCTATAGTGTTGAATTGATTGCTCCAATTCTTTACAAAAAGTAGAGTACGATCAAATATATGTATTTTTGTGTGTGTATATACATATATATGCACATATAGGAATGTCTGTACAAAATAACCAGCTTGGGTAATTTGTACAGGGGGTCAAGAACCAGACTCTGTCCACAGCTGCCCATTGAACTCTGCTATTTGTACATCTTCCAGTATTTGTGTTCAGTCTCACCTGCAAGAAGGTGTCATTCAAGATTTATTCTTATTTATTACTGAATTTTAAAATTATGGCAGACCAAGAAGGCCAACCATGAATGAGCCTCTTTTGCCCAAAACATTGTACAAACACAAAGAGCTTGCAATCTATACATAAAAAAGGCATGGAAACACTGAAGAGGTACTAAGGAAAGATCAACTGGATGGGGAAGGAGAATATTGGAGAGAAATCTGCAGCAGCCAGAGAGAACCCAGTCACAACTATGCGTCTGAATGATGCCAGTTTCCAGGCCCTCTGGGCTCACTCCTGCCAGCAGTGTTTCAGCTAGCTCTTTTCTTTGCTGTCACCTCAATACTACACATATTGTGATCCTGTGATTATCTCACCAGGCACTCCATCAAACCAGCAGTGCTGTGTCTACAGAGCTTCAGTGACTCTGAAGCAACCTCTCACCAGACGCAAAGATGCAAAAATTAATCTATATCAGCCATTTAGTCTTGGTGTCAGATCTGGGTTTGCCATCTAGTAGGAAATACTCCAACTCTCTTATTGTCATACATCTCTCCTGGTCCTCAATCTAATGAACATAAACACTGACACTTCATAAGAGCAGTACTTGATACCCATTTGGCAGGCAGTGGAGAAAATTGCTGCACTAGTTACAGACAAGTAGACATTTGGGCTCTGCTTTTTGCCATTCTCCCTTCAGAGTGAAATCAATTATCCATGCATGAATATTGCCTTGTAATTTTATTGTAGATTAATGGAAGTCCATCATCAAGCAATGTCAGAACTTTTGCTCTGGGAGTCATTCAGCACCTGAAAAAGGGAAACTTAAACAGAAGAGCAATTTACCAAATGAACACTTATTTAAAAAAAAAATCTTTCCCTTTCTCTCAGAAATGTAATTTATGGACCCTTTCAAGGAGAAAATATGATGGAAAGATAAAGCCTCCTGTTCAAAGTTCAGATTTGCAACTAAATCCACTTAGGCTGAAATCTATCAAAAATTTGGCATGCTTGGAAACTGCCTTCCCAGGAGGACACGGTCTGAAATACAATCCCATTAAATACAGTGTGAAAAATAAGTTGTCCACTTTGTTTTGTCTTGCTCACCAGAATTTATGTAATAAATGCTGCAAAAAGAAACAGTACAGATGCATGCAATGAAATTAATATGCCCTATGCTTTCTGCAGACTGAACTCCTCCTCATGTCTCACAGCCAAGAGCATCTCATATGTTAGGGCCATATATTCCCTCTTGTCCACACCAGTCTGCTCTGAGCTCTCATGAATGCTAATGGTTAAACAATGTCAATCTATGCCATGCCATTAGAGACACTCTCTTTTTTTGACATAACTCTTTCCTACCTTTCAATAGTTTGTGTCAAGACTTTTTTCCATTTGAGATTTTTCCCACTTTAGTGCCCGTCTGATGTGCAACAGAGTGGCAAGTGCTGAAAAATCAAGGTGCCCAGCTGTTCCCCTCTTTCCCAACGGACTAAAGCTGCTGGGGAGGGAAACAAGGGCTTCCCGTCCTTTCAGCCCTTCCCAGAGGAGACGGGCAGACCGCGCTGCTCTCGCTCTCCCTCCCGTGGCAGATCCCTCAAGTGCCATGGAAGAAGAGAGGTGACCTCCCTGCCCCCGAGGACGCTGCGCCAGGGATGCCACCGCTCTGTATTTGCAACGGAATGGACGGGGAAAAATGGACAAAAATCTGTGTGCAGAGCCCCCCCTCCCCCCATCTCTATTTTTTTATTTTGTGTCACTTAAATCTTCGATGGCTGTCCTCCAAAAATAAGCCATCTGACACACCAGAGATAATTTACTAAACAAATAAACTTATGGTTAACTCAAAGTCTAATTTCGTTTCTCTGCTGCCAATCTTTTTCATTTCTGCACCCTCTTGTGGGGACAAAGGTATCTTTCCAATATGTGCTACCCTCGAGTCCATTGTAACGTATTAATTTCAGGACCAGGTTTTGCTTACTTGATTTCATTTATTTGGTAGAAATTTTTACTTTAAAAACTGACATTTGCTACAGTGATTTTTTCACTACAGAAGGCCCATGAGCCCACATGACAACTGCTCTCTGGACTTGAGCAGTGTTATACAGCACTATTGGTAGATAAATGTGGCACACAGTGACCACAGCATTGACAAATATAACTTTACAGAGCCTGGGTCAGCTTCACTGACACCCCTTTGTGTGCACTAAGTGGCATCAATGTGGATGCTATAGTGAATGAGAACTGATTAAAACACTGTGACTAAATGCATTTAATAATTCTTCACCTACACAGATGAAGACAAATAAACTGAGACAACTGAACCACAGATCGTCTGTAAGCTGTGTTCAACGTGTCCTCCTGCTTCTAATAGTAACTCTCCTTTCAGGACCATTAGGTTCACCTCACATTCCCAAAGAAGAATCCAGTATGTCTGGATTCCCATAGAAATTCAGGTTGAAGACAAGTGCACTGAAACCAGCATGGCACAAACATCTTAGCCTCACTGAGAAGAGATTCCCACATTTTAATTTTGCGCCATCTTGCTGATATGCTGTCAATGCCATATTTCTACCCTGAATTCTCAAAACAGGTGCCCCAAACCCTAGATTCTAGCATTTGTATAAATATGCTACTTTGCAGACTAGCATCTAGCAAAGAAAAAGGTTTGGGAAGCAATTCTCTAGATGGCATGGTTTAGGTCCCAAGCAGATCCCACACTTTGTGTTCTGTGATACTTCAGGACACATGGTCTGATTGAACAGCATTTCTGCACAAGTAGACATGTTACAGTTAAAATATGGTTTAAAAGGTTTGCATCTCCACTAAAATGTCACCCTCTCTTCTCACCCTCCTTTGAAGTAGTAATGAGATTCAATGGCAGACTTTGAGTCAGACTTAACCATTCCTCCACTTTACTCCAGATAAGAGCAAGAGAAAGATAATGGAACTGAGGCATTGCCTTCCCACCCTGACATCCACAACGTCTGCAGGTTTTCTCTGTACTGCAACTTGCTACCTAGATCATAGTGAGTCCATCCTGATTACCAATTAAATTATTCCTTATCTGTCACTACTTGCATTTCTAAACATGTACAGATCTCTCCTGAGCTTTTATACTGTTTACTCACTGACAGTGCCTTGCTTTAATTCTTAAAAAAGGTCAGAATTTTGGTAATTGCATGATAAATTATATAGCAGCAACTTTATTCTAAAAATCTGCAAAATACAGAATGCAGCTATGACTTAAAGAGCATTCCAAAGCAAAGGAATTTTTCTTTGTTCACATGTAAGTACTCTTTAGGTGCTCTAGGACAGGTTCCAAGATTTATAGCATATGCATGACAGCTAATTTGTATAGAGTTTAAAAATGAACACCTAAAAGACAGGAAATTATATTATTACATCCTCAAAACAAATTCAAGGCAACACAAAAGAAAAAGAAGTTATCTTTACTCAGTGACTCAGAAGATGACAGAACAAGAAGCCTAAAGTAAACGAAGTGAAAAAAGCTAGGTTTTGGATAGGTATGAGGTAAACATTCTTGAGCAAGTTTTCTAGCAGCCCACTGAGCAAGCCAGGGAGAGAGCTGGAAAGGATCGCCTTCAGGAAATGTTTTTTCTTTCCGTCCCGACAAGAATTCTAGGTTGTATTCTCCATTACCCTGGATTTTCAACAGCTGATTAAACACTTAGTGGTCATTTTTAACAGGCAGCAAATTAGAGAGGGGAAAAAAATTCACTGAAGGGCAGTTACTAACTCATCAAAGTGATTTCTTCTGCAAGGACTGGCTAAAACTTCCTTTTGGAAGACTGACATACAAACTTACTTTACGTGTTCTGTGGTAAAATGTGACACTGCAATAACTTTGCTGCTTGATGACCACTTATAATTTGGAAAAATCATATTAAGAAACCCTCTGATACTGAGTGTTATCACGCCAATCTGAAAACTAGTCCATATACTTCTAGGTAGCTTTCACTTCTCCATAGCTGAAGTCTGTATCCTTGTATCCCAGGCACACCACCACACCACAGCAATGTCTGTATTTCAGACCAATTCCCTGTGTACATGGGGCTGCTAGGCAAAGATTAAAAACTTGCAGGAAAAAAATGCAGGTATTTATGCTATACCTTCTCTCCTCTGCTTAGTTAATTTGCTTATGGACAATGTCTTGTTACATCTCATTATCCCTCCTTTTCTTTTGGCATAAATTATTCTGTGTAAGATTAGCATATTGTGAATTTTTTCTGAAGCACTTCCTCTTTTCAGGTTCACCTCCAGTGTTGCAGTGGAAAGTGTTTTATCTTCCACTGTAGATAATATTAAGGCAGTGATTAGCAATTAATGACCAGCAATGGATAAAGAAATGTCAACGGAAGCATATCCTGTGAAAATACACAGGGCCATCAAGACCAAATGACTGGCATCACCAGAATTTTGTTGTAGAAGACAGTAGAGGAGGCAGCATGCACACAGTCAAAAACTACTTGACTATATTAATTTTCACTGGGAAACGGTCTTTATCATGAATCTATCATGTCAACTCATTAAAAATCTACCTCACAACAAAATACTGAATTAACCAGAAAATTAAGATGTATTTGGGTTTTGACTGTAAAGCAAAGGCAAAATTTTTGGAAAACCCCGAGTCCTTTGCAAGATGTAACCTCCATTCTCTCTGCAGATTGCCCAAGAATGTTTGAATTTGTTCAGATAAAAAATGTCACTCCTGAACCAAACTCAGACCTTCGCTGCTGTTCAAAAATAGGTCTTTGATTCCAACTCTTTCTTACTCAGTTTTTAATTTTCAGGCGCCTCTGCACTTCCTGGTGTCAGGCTTGACAGGAAATGAAGTACCAAAATACCATGAAAATGGCTGCGCCTGTGGTGAGGCTGGTCTGGCTGAAGAAATGGAAACATGAGCAAAGTCGCGAGCAAGCCAGATCTTGAAAAGATCTGTAGCCTGGTTTCCAGACCAACAGGGTTCAGATAGGTTTTGGATAGCAGCTAAACTTTTGGAAGCTTTTCAAAATGAACTAAACCTTCATGTTTGCCCACTGTCAAGAAATACACACAGCTGTTCCTCGAGGTATTCAGTAGGCAACAGGGGACCGATGACAGCATCAAAACTGGCCACAATATGCATGATCTACTTCTTTTTGTTTCTTCTGTCCTGCTCTTTCCTCCCCACTCACATTCATTTCTACTCTTCAATTCTAGGTTTAAAAATCTTATGGGTGTGCAGTCAACCTGCTATCTTCGTTAAGGTCTTTCACGTTGTAAGGTACAGTTTATGTTGGCTGCATGCACAAAATTACCTCTGAACCCTGATCAAAAGTTTGCTGACACTTTCAATAGCAACTTCCACAGGTTTTGGTGTTGTTTCTTTCGTAAGAAGTGTCTTGAGAATTTATTGCAAGGAAGCATTGTTGAAAGTGTTTTATTTTCAGAGCTGATGTACACTTAGTTGTACCAATGCCCATTTGCAGTAACAATGTTGTTAGGATCTGGAGCCACTTACAGTTTTATTTATGGTCTTGGTTTTTCAGTCACAATTAGAGTAACTTTTCCAAATGTTTTGGTTTGCAGGCGCCATCCAAATGGGTCCTTAACTTGGAACGCTTTGATTGTGTTTAGCTTCCCTTCACTGAACTACCTTAGTGGTCCATCTTATACTGGTCAGTGTTGTGGAAGCCATCCAGCACAGTAAATGCCATTGAATACTCACAAAGCATGTGCCAAGGGAGAAAAAGAGAACAATTGTTCCCCAAAATATTCAGCTGCTGATGAAAGAAACTATTAACAGGCAGAGGTGTTCATTTCAAGAAGTGATTTCAAGCAAACTTTCTTCCTTTGTGAGATCTATTGATTGTATTAAGAAAAACACATGGTTCAGCAGGGCTTTGAAAGAATAAATAGTTTGTGGTATGTTGCAAGTCATCAAGATTTTAAAATAAGAAACACTTGTATCCTATTGTTTGTAGAAGTACATCCACACACACAACACTGCAACCGAGATGAAAGCTAAGTTGATGGCTTCATAAATGCAGCATAAACAATGGCAAAGTGTGTTGGTAAGTGCAGTGATCATAAACTCATTCAAGGAACAAAAAGAGCTTTCCTCAAAGCACTGTGTTTCAAAACAGAAGTACCTATAGCCTCAAGATATGCCAATTTCCCTAATACAAGAAGTTAACAAGGCTCAGATCTCCTTAGTTTCATATATCCAGAAAGAATGGGTTCATCTCACAGAGCAGAATAAAAGTACAGCATTGCAAAAATGTTCCAACAATGTGTTACAAGAATTGCAGTGTTACCTGGTTTCCAATAAACAAGGTAAAAGGACAAGGCTACTTAAGATATTTTGTGAAATATAAGAATGTTTTACATTAGTATTTGACACAAGGAGAGAAAAAAACAGGAGCAGCCAAACTGGCTACAGTCCCTCCAGATCTCCTGGGTTTTTATGAGACAGTTCTCAGCCTACCTTTCCATAATGAAAGCCATTGTTCTGTTGCCAATGTTTGTTCATTTGAAATAACAATAAATACAATACTAAAGAACATTCTCCTCCTGCATGCATCCCTGTGGCTCAGTTAGCAATTAATAACTGGAATATTACATTTCCCCTCACTTTATCTATTATTGCAATATGGTCCTACTCAGGAGATGAGAGTCCAAGAGCAACTTTAGCAAAGAGTAGTTTTGATTACAAGAAGCCAAGATTGGTACAAACTCAAAGTAACTTTGGGTTATCTCTAAGCCAGTGAACACACAGAAACCCTGAAATTCTTTGACTCTGGTGCACATCATGGCTCCCCAGTAAAGATTCAGGTGGGCATCAACCCAACTCTCATGTTCCTTCTCTATTCTGGCACATAGTGGGGGAGTCAAGTAAGTTCTGTGTGGGTCCACAATTTGGGTGGAGAGGGATAGATTACAACACCCACGTTCACTTTAGAGATAGCCATGAGGTCCAGGGGACCAGAGCCTGGACAGACTGATGCAACTGCCTGCTGCCTACTCTGGAGCAATCAGAGTAGTCAGCGATTCCAGCATCTGAAAATCACATATTCACCTGGACTATAGACATGGGTGGTTGTTGTGGGTATTTCTGCCCAAGTGAAATGCAAAAATATTATCCCTAATTACATGGGAAAACAGCTCTGTAAACTACCAAAAGTCTTTTCTGGAAGTGATCCTTGATCTGGTTCCTGGAGCTGGTGAGGACATAAAGTTAAAACATCCCAAATATCTGTTTATACAGATGCTGATATCCTCCCACCCTGCCAAGCCATCACACAGTTTGTTGCTTAGAGCCCAGGCAAGGGAAAAACGTCTGATCGATGTAGTTACCTTCTGGAAAACTGTAGAGCTGTTTTTGCTAGAGGGAACTTTAATTTTATTATCATGTCTTGCTAAGGTACATCTTATGTCAGATTTACTTTAAAGTAATTAAAATTAAAGGAGACTGCGCCCCTGATATTGCAACCACCTGGCAAGATGAGTATACCTGCAGCAGTGTGCACTGTCACAGGTATTGTCATCAGGGATGTGCATTCCCTCTCCATAATCATCCTGTAGTTTTTACAAAATTCAGATCCACAGTGAAACATGCCCTATTCCCGTGGCTTCTCCTCTCATTATTTATAAAAATTTCAGCCTTTTTCTATAATTCTTCAAACCACAAGCAAGAATAAAATCTCCATCTGATGTGTAGAAAGGAATGGCCATTCTCAGTCATCACACAGTGGCACAGCAGGTGAAAAAAACAGTCATACATCTTCTCGGTCTTTCTACACAGTCCTGGTGTGTTGTTGCTTATAATTATGTAGATACTAGCCATGACTATTTGAGAAATGTACATGTGGAAGGCGGCTATACAGTGAGCTATAAGCCAAATTACTACAGGAGTAAAAAATTATTAAGTGCTATGGTATTTGTTGCTATAATTGCACTGCTTTTTTACTGTTGTTTAAATAGGTAAGTAGAGAAATAGTAGAAATAAACCTGCCTCACTCAAAGTTTATCCTTGTGGGAAGATGTAGAAAGTATGTGTGCATCAGTGTGTGTGTGTGTGCGCTCTTTCATTCTAGGGGTGTCTGCCTGTCCATTACTTATTTTAGGGAAGGATTTCCAATGTAGTGTAGTATTTGAATGGGTGAGCCATTTCTGTAAGAGCACAGGCAGCGGAAAAACTAGCATGGGCTCACTACCTACAGTCCTCTACTAACAAGGCTAGCTACGCCTTCCAAAATGCTCAAGTTTATTTCAGTCTGAAAGCTTGAAGTCTTCAAAACCATTACCTTTTTGGTAGCTGAAGCAGAGGGTGGGAATTCCACCAGGACTGAATTTTCTGGTCATAATTCATAAAGATGCACACTACTACAAGGTACAGAAATGAGTAATGCAGACTCTGAATTGATGAAAGAAAGAACAGAGGGACTTCAGACATCACACAGGTAACAGTGAAGTCAAATACAGCTGCATGAGTCTATGACATTGAATTTTTAAAGAGTTTGCCGAAGTACCCTTGGCCAGATTTTTCTTCCCTTTTGTGAGGCAGACAACCCCCCCACTGAATGAAAAGTATATTCTGCAGTGATGTATATACATATTTTAAAAGGCTCTGACATAGTTTGGGTTATGTATCATTTCAAGATAATATAACAGCCACAATCATTCCTATTTTACAATTGGACAAACTAAGTTTTGGTAGCATTTCGAGTTTAATTCTGCACTAATATTCAGAACTCTTTTTATGTACAGAAGACTATTACATTTATTATCTTGTAAATTATGTTTATACATTTGTGAAAGTGAACCTGAAAGTAAATTGCAATGTTAATATATCATTGCATTGTTATATATCACCTGACAATCTAAGGGTGCTTCGAATGAGGGTCTTAAAAAGTAAAATGTGAGAATCACTTGACTTTTCTGTCCCGCACTTTAAAATGCCACACACAATAAAATGCATAGAGCAAACTCATTCCTTTAAGGTTTTCAATTAGCAGCTTCTACTCTACAAATCATTTAAGAGAAAAAGAAAAAAAAAAAGCCAATCTTAGACAAGAAGGTAAAAATGTTTCTGAAGAATTACAGGTATGAACAGCTCAGCCATCCTCAACTGCCATTTCTCCTTGAGCTGTCCCTATAGCACCTTACTCAAAAGAGGCGGGAAAAATAAAGAAAAAAAAAAAAAAGGAAAAACCCAACTCTCAGTATTTTACAGCAATTTTCTGAAAGACAGGGAAAAACAGGGTCTATTTCACTTTGCCTGTAACTTTACCATAATAAACTCTAAGTGCATAGCCTTCACCAAAACACTTAAAAACAGCTTGAAAGAGGTACTCGCTGCCCGTTATGTTTACTCAAGCACTTGTTTTAAAACACATTTAAGGAAAATGTTTTTATTTCTACAGATTGCATTAATTATAGCTTTGCAAACACTGCAAGCTCTACAAGAAGACTGAACTGAGCTATTAGCTGCAAACCTCAGGTCTTGGCTAGAAAAGTGGTTATGGCTTATTCAGTAAGCCTAATGAATTGGCTCACCCGTCTCTACGCAGAGTTCCATGTATAGCATCAGGGAGCCTTGAATAGCCAGACAGGCTTGTTTCATGTCGCTTTATAATTAAAATAAAGTAAAATCGGTCAGCCCGAGCCTGCTCAAAAGCAGACCTCAGTGCAGCATTATTCCTCCCCGGGCAAATAAAAGCATTAACACGGACATTAACGCTGGACCGAAGCTCTGCGGGGACCCGCAGTAAACTTGCACTTCGCAGCCGCGGGCCGCGCTCTCCCCGGAGGCGCTCGGCGGGGCGGCGGTGCCGGCTGCTCCCCGGGCGAGCCGCGGCGGAGCTCCCTCCCTGCCGGGGCTCCGAGCACCACCCGGAGCTGGGCTCAGCTCGGCCCGGCAGCCGCAAGAGCCCCTCGCCTCCCGGGGCCGCTCCGCCCCGCTCCGCTCCGCTCCGGTGCGCCCGGGCCCGGA